>JAQFVV010000699.1:0-269545 GCA_028023455.1 Epiperipatus broadwayi | reverse complement strand
TTTCAGCAACAATAAATGAATTCAAAATTACAATTCTCTCTAATGATGGTATTGTTTTGGATTTTCCTTTATAGTCCTCCAGAGCCTTATCTCTAGAATGCAGGATTCATCAAACATACGCCTGTCCGTATTTTATTGGTTTATTGGGTTGTGTCAAAGGTAAGATTTTGGGTATTCCACTGAGGTCTGTGTCTCTATCTCTGGAGTGGGAACTCTTATCTATTTCGTAATCATTTCTTTTAATTGTCATTTTGCATTAAGGATCTGTTTGTAATTTTTATGTTTAAAAATTAAAAAAAATCCTATTATTAAAAGGTTTTTATTTTATACTTTATTTAAAGATTTAAAGTCTTTGTTTGATTCTATAATTTTTTTAAAGCTTATTTTAATATTTAGATCAAACATTAATAAATTAATTCGTTATTTGTGCATTTTGAACGTGTGTGTTTTATAATTCAGTATTAGATATTTACAAAACATTACGTATTTAAAATTTAAATGTAACACATATATATATCCCGTTACAATATATATATATTGTAATTGGATGGGAGTATCAGTTGATATAAAAAGAAGAAAGAAAAATGTTTGAACTGGGTGATGCAAAAATCATCATCACTCCCAGTCAATTCAAAATTTAAAATATTAATAATTTAAAATATTATATATAAGTACAAAATATTTAAGAGGAGCATGAGATTAGGGAATCTCTGAGAACATTGAGGAGATCGGCCAGCTAACTCAGAAGAGCAACTAAAAGCATAATTATCCACCAACATTATCATTTAAAAAAATAAGTACAAGTAAATGCTTGAGAGAAATAACCATCCATCATCATCATTGATGGGAATAAACAAATCGGTACAATAAATCATCAGTCCATCTTGTGACTGGATTTGAATTAATAAAAATATGACAGGAGATCACCTGTTTATTTACATTCATTGGAGACAGAGCCATAAGTTTGGGGAAAAAGTATTAAAATGATAAAGCATACTAGAGGTAAGGAGGGATAGAAAGTTAGAAACGATGCTATATTGATTAGAAGCATTAGGCCATCTCTTAATAAAGAACTGATTTTGAAAACATGGATTTGTAGAGATTTTTTGTTAATGAATATGTATGTGTAGATTTTAAAGAATTATAGTAGAGATATAGTTACAGAATGTGTCCTTAGAGGATGTAAGGATGAAGAAAATAAAGAAATAAAAAAAAAAAATTTAAACATATTTTGAAGCTATTTTAGTTATAGGAGGAAGAATGCTGGCAGTTAAAAGATAATATGTAGTTAGAAATGTTAAAAAAAATTAAAAAGTTAAAAGGGAATAAAATTATAAGGATATTATGTTAATATTACTGTTATTACTTACTATGTAATATATAAGTAATTAAAATAGAAAAATAAATCAGATCAGTGGTCTTCAATCTTTTTCACACCTGTGGACCTACAAAAATAAGGATAAGATTTGGTGGACCAGCAGAAGTCTACAGATAAATTTTCTTAAAGATTTAAACTGCTTAGCCTTAGATGAGCATACTTATTATAAGCAGCCAAAAACAACTCAGTAGTTGCTGCATATTGTAATGGTGTTGCTTACCTTTACATGATGAACAATCTTTCTTGAGTTGTGCAGTCATACTGCTACAAAAAACAGTACAATAACAATTGATCTCATTGTGCCTGCATTGCTACATTTATTATTTCATTGTTAAAACATGTAAAGAATAAAATGTTATTTACCTGAATGTTGGGAAATATCACAGCTAGTGTAATTACATGACAATGATTATGATAAATAGGATATCTGTATTTAATGTTAAATATACAAAATGAAGTTTTATATATATATTAGGAGTTTGTATAATAAAAAACTTTTTTTTTTTAATTTTGATTTTTTTTTAGAAAAATAAGAAAAAATGTAATTCCACTTTCTCCCCCAAAACATCTGTGATAACTAGAAAAACAACGTGATTTTATGCATGATTGATTTGATTTTGTTTTTGTTCCATTTCTTTTTATTAAATATATATATAAACATTACAAGCATAAAAGCTAAACTAATCAACATATAATTAAATTTACCCCAAATCCAGAAATTCAATCAGATCCAGCACAAAAATAATATTAAAACACACTACCTAAGGTTTCACAATATTATTTTTACAAGGTCTAGTTGGAATTTTGGATTTGTGGGTACTTTATTTATATATATATATATATATATATATATATATATATATATATATATATATATATATATATATATATATATATATATATATATATATTATCTAAGATTATATATATATATATATATATATGAGCTTAAAATAACACTAGATTGAATTAGTTGTTTACTCTTGAAGTCAACTGAGGGCCACCTGTAAAACCACCAGGAAAATTGAGCTGAAATGTTGTTTTGGTAAAGTGTCACACAAAAATAAATCATTATAAATATGTTATTTTGCTAAAAAAAGATAATAGATTTACATTATTGATGAAGAGGGAAATCATTAGCAATGATTATGTCTCCATTTTTTGAAGTTTACAATTTCAAAAGAAATGTCACACAAAATAAAAAGATGATACAAATGCAAAACATTTTTTTTATATGTGACTAATAAATGAGCTAACACAATAGAGAAATGCCTACTAGGTATAGAAATTGATTTATAAGGAGTGTTGCAATTTTCATGAGATTGGCGCTTTGTCTTTTAAAGATTGTATTTTCAGATAAATTTCTTTGAATATTATTTAAAAATTATAGGATTATGTAATGATTTAAATAAAATTTTGATTTATAATTAATTTTATTTAAGCAATTGCGATGAAAAAAAAATTGTTTATATTAATTAAAAGTTTAAAATCTTATTTTGTTATTACAAACTTTCCTTCCAGTCTAGTGCAGACTGGCAGAAAACTTCTACAGCCCAATGCCGGTCCATGGACTAAGGGTTGAAGAATACTGAATTAGATTAAAGGGTAAATTTAAAATTTAAATGATTGGAATATAAAGAAATAAATGTTAAAACTAATTGGGATAAGAGTGTTCAGATTGTAGAAATATTAAAGATCCATATTTAAGCTAATAGATGAAGTGTTTGAATTGTTGTTTTTTATTTTTTATTTATATTTATATGTATATTTGTATAGGCATGTGTGGACATATATTCATATATGTATAGATAAATATTAATTGTATATTAATTGTATATGTTTAAATGATGTAGGTCTGACGAAAACTGCTGGACAGTTGAAACTGTAAGAAAATAAAATAAATCATATGTTAAACTGCATTGTAGAGTGTAATTTAAGGTGTATATGGTGTATTAAATTATATAATTCAGCAATGTAAATAAGAAGTGGAAGGAAATTTTAACATCATAATATGTTATAGTATAAATAATAATAAAAATTGAAATAAAGCTTCTTAATGTAATTTATCAAAATTTATTATTTTTTTTAAGTTTAAGTTATTATTATTTTTTAAAAATTTAGAATAAAAAAAATAAAAATAAACTGTACTCCCTCCTCCAACTCTATATTTATCAAAAATATGAGCTGTCATCTAGATTGACCGAAAAACTCACAACTACCAAATAAATATACTTATAAAAAATGAAAGACAAAGGAAATTAAAATTTAATAGATTGACTCCAGATAGCTAACAATTGATATAAATTTATGAGAGTAGAATAGTGTTAAAGTTTAAGAAACCAGAATTCGTCTTTTATAAAATACTCAATTAATCTTAACAAAAAATGAGTTTGTTGATAAATGGGAGGTTATAACCAAATTCTACAAAAAAAAAAAAAAAAGTTTTACTTTTTAAATTATTTTTTTCCATTTTATACCGGATTTATATAAATAGTTAATTATATTGTTGTATCAATTTAGTGTGTTAGTAAAGTTAATTAAAGAAGCAAAAGCCAATTTTTATAAATAATAGAATTATTAGTTTATAATATCAATCTGCACTACAATTAACTATAAAAGAAATGCCAAAACTTGATAATTTTTTTTTGTAGATCAACCGAAATGTACAGTTCTAATGAAAGAACATAAAGTTTCCTTCAATGATACAATAAATTTACAATGTTTAGTAGATGCAAAGCCATCAGATAATAACTTTACGTGGTACTACAAAAGTGTAAATGATACAAACCTAATTAGCCATGGCCAAACTATTAAATTTCAAGCTACTACAGATGAGCATTTTATTTGTTCATCAACTAATTATATATTTTCAGAACCAAGTGAAACCTGTGTATTTTTGATATCAATAATAAGTAAGAATAATATTATATATTTTATATTTTCTTAATTAACTTTGTTATATATTATTTTATTATAATTATTTTAGTATTTAAAAAAACACTTATCTTAATCATCAGTTTTAATTATTATCAATGCTTTGTAGGGAAAAGGTCCCTTAAATTTAATGTTAAATTTCTGATCTATAGTCTCTTTCCTTCACATTATTTCAGCAAATTTTATTATTATATCCATCTATTTTATTTAATTAAATGCAGTATTCTTATAGCTCGTTTACAATTTCTTGAGATTCAGTTTAAGAGGTCAAATGTCTTTACAATATCCTTACTTCTAACAGTATGTTCATTCTAAATCCATTGAGTCTTTAACTTCTTACAATAATGTCAATAAAATCTGATTGTTGTCACATGCACTTGATTCTCTCATCCATGTATTTCATTTTTGATCTTTTTTACTCACAACATACATTTTGGAATAATTTGTTGCATAATCTGAAATCTGTGTATTTTTTCTTGTTAAATATTTAAGGTTTACACTAATTAGTGAGAACTGATAAAATACATCTATTTAAATTTTTTTAAAAAAAAGTAATATAGAAGTAAGCATTTTTGTATCATTCTAATGATCTCTATTCCGATTCTAAATCAAATAAAACTTAGGCACATTGTATTTGTTTCAAACTACCCTACAAATTGCAGTTCAATTACTTTGGTTTGTAACTGAGCATTATTGGTTATCAAATGAGAATCTAAATATTCTCATCAAGTTTTAAAGAAATGTGCATTGATAATATGAAGTAAAATTGCAAATATGTTACATAGTCTATAAGTTAAACATAAGTTAGACCATACAAATATAAGATTTTTTTTAAAACCCTCTAATCACCACTCCATCTTTTTTTCTTTTCAAAATATACATTACATATAAACATATAATTCTATAATTAAAATACTTGAAACAAATAAAGTCTCATTTTCCTCTTTCTTTACAAAAACTTTATTTCTTGTATACATATATCCACTTGAATGTTTCAACTATTTTTAATTTATAATCATTTTCAAGGATTTGCCTATAAATTAAAAATACTTGAAACGTTCAAGTGTGTGTGTGTATATATACAAAAAAAAATAAAGTTTTTGTAAAGAAAAGAGGAAAATGAGACTTTTATTTGTCTGAAGTGTTTTAATTATAGAATTATAAGATTTATTTAATAATTGAAACATTAAATTTTATATAGAACAAAAACTAACAGTTATTATTACCCTCTAGATAAAAAAGGAAGAAAAAATAAAAAGTATCTTTCTTTTGCATTTAAAATACATTGTCTCTATAGAGAATACTTTAGTTATATTTAGACGTTTGCGATAAATTAATTCCAATAACATTATATTAAATATTTAGCACTGTAAGTTTTTATAGATTATAAAATATTAGGATTTAAATTATCTTTGGGTAAGATTAAAAATAAAATAAATTTTATACTTGCCAAACACAAATATCAGTCAGATAAAAATATATTTAGAATTTTATAAAAAACTTTTTATTTATTTATATGAGAACAATGTCTTTGGATGATTATTTTTAAAAAAACTATTTTCATAGAAATAAACTATGTTCGATATAAAAAGAACAAAATCATAGGTAAAAGTTACAGTAACTATTTAATCGCTAAATCTGAAGCAGTATATTAATGGTGTAAACACATTTAATTAAAAAAATATGCACCAGAATATTACATTCTCAATATTTGAAGTAATTTACTTGAATTGATTTGATTTTGCATGACAAATATTAGGCAGAAAATATACCTTATCTATTTTTTATAAAATTTTATGTACTTTAAAAAACTGTGAATATTACATCAACAACACAAAATAAATGATTTAGAAAAGATTTTTACATTACCAACCATCAACACTATTTAATCAATAACATTTGTTTATTCAATATCTGTATATATTTTGTTCATATTAATATTGAACCACATTTATATATTTGTTTTATAAAGAGCTCCCAAATAAGCTCTTTATAAAACATTTGTAATACAAGCTTGTTTAAATTAGATCATGTGACATCTTATTTGTGACATCTTATTTGATTTATTTGTAATATATATATATCAAATGTTGGCATTTGGTAAGATTTAAAAGCTAAAAGAAACAAAATTTAAAAATTGTTAAATGGATGCAATTTAATTTTTTTTTTTTTTAAAAAAAAAAATTAGTATAATTTATTTTTAGATGGGTACAATGAAAGTTATTTGCATTTGATATTATTTCTTTAATTAAAGTAAAGTTAAAATCGGAAGGAATAGAAATGCATACAGATTGTTAATTCAGATAACAAAAGAAAGGAATTACAAATGCTAATGATTATAATCAAAGTAATGTTTTTATAATAATAATTAAATATGACTTCAAAGTAATTTATTGAAAGATAACTTGGGAGCTAAAAGGTAAAAAGGAATGTATACAATTATCAATTTGTATTTTAATAATAAAACAAAGAAAAAATTATATGCACAGAAATGTCAAAAACTGATCAAGACTATAAAAAGAAGCAAATAACTGAGCAGGATCTTATCTTATTTTTTTGGCTGGCTGTTTTCCATGGATCCTGGATAGAGAATTTCCTCTATTCATGACTACTATATGCTGAATTAAGTCATCATGTGGGAGTGGAAACTGGAATCTATATGAACACCTTTTTTCATCATAAAGAAGTCCCTGCAAAAAGCTTTTGAGTCTAGCCTTAAAACAGACCAGGATTGTGAAAATATCAACAGAAAAAATCAAATTTTATCAAAGAGCTCTTCATTCCAAAAAAATACATGTATGCCTTACTGATAAGTTATAATTCATACCCAAACTTGTGTCTGATTCAATGTTTGCAAATTAAACTTAAACTATAAGCTTATAATACCGATAGAGACATTCACTGTTTTATTATTCAAGGAATTATTTCAGTTATGACTTATTGGAGAAAAGCTGAAGAAGATTATAATATGCATGGTTTATGTTAATTGATTAGTGTTATTATCTGAATGTGTGTGTGTATGTTACTTGTATTTTTATTAATAATTATTATTCAAATGTTTTAATTTGTTGCAATAAAATATTTACCATTAATATAAACTTCTCATTGTACATTCTTAAATTTTAGTTTACTAGATTTTACTATTAAAAATTGTTTTGATAAATGTATATATTACCTATGCCAATATGCTTAATTAATAATCAATGCCAGGGAAAAATTCATATATCAGATTAAAGTGACAAGAAATGTAATCCCATTTTACTTTTAGCTATTTGTTTTGAATTGACAATGGGGTCTACACCCCGGTGCCCTCTTAAATAAATAAATAAACTGATTCCACCAGCAATTTGAATCATAAAAAATATTAAGTCAATTAATCAGGAAATATAATTATATTCTCAAAATATCTGAATTTATACTTGAACAGAATATTTTCTTTTAATAGTTTAAATAACTAACATATTATAGTGCATAAAATGAAAAATAATCTACTGAAAAATGGTCCAATATTGATGCATCCTGTATATGTAATCTAGGGTATGCAAATGATTTCATTTGTATTCACGTTTTAATCATTGTCATATGTTCATTATGTAAATTTATTGTGTGGTTATATGTGGTGACTGAATATATTAATAGTAAAAGATAATACACTCATCTAATTATATTATTTTTATTTTGCAGAAAATTCTACACCAAACTACGTTTCTGGTAATGTACACATTATTTATTTGTTTGTGTTATCAATAAATGAATATGTACAGAATTATGTGAATTATTAAAAAGATGTATATACAATTTTAAAAATGTAATTTTTGTTGCTTCATTTAAAATTTTCATTTATTAATTTGAGAGATATAAATAAATTAGCTGTATATTTTATTACTAATTTTTGATATGACTATGAAGTCGTAATTAAACTTGTTTCAAAAATTACAAACATAAATATATAAGAAAAAATTGTAGAATGTAGAAAAAAATTTCTAATAACAATTAGAAAATGAAAAATACTATTAAAAATACATGTTTTCATTTATTTTAAGGTAAGAAAAATATAATAGTAAATTGGCATTAAAATTGTAAACAATAATAAGATATATTAATTCTAAATTATTATTATTATTTATAAGTCAAAGTGGGTTGACCAGGAAGCAAACCCGGGTCAGCTAATTGGATGGCAGCTATGCTAACCTCTAGGCCACCAACACTTGACAATATTATTGAACAATGAATAATACAGAAAAATGATTTTTAAAAATGCTGTATGAAATTTAAGTGACTTTATTAAGGTTTTACATTTTACAAAAAAGTAAATGGATATATTTTAAAAACTGGAATTAAAAGAAAATAACTGATATAATCTCAATTATATATTATATATTAAATCAAAGATTTTCATAGACTACAGATAGAAAAATTATATACAGGTACATTTGTGCACAATTTACTGAAATACAAACCAATGTTTTGATCAGGTCACACTGGTTATTGATTGTGTAACAAATATTATAAATTAATTGTGGAGGTGCTGTAAACACTGATGTATAAGAAGAATGAAGATTCTGTTAATAGAAAATAAAAATAATAATTACAAGAAATTATTTAGATTAATTAGTTTTTTTAAAAAAAATCCAAATAGAAGGATTTTAAATAATTTCTCATAATTATTATTTTTATTTTCTATTACCAGAACATTTATTACTGTTATACATCCATGTTTATAGTGTCTCTATGTTGGTTTATATTTTCAATAAATTATACATGGATGTATCTGCTAAAATTTTATATATATATATATATATATATATATATATATATATATATATATATATATATATATATATATATATATATATACATATATATATATATATATAATTACATTTCCATACTCTTCCATTCTAAATATTAATGTGAAAGAAATACTTTTACAGAGGTTAAATATAAAACTTAATAATATTTATTGTACCAAGTACACTTCTGATGCTTTCATGTTATATTCATGGTTAACCTTTTGAGAATAGACTGACCATGAATATGGCATGAAAGCATGGAAAGTATACTCAGTACAATAAACATTATAAAATTTTATATTTAAACTCTGTATAAGTATTTTTTACATTAATATATGTATATATATATATAAATGTTTATTGTGTGGAATTATCTATTTATAGTTACTTAGTTAGAAAGCACTTTATCTAAAACAATAGCTAAAGAAGGCAACTGCTTCAGGCCAAGAGTTAAAGTAAAACTGTCAAGTTGATTTCATTTATACAGAGGATATAAAGAAATCAAGTCACATATCACATAACCTAATTTAACAAGTTTGTATTACAAATTTTATATAATGAGCTTACAAATAGCTCTTAACAAGCTTTTCAGAATATCCCCAACCTTAGACCTGTATTTTAAATCTAATACTTGAACATCCTAGCACCTCACTGAGGAAGCCAATAGTAGAAACACGTCTGAGGTTTTCTGAAAAGCTTTGTAAGCTATATATATATATATATATATATATATATATATATATATATATATATATATATATATATATATATATATATATATATATATATATATATATATATATATATATAAACTTTACAAGCATAAATTTAAACTAGTCAATATATAATTAAAATTACCCCAAATCCAAAATTCAAACAGACCAGCATAAAAATAATATTAAAACACTACCAAAGGCTTCACTGCTACAAGCCGACTTCTCAAGTGTAAAGAATTACTAAAAATACACAATATGTATAATATTAAACATTACCCACAAATCCATTCACTTCTCATCCACCCTTAATATTAAAAAAACTCTTAAATAAATTAATTGCTTCAGAATAATAAATTTTCATTAATAACAATTCTTTAATTCTTGTTTTGATTTCTTATGTCTGTATTGATTAAGAAAGGTTCTTTATCAAAAAATAAAATTAAGGTAATTAAGGATTTGCTTTTGTTATTAGAAGATTCTATGTATTTTACTTATAAAGGTAATTTTTATAAGATTAAGAGAAGGGTGGATAATAGGTTATATTATTTCTCCTTTAGTATGTTCAGTTTATATTAATTATATGGAAGAGGAAATTATTATTAAAAAGAATTGTTTATATGTAAAATTGTTGGTCAGATATGTTGATGATTGTTTATTTGTAGTTGAGAATGATAAATTGAAAAAAATTGTAAATGAGTTTAATTGTTTTGATCCTTCTATAAAATTTGTTTTAGAAGGAGGGGCATTAGATTTTGGTAAGTTAAAATTTTTAGATCTTTTGGTGATTAGAAATGTAGAAACTAATTGTTTACTGTGCTGAGTCATTTTGTTAAAAGTAAAGAATTAAGATCTATAATTAAACCTGATAGCTATCAGTCTGTATCTCATAAAGTAGCTGCTTTAAGGAATTATTGTCATAGGAATATTAAATAAAATAATTCTAGTGGGGTAGCTTTGTTTCAGAAATATCAATTTTATAAAGATTACTTGATGGTTGGTTACTCTGATAAATTTGTTAAAAGTATTTTATTTAATAGTAATATTTGTAAGGATGTAAAGGTAAAAGAAAAATATGATTTTATTTCTTTGCCACATAAATTGTCTTCTTATAAAATTGTATGTAGAAATAGTAAAATGTTTGGAAATAAGAAAATTGCTTTGGAAAAAGGGGTGTTACATTGTATAACTTATTAAATAATACAAAAGAAATTTTTGATAGAAAGACTATTCCTGGTGTAGTATATTTTATTCCTTGTTTATTTTGTAAGAAGGTTTACATAGGTCAGAGTAGTTTGAGTTTAAATGAAAGAATAAAGGTTCATAAAAGTAGAGTTAAAATAGATATCTTAGTTCTGCTTTGTATGTCCGTGAAAAAGATACAGGCCACACTATTGATTTTGATGAAGCTAAGGTTGTCTTCTTTGAGAGAAATGAAATCAAAAGAAGAATTAAAGAATCTTTATCATTGAAAATTTATTATTGTGAAGCAATTAATTTATTTAAGAGTTCTTCTAATATTAAGGGTGGATGGGAAGTGAATGGATTTGTGGGTAATGTTTAATATTATATATATTGTGTAGTTTTAGTAGTTCTTTACACTTGAAAAGTCTGCTTGTAGCAGTGAAACCTTCGGTAGTGTTTTAATATTATTTTTATGCTGGTCTGGTTGAATTTTGGATTTGGGGTAATTTTAATTATATATATATATATATATATATATACTGTGGCCTGTCTATAGGTGGTACGACCCTAAGCAGAGTTTCCAAGTCCCTTATATTAGGCCCTACTTGGATTCTAGTTAGGTTCTATTAAAAAACTTATTATATCCCGACCATTTTCTTTAACTATAACAAGTGAATTTAGATAAGATTAGTATTTATCCCAAGTTACTTTGACATGAATAAATATTTCTAAAATAAGATGTATTTTAAATATAATTAACGTGAGACTCGTTTACCCATAAACAGATCACATCCCTTAACATTAAACAAATACAAAATACTTGTTCAATGGCATAAGAATACCTAGATACTCCTCCTTATTAAGTATCTACATACTCTCATGGCTAACAATAATATCCAATATCTTATATTTATAATTATTAAGTTTTAATTCAATCACTCATTAAATTAATCTGTTAGATAATTACAGATAAACTGTGATTCCTATTATTTTTGATAATTAAGATTGGCAATAATCACAAAATAACTTTACAATAAGGAGATCTCAGGATAATCATTGATTTATTAATTCTTCATACTACCTATGGAATATCAAGAGGGATTTTACAGATTTCCATGGATAGGGTACAAATTAAGAAAGGCTTATAATTTAATTTCATAGTCAAACTTTATATGTATGTTCTTTAATACTGAATATTAAAATAATATTATTAACTAAGCTGTGATTAACACTAATATGTTCACTAATAATTAATGTATCATTTAATTTTATATTAATAAATACACTTTAATAACTTGCAACATCATCAATGACCTATGGGATCAAGGCAGCATGTAACAAGTAAAAAATCTTTACTGAGAGATTTATGCTTATTAAACTGTTAGATTTGCTTTAAATTGAATTGACTTTTCATTCTAATTTTGACTGTATATTTTGAGTTATGTAATGTGGTGAGAATGAGCCCAGAAAAGAAATGCAGCAATTAGAATTTGATGAAACTTTTAAACAATAATTTTAATAATATTCATTACAAATGATAATAAACATTTCCATTAATATCGAATTTAAAATAACTTATAACAAAATAATACATATATATTATAATAATAATAACAACAGAAAATTAATCTTTGGAGTATTATTATCAAACAAAACTAACAATTTCCTATTATATGTTGAGATATGTATTCCTATGTATGTGAACTACATATAACACATTCAGTTTACTAAACAATCATTTTTTTCCATTCATTGTTCATTAATTCAACCTCTACATAATAGTAATACTTGATGATTAAGTAACAATACAAAAAATAAGTGAGAACATAGGGTCATAATTCTAGAGGTTGGTAAGCAAACAAAATTAATACTTTTATCTTTTACATAAGAACAAAATCATTGTTTTTGGTTTATCCATTCGCACATGTAAATACAACTTGCTCTCTGGATTGTGTTGATATCATTTTAAATACCCTTTTCATACTAAAATATTGAACATATTTGTTCATTTAAATGATTAATAATCTTTAATCTCAACCTAATTATTAAATAACTATCATTATAACAATACTTGAATTAATTCCTTATTAAATTAGTCCCCTCCTATTGTACTAACAAATCATAGATTAAAAATATAAATACCAACATTAGAAAGAAGTTCTCTTTTAAACTCTCAGCTAAAGTATAAGAACAATTTTAAATTTTCTAGTTGTTCCACACTCCATAAACTTATTAGAACGTTTTTATTTTTCCTTATTTTTTGAAGATTCTGCTTATCCGAAGATTCGCGAGGCATTTGAGTTACTGCAACAATAATCCTTCATTTTGTTCTTTGTTTAGTAATAAAAATTTATTTATGGCTTGCCTTATTTATTTTAGATGATACATATTTCTCTCTATAATAAAAGGTAGGTAAAACTGCAGTTTACAGGTCACAATAAAATTCGAATTTTGTTTCACATTTTTCTCACCAGAGTGTTTCTTGTCGAATATTTAAATAAGAAAATAATTAAAATAATAATTAAAAAAATAATTAAAATAATAACAATATATCCTAACAACATTCGTAATTACTGTCCAGCGATAAAATTAGCAAAGACTGTGTCAGTCGTGAAGAGAGTCCTAAAAGTAAATTCCTGCAGATATGATTCGAATAAAGTACTGTTGTACTGTTGGTCCTGCACTTATGTTTCAGCTTGTGTTTAGCTCTCATCCACATATTTTCCACATTTTGTATGTGGATATCAGAGTTGTGAGGATCTACAAAGTTCTCCTGGTGTATGATGACAGAGTGCATATATATACCATTACTGATTGTGCTTAAGTTGTTGTATGCACCCCATCCTTCTGTAATGATGTGGGTCCCTGGTAAAATATATTTTTGTATTTTTGCTTCGAGATTCACAGCTGATCGGTTAAGGACCTCTACCAAGAAACACTTTCCTGAATTTCTCTCTATTCCACCAAAGACCCAATGACCTTTTTGAATTGCTCCTCTGTGATATTTTCGATGAAAATATTTAGTTTCATCAACTTCTACAATTTTAGGCACTCCATTATCATCAAATCCACTGACCTGCATTGGATGTCTGTGCCAACTTGCACTTAGCTCATGAACAAGAAAACACTGTGGCAAATTATGTTCCCAATAATATACTACAAGCATAATTGTCTTGAAGGATAAATGGCTTCTAAAAAAAAAGAACCCTTTCTGATAGATATGCGACAGCAACATAATCTGCATTGCCATCTGTGACCATCTCCACATTCTTGCTGTTTGATGAGAGAACACTGCATGCTGCAATGCTGGCATAGATACTATTTTTAAGTAGGTGCCTCCTTACTAACCACTTTATTGTTAACTCCGGAGTTCGAAGCTCATTCGCCAACAGAAATGATGTCCAATTTTCTACGCGAATATCTGCAGCATGTAACAGTTCATTTTTTGGTACTACAACTACATTACCATTTAAAGGATTCATTTTATGAATTAAGCTGGAAATTAAAAAACACTTTGAAAAACACGTGTTACAATGGAAAACTTGTAAAATGTGCGCCAAGACAATGTAACAATTCCACACTAATTTGACAAGAAACACTGTGGTGAGAAAAATTTGGACAGTAATTACGAATGTTGGTAGGATATATTGTTATTATTTTAATTATTTTTTTAATTATTATTTTAATTATTTTTAATTATTTTCTTATTTAAATATTCGACAAGAAACACTCTGGTGAGAAAAATGTGAAACAAAATTCGAATTTTATTGTGACCTGTAAACTGCAGTTTTACCAAAAGGTACACTTATGATTTCAATTAAAAATGTGTTCTGCAACGTTTTTTCAGCTAAACTTTATAGAAACTGACATTCCTGCCGGTATGGCTCAGAATAAATAATTCTATCTCACATTATAATTAAGATTTCATATATATCCAGAATAATAATGAACACTTTTCATTTATTACTAATTTAGTTCCATTGAATTTTAAATATATATACTTAACTGTTTCCAAGAGATTTACTATTCTTTTATCTATCTTATTGGATATATAGGTGTTTATTTATTTCCTTTTGTGTATTACTGCAGTTCATTTTCCCTATGGCACAATTATTGTTACTTTTCCGTGAATATATTCATTGATTATTCATCTCCAATTATTTATTTCTTCAATAGTTATTAATTTTCAGGAGATTATTGGGAATTACCGATTATTGACTTGCCCAGTAGAAAAACGATTAATTTATTCCATTATTTTAACAACAGAGTTTATAATTATCCATGTATATTGATGTAGAGTTGCAAATCATAAGGTTTTAGGAATTTTTAATCCAACTTTTTTTTTTTAAAAAAAAAAAAAAATATCACCAAGGAAAAAAAACTTAGTTACTTATACTTTCTAGAGTAATAGCACTCCACTGAGGTGATCCACAAGCTCGAAAACAATTGGTCTGGAGATAGGACCCCCAATAGAGATTTTGAATGTTTTCTCTTTTGGCTTGATTAGAGCTAGTGATAAGGTCCATCTAGTGATCATAAAATGCGAGCTTAAAAGCAAGTTACGAAATTTATAACTTGTTTTAAATATATATATATATCAAATCAAAACTACCCCAAATCTAAAATTAAACCAGACCAGCATAAAAATAATATTAAAACACAACCTAAGGTTTCACTGCTACAAGCAGACTTCTCAAGTGTAAAGAACTACAAAAAAACCACACATTATATATACTATTAAAAACTACCACAAATCCATTCACTTCCCATCCACCCTTAAGAGTTCTTTTAATATTAAGGGTGGATGGGAAGTGAATGGATTTGTGGGTAGTTTTTAATAGTATATATAATGTGTGGTTTTTTTGTAGTTCTTTACACTTGAGAAGTCTGCTTGTAGCAGTGAAACCTTAGGTTGTGTTTTAATATTATTTTTATGCTGGTCTGGTTTAATTTTAGATTTGGGGTAGTTTTGATTTTATATTGACTAGTTTAGCTTTATGCTTGTAATGTTTATATATATATCTGGTGTTTTTATATATATATATATATATATATATATATATATATATATATATATATATATATATATATATATATATATATAAAACACCAGAGTATGAATTCTCTTATAGACAATATAATAATTAATTCTAATTACTAAAATACAATGTTTTTATATTACATTAAATCTTAACTCAGATTTTATTTTTATTCTATTTAAAATAAAAGTTGTATTATAATTTTAAAATCTCATCTTAGACTCTAAACTGTCTCAGGGTTCAAATTCAAAATGTACTTGGAATAAGAAAAATGCTAACAGTAATATTTTTTAAACTCTTAAAGTGTGATAACTATTATTCGAGTTATGCATTAAACAGTTAATGTTCTTTTCTTAATTTTATCCTTAACATTAGCATTTTAAGAGATCAGAAAGGAAGCTACACAATAATAAAATATTCAAGTACTTTAGTAATAAATGACCAGTAAATTGGAACATTTCTAAATACTCTAAAGTTATATAAATATAATTATTTCATTTCTACCAACTATATGATAAATAAATATTATATTTTCTGATGCAACGTTTAATAAACTATAACATGAAATAATGCAGATGTCAGTAAGGTTAATATTTTATGCTACCAACTACATTAAAAGTGCATTGAAATAAAATAAATACCATAGTATTCATCATCTGATAATGCAGGTAAAAATGAAAAACTAAGCAAAATGAATGAATAAACTTGAAAATAAATAAATTATAATATGCAGGTAAAATGAGCAATAAATAAAGCAGATAAATAAATTTTGTGTGACCACTGAAGTGTACTATTATAAAATAATTAATAATAAAAACTTTATTAAAGTAGATTTTTTGAGTAACAATTGTGATAATGCAATAATGTTATAATGGCACTAAAAACGAAATGTATTTAATTAGTAATAAAAATATTTATTTACAATATAATAATTTCTGTACAATAGAATATTTTTTTACAATAACCATTATTTTTTAAAGTAATTGAATATATTATACTCACAAATATTAATAAGTTTTACATATGAATATACCTTTCATAAAACATTTCAAAAAATTTATAACATGCATAATTATCATTACCCAAAAATTCTAGCATTTATCTAATACGGTCTTTATCTGAAACATTTTTTTTTCATATGTCATAGCATCGCCAGAGGCGAACCTGCAACAACCATCCAGCAACCAACAACTTGCTTGCAAGGCAGCTGTGCTGACCTCTTGGCTAACAACGCTTGACTAACATTATACCTATAAAATAACAACAATACATCTATATGCCTATATCTAGGCCACTAGTAAAATATATACTTTTCATGACCAAAACAGGATTAAAAAATCAGTGTGGAGACACTTTATACATTTTAAGAAGATAGCAACAAATATTATGCAAGATAAATAATAGACATATAACATTAATAATACCTATATTGGGGTGAGGAAATAAATAATCTCAACAATTATAATACATTTTCAGTTTAAAATAATAAATTAAAAGGTAAACATGCATTTAGATATTTGCAATATACTAAAATACACTTTAACATTGAAATTCTATGACAAACTGGATAATGAAAAGATGAATGGGCATCCAGTAAGTATATGCAGGCAGTGCTGATAAATTAACAAGCAACATTCTCACTCATAAAGGGCTAAATGCATAAAAAAGGCAATATAATATCCACTTAAAATTGCTTAAGGATACCACTACTAGTATATGGCATGACACTGATAACAATAAATAAATAATTATCCATCTTGAATACACATATAAAAGGCATAAAATGCATCCGTTCAGTGTAATATTATGGTACACCAACAAAACTGTCATTGCATAATGATGACAACATTTAATTTATAAGCTATCTAAAATTCTCACATACCCTCACTGACATTCATAATACTTTTGTTAATAATACTTATATCAATTATATAAATGGTTGTTATATGCTGGGTACTATCATTTATTTATGCTTAAACAATAATTCACAGAACTTCAGAATTATAGTAAAAATTAACTCATAATATTTAATAAACCTTTTACTGTATATTTTACCCAATGATATGGCAACATATAGTCTTTTATGAAGGTAGAGAAAGCACATATATGAAAATTTATAGCAAAAATTCTTTGAGAAAATGTTTGCAATTAAATTTAACAAATTTAAAGATGACAAGAGTTGATAGTAGATATTTTATATAACATACAGTTTCTTTATAACACATTTTTAACTGTAATATGAATTGGAGAAGAAATGAGCAGAAAGAGAATATTAATTAACAACTGTTTTTTATAAAGTTTCATATTATATGTTGATATTTTAGTAATATTAAGTATGATATGTAAACTTAAATCACTTCTTTCTTTTTTCCAAATGTAAAGTTATATATTTAAAGTCAATAAGCAATTTAGAAAGCTAATCTAATGAACAGATAAATGAACTTGGGATGGATAATTCTATTAATCAAATGTTAGCTTATTCATCTTAGTATAAAAATAACTGAATAAAGTCTTTTCTTCAAGATATTTAAAAGACTTATTTTTTATGACTTTATCTTTCATTATAATTTTGTAATACAACTCTAAATAATTGTCACATCTTCTCTTTTTAATAAATTTAGTACTTTGACAGTAGTTTATCATTTTCATATTTTAATATGCATAAAGATCATAAAATTAGTATTAATAACTAATTAAAAAAGTAGTTAAATTGTTAAAGATTATGGCAAAAATTCAAATTTAGTCAATGTTTTAATATATGAATAAAATAATTTTCCTCACATGCATTCTGTTTTCTGTTGAATTGTTTTGAAAATTATTAGGATTTTTAGATCATTATAAGATTTATTGTTTGACAAGCCAGATGAACATACACCTTAATATTGTAGTACTGCAAGGGATGAATTTTTAATTTTTTATTCAACCATGGAGATGATAAATAATCAAATGTAAAAATTTTAAACTCACTTAATCTTTCCTTATTTTCTTATGCAGTATTGCATGTTTTGGCCAATTTTCCCCCTGGCGAATTTTTTCATAAGTATTATATGCTAAAATGCATATTTTACCATATATTTTATATAAAAATTTCATTCAAAAAATTATGATAGATGGTAAGGAAATCAAACAAACGCCCATACAATAGATATAGGCCACTTCTATACATGTTCAACCATTGTCCTATTGACAGGCAGTAAAACATTTGGCATATTAATACATTGTTTTAAAAAAAATAGTCCCAATGACCAAAAACATTATTTGTGAATTTAATATGGTTTTAGATATTTTTTATAATAATTTACACTATATTGATTAGATATTGTAAAATATTGATTAGATATAGAGAAATGTAAACTATTAATAACTTATTTTGACTGGAAATACTTTATTTTCAAAAGTATACTGTTTTATTAGCAGCTAGTGTGAATATGGTCTTAAGCTATTTACAAGTTTAACTTTCACATAGCGATCTACTTTTATATTTATGAGTAAGAAAATATTGCAATTTTGCAATAAATATTCAAAAATTTTAAACTTTTAAAGCACAAGTTATTAGATATAAAAGAAATAATTAAATATTTGTTGAGAGTTTTAAAAATGATAAAAAGAAACAAATATTTCATTGATTTTGTAAACTGAAAATAATCTTTCTAGAAACAATGAGGTATAAACTCTTTGTTTTGTCTACAATCTCATTTTTTGAAATATTTATAGAAACAAAATGTGAACATTTAAAATTTATTTCAGTAGTAAACAAAAATATCTATCAAATGAAGTCAAATTTATTATTTTCTGATAAGTAATAATCATATATTTTACACTGATGTGTGAGACAATGAAAAGTACCAGATAATGCTAAAATATTTAAGTCTATGTAGAACTAGGAAAGGGTTAACTGTTTTAATGGTTTTGGTGCCATATTGAATTTTTATAAAATTGACTTGAGACACAATTTTCACAATAACTTCAGTTTTAATAATATTAGAGCAAAGTGCTATATATTGACTGAAAATTAAAAAACTAAAAAAACCAATAAGGTTAAGACAAATAATTACCATTAAAAAATTTAAAAAAATAAATTTCAACATCTGAAATAATTATTACTTTATTGTTTGATCATAATTTATAATTTATCATTAATTAAGTTTAAATTACATTTTCATTGATAATGTCTTTGTATTACAAAATTCTTATTCAAATCATATATAATACTTCTTAACTAAGACACTCCATAGCTTCAGAATTTCCAAAACTAGTCATACAAGAATTCATTTTTATATTGTACCCCTAAAGATAACAAATCTTAAGGCATCTATAAAAAAGATTCATCCTAATAAAAGCTACAAAATAAATCATTTCCAGAAGATGAATATGCATTTGTCATCATAGCAATTGGTTTCTTGTCTATCTAAAACTAGAAATTATAGGCTAATGTCAGTAACAATGACAAATGAGTTTCATCTTTTATTTTATCTTTTTTGTGTAGATCAGTGATGTTTATATTCTTTATGCACACCAGTGATACTACCTTGTTATATTTATTGTCACATAGAGATATAATTTATTTGCATATAACTCATTGCTAGCTATAGACTTAAAAATAATGTGATGCAAAATGTGACAAAACTACTGACTCCACAGCATGAGTACTAAGGCATAGGCAAGAATCAGAATTTGAATTTTTGCCTGCATACAATTCCATATAATATATACATAATCATTGTGGCTACTACCACACACACACTATTTGAAATCTCTCTTTATTGGTTTTAATTGTATATAGTTTTACATGGTACAATGCCCAGTACATTTTGTGATTGCTTTATCAACTGCAACTTTTCTGCACATCTGATAATCAGTCTTAAAATTTACATTGCACTACTCTATAATTTTTATATATAAAAATCATTATTTGCTATACAATCACAGACATGCAAGTGTGAACACAAACACACTAATACAAGCATAAACACATTAATAAATTATTAAATCCTTTGAAAATCATTATGACTATAAAATAAGGTTGCCTCAAACTTGGATCAGTGCTCCAAAACCACATTGTACATAAACCACTTTTGTTATATTTGAATACAAATATAGTTCATATACTGTATAATAAAGAGCATAGATGGTTTAATATATAATTTATATACTACACAGACACATCAATACAAGTGCGAACACATTAATGGTTGACACGTTGCAGGCTCATCTTTGGTCATTCTCAGGACTCGGCTCTAAGTGTCTTTATTAAGCTTCTTGATCAAGTCAAGCAGCAAGACTCTCTGCTTTCACCTGTGAGTCTTCATGATGATACTTGGGTGAAAGTTTTATTTTCCTCTTAATCTTATTAAGATACACTTTTCTCTACATTGACTTTTTCAAGTTTCATTCTGAATGCTATGTAAATTTTTATAAAGTTTAACTGTATATTACTATGTTACTATGTTTAATAAATATATTTTAAAACAACTATATGATTTATCAAATAATAATAAAATATTTAAAATACTATTCAAATAATTAAAAAAATAAAATTGAATACTTATGTCTCAATATTCTGAGTATGTTTTTATTGGGATAAAAGGCTTGAAATTAGAATCATTAGTGCATGTTCAATCCATTTTAGTAACAAGTCAGGCCAATAAAAAAATTCTGCTTTAGACTTCTTTGTGCAATCTAAAAAATAGAAAAAAAAATTAAATGAAGTCTGTGAACATTAATAAAAATTCAAATTTTGTCAAATTTTAACATGCAATATGCCATTTTACAAAGGAAGTCAAACACAGTGATTTCTGAGATTTTTGTAAATGTCATGCATATAGTTTTCCTACAATTTTAAAATGAAAAAATTTCAATAAATCAGTTACCATAAGTGGCTAACACATTATACCTGCTCAAACTGTTAATCAAAATAATAATTAATAAAATTAATCAATTTAATTCAAAACTAAAGTGAAATGAAGTAATTAAAGAATAAGATTATTTTTGTAATAATTCTTATATACACACATGCTCATCAAGATTTCCCCTGAATTTCCTATGATGTGTTACAGATGAACCAATTCCCTCCCAGTATTTTATTATAATATGTAAATTATTAGCATATTTTTCAACTTTTACAATTGATTAATTTAACCTTGATCTTTATCAATCCAGACTATTCAATCACGTGATGTCTAGACTGATAATGAACTTTGTTAATTACAATTTAATTTTTAAATAAACAATTTATTTAACACTAATAAATTAGTTACCTATATTTTATTAAATCAAATATTTTAACTCAAAATATATTCTTTCTCTTATACTATTTAAAAGTTTTCTTAATTTTATAATCATTAGATGTACTCTTTTTAAAAATATTATTACTTTTAATAATATCTTTTAAATGTAATATTCATTCCACATGCATGCATATGTATTCATACATTCACATGTATACTAAGTATAACCAAGATTTTAAAACAAATGAAAATAAATCAATGACTAACATTTAAACTGATTTAAATTGATACTTATCTCAGTTAGTTATATTTAATATTTATAAATTTTGATTTTAAACAATCTTGATTAAATTAACATTTAATAAATCATTACTCTAAAACCATTTATCAAAAAAAAAAAAAAAAAGAACTAACAAACAAAAATTCTAACAGAATTAAATAATTTTAATACAGCATAAAATAACCTTGTCCATTGCATTTATTTGAATCATAGCAGGTTTTAAATTTCTGGAGATTCAAATCATTAATTTTAGTCTTTTAGGAAAATATTAAATAATCTAAGTATTTTTAAATAACTAAGAGCTAACTAGACTAACTAAAATATTTTAATCCATAATATATTGAACCATTTAGCTTAAGATCTATTATAATAATACTAATAAGGAAAATTTGTTTCTTATAATCTATAAAAAAAAAAATTTGAAAGCATTACAACAAATATCTAACCCATAGGGTTAAATATATAGTTACAATATATGGTTAATAAATGTAATAGCAAATTAAATTCATCAAATTTAACTGTTTATAAGTGAATTAGTTTATTTTTACTTCTTTTGTAAAATCCTGAGAATTAACTTTCTGGGATAATTTTAATTTTGAAATGTCTAATCCCCTAAATAAGTAAAAACTTTATTAAATATTTATTTATATATTTTAAAAAGTATTTATAAAATATTTTGGTTAAAATATGTATCCAGTCTTTAACATGTTATAATATTATTACGGTAGAATTTTTAATTATAAACAATATTAAGATTTTTTTTTAATTGGCTGCCTTAAAACTTTTATATTTTTGTTTATAATTACAATTAAAAATATAGTTTGTAAATTAATAGCAATCTTTTTTTTATATATATATTGGAAAATTCCCATAGTCATTCCTAAATTTTTTGATTCATTTCTTTTATAAACGCTTTATTGGGAGACATATGTTGAATTCCAGTAAGTTTTGGTCACATATTGATTTATAATATTATTTGGCCTTGAATATTTGCTACAATAATTCTATTAAACTTTTAAAGTTTTCACATGTTGCATGATTCCATTATTATTTTGTTACAGAAAGATTGTTTTAGATATTATTGCTTGACTAAAATAGATTTTGTTGTCATTATATAAAAAAAACACATGTTAAATATAACTTTTGATTTGCAGTAACTTTATATCTTTCAAATATTCTAATGTTTTAAAAAGATAAACTACTTCATTCGATAATACTAGTAATTAGTATGATCAATATCATTATATCAGTGCACTATAAGTTAATATCACAAGTTTAATGATATGATCATCTAGCTGAAAAATAAAAAATAAATAAAGATTATTTCTGAAATTAAAAAATATAAACAGTTAGATACAAAAAAAAACTATTAGTCAATGCTTAAAGAAAAATTAAAAGTATGAAACAAGAAAGACAAATTAAACATCAAAAGTCTTAGTAAGGTTTTGGAAAAAGTATTATTAATGTTACATTAGATAATATATATATATAAAATTGATAATATATCGATTTATAAACTTGTGGAACATTATGGAAGTCAACTATTGTTTTCACAAGTGCTATTAAATAGACAAGCAACCTATAATAAAATAAAAAAGGCAATGAGAAAAACAAGTGGAAAAAAATTACTACAAAACTGAAACATATCATGCTAATTAAGAATGAAATTGAAAGGATATACAAATAAATTGATAAAATAATTAAATGAGCAATATAAAATAAAATATAATGGAGAATCAATCGCAATTCATTACACTATATAAGTTGATAAAAAAACATTAACTGGAAGTCGTATCCAATATAATGAATAATAAACAAACAACAATCATAATGCCTTGCGTTGGTGACTTAGTGGGTAGCATAGCCGCCTTTCAAGTAGCTGGCCTGGGTTTGCTTCTGGTCAACGCATTTGACACATGGAAAAAAAAAACAATCATAAAAAAAAAAAAAAAAAACATGTTTATATAGACAAACAACAATCATAAAAGAAAAAAAAAACATGTTTACTAACACGAATAATCAGAGTACTATTCTTAATCAAATCTGTGAAAAATAATTCTGAAAATAATAAAGTATATTATTGAATTTGTTTCACATTACTTATTATAATGGAGAATAAATATTTTAGAAATTAAAATAGTAGTGAAATAATTCAAGAAAATTGACTAAAACACTGAAAAATATCAATGTAGTTTAGAAAAAAGATGTAACACCTAAATGTGATCAAAATTATTAGTAGTATCAATTAAAAAGGTAAGATTGAACAAACGTGTAATAATAATAAAATTATTGCATTAATAAATATTTGGGGCAAATTTTGAATGATTGTCTTAAATAATAATTAAAAACTTTGGAAAATTTATACTTAGATAATCTGACAGTTTGGATTTTAAAACATTATAAAAATGCAGAAGAAAAAAAACATAAATGTATTTGTATTTTGCTATGATGTGGAGCTATGTTTGTATTTAAAAAGAGAATAATAAATGAAACAACTCTTCTACAAATATTTAGATAATTCAAAACCAATCCAATAAATGATAAAGAAATTGGAAGATTGTTTGTGTTATGTCCGCCAGTTATAATACCCGCTGGAAAATGATCTACATGGGGAACTAACCTTGCCGTCCCTATATAGGCATACAATAATTATAATCACAAAAACTAATGCCGGTAGAATGAAAAAAGCAAATTTAATTACAATACACTAATATATACATATTTACACAAATACATTAAAACAATTATTATATATTTATGTCAACAAACCTAAAGGTATACTAAAACAATAATAAAAGATCAACTGCGACCTACTTTACAGTCCCTATGCTGACTGTTGGATGTTCGGAGGCCAGCGATCCGCTTTTGAACTACCGTGCTAAATAAGCGACGTTCAGCGCCTTTCACAGTTCATCTGCATTGCTAGAGCTTTCAGTTGCAAGTATCCAATTCTTTACACTATCACTCATTTCCCTAGTCCTGATTTCCTAGATTTGATTGGTCAAATCTTGTCCGTCCTGGTCGGATCAATCCTTCCCAGTTCACTTGCAGAAACAGATTTAGACTTAAGTCTTACTTTGATTGATTATTTTCACAGCCTGATTACTTTTTAATTACTCATCTTGTTTATCTGCAAAGTTCCTTCGTTAATTAAACTTCCTACCTAAAAGGATTTGTTTTCTCATTATTTTAAAAAATAACACAGCTAATAAAGTATAATATTATATTAATTCTTTGACTGTTTTTTGGTTCTTTTTAACTCCCTCTTTTTTTTAAAATTTTTTTTATTTTTTTTTATTTTTGTTTTTTTTTTTTAAAAAAAAAAAAAAAAAATTAAAAAGATTGGGGAAAATGAAAAAAAAAAAGTTAAATTAACGAAGTATTTTTATCTTTACGTATATATATGGAACTTACGTATGCATATGTGACAAATTATACACTTACATAAACAGTGAGGATTGCCAATTCCTCTACAAGCTTTATGATAAATGCTTAGCCAGAGCCAGCACTTAAAATATCTCCATCAGGAACCCCCCCCCAGACCCCTGACCATGGTTTCGTGCTTTTGCATTCCTCAGAGAGGTGTCAAGGTAGGTTCAGACACTTAAAATATATCCGTCAGGAACCACCTCCCCCAACCCTTGACCATAGTTTTGTACTTTGGCACTCCTCAGAGAGGTGTCAAGGTGTCTGAACCTACCTTAACACCGCTCTGAGGAGTGCCAAAGCTTGAAACCATGGTCAGGGGTTGGGGGAGGTTCCTGACAGATATTTTAAGTGCTGGCTCTGGCTAAGCATTTATCATAAAGCTTGTAGAGGAATTGGCAATCCTCACTGTTTATAACTTACAAGTTTAAGAGATAGGGTCATGTGATCTATGACTCTTATTTTGACTATTTATACACTTACATATCTTTAAATATTAAATCCCCATTTACAACATTTACTACTACTTATATAAAGCTATAAGCCTTAATAAAAATTAATATTTATAACATTTACTATTATTACTTTGTGTGTACGTGTATTTAATTATATACACACATAAGTTTGAAATTGAAAATTCTCAAATAATCTAACTGAATGTTACAAGATGCAGTATTATTTTAAAAAAGGTTTGGATAAAGTTAAAAAATAGTACAAAAATCTTCTGCACATAAAATGTAAATATACAATTTAAGAGAGTATTTTTTAATTAATAACATGAAAAATTTAAAAAGCAGACATATTATAAACATATTAAGTATATTCGATGTAAGCATATTTATTAGAAAGTTACATGGATATAAAACATAGACAAAGCAAAAAATGAAGTAACAGTTGTATGAATGCATGGAATTTTCAATACAAATTTATGTATATATTGTTTAAAATAATTTAATTAAATAATGTTATAGAAAGCTATTCAAAGATGCTAGAAAGCTACAAGGATTTAAATAATTACTAGAACGGTTTATTGTTAGAGTTTATAAGTCTAAAACTTGAATGTGACAAAAGTGAGCAATGGTGTGTAGACTTTAGACTTTAAGCTCCAGAGTTTAGCATTCTATTGCAGCATCAAGTCATGCAAGACAATGTAGCCGGCTCTGTAGGTCAAGGGCAAAGCTCTATCACTTATGAAACTTGAACTTCTTATAAATTCCTAAGCAGTAAACATATTATTTATTTATAATAATAATATTTATAATAATTGTTTATCACTAATAATAATAATGAAAATAAGAAGTTCAAAAAAACACTTTAAAAAAAAAAACAACACCTAATATCAGATCTTATACAAGATATAACCAAACAATAAAGTAACTGAACATAAATCTATAGTCTTAATAAAGGTGTCAGCTAATTTATTTTCTGTGTCTATATATTTAAAATCAACAAAACCTAATAGAGTTTGAAGAAAGCTACAAATACCCACCATTGTTTTTTTTATATTTCAGGTTTTTTTATGGTTTCATAATTTATATTAATTAATGTTTTCTAATTTAAAATATCTTGAAAATAGAAATTAGATACAGTTATATTTACATGTGTTTAGGTTTATTTCCTTTTGCATAAATAATATTAAATATATGGATGATATTATATATCAATACTGTAAAATATTCATTGTCATTTATATAAATGATTTTACTTTTATTTATGTCTAAAGTAAGCAATGGGGTTTTAAATTCTAAACCTTCTGCAGCTTAATAGTAAATGAGATAAGATAATGATAAAAAGAAATAATTCAATGTATGCTTTTGTAATGCTGATTTGAAAGTAAAGTTGATTTACGGACAATAACAATTTCATATAACCATATTGATAATATTGATGATTTTGGCCTTGGAGATTTAAATCACAGTATGTATTTTTCACTTTTTGGTTTTCTAACTTTCATCTCGGAAATATTAATTTTGATTTGCTATTGTTTAATAGCAATTTAGAAATATCATAAATTCAAATATAGCAGCATTTATTATTAGATGCCAAAGATAATAAATATATATTAATAAGCCTGTTATGCCGTTTAGTACATTGATAAATCAAAAGCTGCTAAGGGTTTCTTTCTAAATTGAAGCTGAAAATATTACTTTTGGTATCCAATCTAAATTCTCTGAGGTAATAATTGTTGAATTCTTTTACTTATTATTTTATTTGATATATTCTAATTTATTTAAGTTTTGGTATATTTACTACATACATATCAATTTTTTAAAGTAGGTAATCAACTATACTGTAAGACAGTGTTGCAAGATGACAGAATGCTTTGCATTTTTTAAATCAATAGGCCTACTCATTTAATAAAGATTTTACAATTCGCATTAGATATACCCAATTAACATAATCAAATATTAATTGCTAGTCTACTTAATTGGCAAAATAGTTGATTAATTTTAATTGTCTTCATATAATGTAGCTTTTTAAATTATTAAAGTATTACCAACAGCTTCTCTGAAATTAATTGTAAAATTTATTATTAATAACTTTATTATTATCATACTAAAGTGATTTTCATCAAATTTGATTGTTCAAACCGCACACTAGCATGCATATAAATAAATAATGAGTCATCTGTATAAATATATAAAGAATACTCCACATTCATCTTTCCAGAACAAGAATACACTCAGATAATTACGTCAATTCTTTTTTATACTTCACCATTGTAACTTTTAATATTAAAATTAGAAATAGAAATGAGAAAAGAAAAGGAGAGAAAAAATCAAACACTGTATTCATATAGTGATGAAATAATTGTTGATTTTCTCTATGAATTTATAGGATGAGTAGCTATTTATTTATTTCCAGTTTATATATGGATAAACTAACCAAATTTGTTTTTTACATTTAAGCTTGTTTGACACATGTCTTGGATATATTTTTATGTGTAAATATGCATTTTATATTTATATATAATAATCATATTTACCACGTTAAACACAATTGTTTTTAAAAAGAAATGCTGGTTATAGAAAATAGTATATATGCGTACATTTTTAAAGAATTTTATTACTATTTATTCTTAAATATATTCAAGCATTTCTAATTTTATTAATTGTCATATAGTAATCATTTATATACAGTAATTGGCATAATGGCCTATAGTGCCTGAGACGATTCTATCTTAATTTATAATATATATATATATCCAAATATGCCTTTTTTCAAATGCTTTATTTTAGTTTTTTTCTTTTCTCTTTTTTTCCTCTGGAATAAAATCATATTTCTAATTTAAATATTAAAAGTCACAATGTTGATCTAATAGGGAGGGGGTAGAGATATTAATTTACAGAGTCACTTGACGAAATCCCTATTTTAAGATGAAGTCCTGGGTAATAGCAAAATTTTGTTGATTTTGGTTTTGCATTTACATGTGTGATTTGCTATTTATTTATTTACATATGTGTATTTAGTTTGATTAATCAAATTTTTTACCCATATTTAAATGTTTTTATATTTTTTGAATATGTTTTCTTTTATATCTAAGAATGTGTTTTATAATTAAGAATGATTTTTATAGATTTTTATAGCAATAGTTTTATTTTATATAGTGATATATACCTCTTATGTTTACTGAAAATCCCATTATTACTTAAATAAAAAAAATCGTTTTTGTTTACTTGATTAAATAAGTGTTTCATAAGCGGTATTGATATTTATATATAATGATCAAGATATTATTTAAGTCTAATTATCCTCTACATTTTTATTAAGGTTTTGTAAATTGTTAAGTTTATGAGTTCATTAATTTTCATTTTAAAGTTATGATGATATACTGGGGATCATTATTTCAATTATATTTTTATGTAGCATATTGTTTATTACAAACATAAATTATTTGATAATTTATCTTAAACAATGTATGATAAAATAAAATAAACAGGTCTCTACACTAGTATCATCTATACTAAGGTTGAGTAATCAATGGTTAACAAATAGCAATAGATTTAAATCTTTATTTTTATGCTAATTTACTTTCATTTTTTTTATTATCATGTTCTTCATTTTTTGAGTACAAATTTTATTTGATTATTAAAGAAAACTGATTAATAAAAGAAATTCTCTTAGATCTATTATGATATTAAAAATATTATTTTAATCTTAGTATAACATTGGCTTTAACTGATATTCAAGATTATTACAAGCATTATTATGTTGAAACAAAAACTGGTTATACAAAAAGCTTAAAGCAACCTGTTTATTAATATAATGCATGTGAGAGTATTTTCTAACAGGTGCAAATTTTCTTTAATAATGAAACTAAATGAAACCCAATTTATGTCCATAAAAATCAAAGTGGTTGTGAAGAACGTGACGATAGAAAAAGAGAAGCATAAAAAGGCTATCATATATAAAATTAAAAGAAATAGCATCTCTTAGGTAGATATTGCAATATTTAGATATAAATACAGTTTAATATAATAATTCTATTATAAGCTGAAGTCGTAATTACATTTGATAAACCAAAGTATTTGTATATGATTGTGATATATTGCAAATATGTGTTTGTAAATAATAAAAAAAAAAGGTTTAAAAAATAACATTATAAACATAAAAAAGATGTATAATTTTTATAAGTTATTTCAATAACGTTAGCGATTTAAATGTATAATAATAAAAGCGAATGTAAAATTTTCTAGCGCTTCTATACAATTAATATACATTCTATTATGCAATTTGTATTTCATGCTATATATATATATATGTGTGTATCTGTGTAAGTAGGCAGGTATATAGATACTTATATTATAAAGCATTACTTTATTTTCTTTATTAGGAATAAAGAACGAAATTATCGTAGGTATAATTATAACTGTATTTGTTATTGTCGGTGCAATAATTTTGTTTCAAAAAAAGAAAGCATCAAACACCTTAGTAAGTTTCAAGTTTAATATCTATAAATTTAAATTTTATTAAAAAAATTTTTTTTTGATCTTACTGTTATTGTTAAGGAATGCAAATTTTGTAATTTGATTAAATAATTAAAAAATTGAACATTTTCTTATTTTTTTACATCTAAATAATGTGACTTTTTAAAATATCAATAACAATAATTGCTTTTTCCTTTCTCCTGTTTTTAAGAAAACTATCTCAGCCGAAGATTCTCTTATCAAAATATATGTTATTGGTTTTAAATCATTATCGTGATTTTATTTATTCCATATGTATACCCACACATAAATATAAAACCAATATGAGTCATTCACAACATTATTGATATGAGCGCCACAATTTCATAAATCACAGTTGAAAAAGATATCAGCCTGATATCTCTCATTATATATATTTCTCAGAAGAAACCTTTGAACATCACGCGATCTAGAAATTCAAACACCTGAATCTCCCACGAGTAACAAATATGATTATGAACTGTTATTATGGAAACTTGAATATATTTACAATCAAATACAAACAAATGTGTTAGGAAGCTTTTTATTGTAATACTAAAAATATCAATGAGTTCGCATTCATAATATTTAATTGGAAAGTCAGGCTAATGCTTTGAATGAAAATATGGGGGAGGGGGGGAGGAGGAATTTTAAGAAATTGTCAGTTTGATAACTTTTTTATTAGATGATAGCATCTGAGAGACAGAAGGTTATATGCAGGATATTGCAAATTAAGTTGTTAGTTACTTTGTTTCTCTTGTATACTTATATATATATATATATATATATATTATAACGATCGAAATGCAAGTGAAGATCGAATCTAACTGCAAACTATGATATCTGCTCTACAGGGCGCCATCTAGGCATTTAAACCTAGAAAAATTTATAGAGTAGGCAGATACACACTGTTAAGATTCCACTTTATTTAAATATTCAGATCGTTAGCCCAAGTCACTAGCTCAGTGGAGACGCAGAGATAAAAATCTATATCTTAATTTATATCTTAAATATAAATAAATAAAAGCCACTGCCAGAAATTAACACATAAAAATATTTATTTACGCACATATAAAATAACATTTAAATTTTGAGGAATAAATTCAACATTTTAGATATTTCTATTAATCTTTAGTTTTACATTTAAGTAAATTACAACCATGAGTTTAATATTTATTTAGTGAGTTGAGTATGAATGGACTACATAGATCTGCATTTGAAAAGAAAATATTCTTCCCTGATTTCACCTTAGGCAACAAATTTCGCAATCAAACTGGCGTCAATCCATCTGATACATTTATGTATTCAATGTAGCATGAAAATACGACAACACAAGATACTATAATGTCAGGAATGTACATCTGATCAGTAAGTAGAATTAGAGAAGACATTGTCTCTCCACCAACAGGAATGTTACATCTGTTGACGAGTAGAACAATAAACATAAAACTCCATAGGAATGGACTGCGGTCCTTTGCCATCTTACAAACCCATCCATAGGCAAACAGAAGGTGTGTGGCATATATATATAATCCTGCCCATAGCAGATCTCATACTACATCTACAATTACACAAATATATCCAATCCATTGAACCAATTCAACTATGAAATGAATAACCTAAGATTACCCTCCCTTAATATAACTTTACAAAACTATATAGCCATTCACACCCGACTTAAATTTAACATTTAAATATGTTCGCACAGATTATTTTTATACAATTTGTTTTATAATGTCGAGTATAGATCGGCTGCACAGATTCCACAATCAAAAACATTCCAAATTAAACACAACCAATCAAAATACAGAGTCAATCGATAACGTCAATTGCTGAGGGAATACAGGAGACCCTTTGGTGTTCATCATAAGACACCGCAGTGACATTGTTGACTTATATATTCTAATCGACTGTGAAAACCACAACATAATCAACCGCTAACAAATCTATGCAACGTCTATACCCAACTTAAATGTAATGCATTTAATAATTTCTACAATAAATATTACTACAAATAAAAATAATAAAATGGAAATGATTTTAGCAAAACTTAACTATATAAATTTAAACAATCAATTATTAATTTGAAAATCAAATAAGAGTTCATTTTAAAATTTAAATTAGCTGAATCTTTAAAAAAAAAAACAATGATGAAAGTTCTTAATTACTTTTTTTTTGTTGTTGTTAATTTGTAAAGTTCATAGCTCACGGTAGAAGAGTCTGGGTTTCTGCTTTTAATTTCTGTGATGCCTCCATTGGAAGATAATGTTCTGGAGTTGGCAATAGCTGGTTCAAGGTATCACAGTCTTTTCATTTTTTTTATAGAGAGTGTGGAATGTGCGTCCTACCACATCTCTCAAACACAAAATGCTGGAACTGGAACTGTCAGAAAAAACTGTATTTCCCTTTTTAGATTATCCACACGGATTCAATCAACATGTCACTAATCCATCACTTTTGTTAGGGTCCGAGCCAAGGCTTGGTGCTTCCATTGGTCAAGCTAATTTCTCTTTATTTTCTTATCTATCTTTCATCAGATCATTTTAATTATTCAAGAGCCCAAGGCTAGCTTGCTTTTCAAACAATTTATAAACAATCATTTCCATTTACAGATTACATTAATTAATACCTGTTTTTATTTTTAAATCTTGTACTTTTTTATAAAAAAGTATGTTCAAATACTTATTTTTTTTTTAAAAAAAAAATATTTTTAAAGTTTGGCCTCTGTGCGAATGTATATACGTTTAACAAACATTTTAATTTTAGCATTTAGTTTTTTACTTTTATTTGCGAACTTTTAAGTTTTTATTTTAAATTAATGTAATGACATATTTATATATTGTTACAATATATATATATCATCATCATCATCATTATCAACCATTATCAATCCACTGCAGGATGAAGGTCTCTCCAAGTTTAATCCATCTTCTCCGATCTTTAGCTTCTCTTCTCCACATCACCCCTGCACACTTTCTTATTTCATCCATCCATCTCACATGTGGTCTCTTTCTGGGTCTTTTACAATCTCTTGGAATCCAGTTTAAAATTTCAATTGTCCATCTATTATCATCTCTTCTAACAATATGTCCAGCCCAACTCCACTTCAATCTTTTAATTTTTTCAATGAGGTCAGTAACACCTGTTTGTTCTCTTACCCATATATTGCGTTTACGATCTCTTCTTGTTACTCCCAACATACATCTCTCCATACTTCTTTGAGTGGTCTGAAGTCTCTGAATTGCTCTTCTATTAAGTGTCCAAGCCTCAGATCCATAAGTAAGAACTGGTAAAACACATTTGTTAAAAACCTTCCTTTTCAAACACATAGGCATATTTTCTTTTAGTATCAAGTTATTTCTACCAAAAGCACTCCAACCAAGTTTAATTCTATGATTAATTTCCTCCATTATGTTTCCATCTGTATTAATAATCTGACCAAGGTATTTGTAACTGTTAACTTCTTCTAATTCATCATAATCAATCTTTATTTTCATATTTAGAGCAAATCGATTAAACATTACTTTAGTCTTTTTAACATTTATCTTTAGTCCTACTTTCCTACTTTCATCTGATAATTCCTGCAACATTTCCTGCAGATCTGAAGCATTATTTGCAAAAACAACTACATCATCTGTGAAATCTAAATGACTTAAATAATCACCATTTACTTTCACTCCTTTAGTTTCCCATTTTAATCCACAAAATACTTCATGCAGCACTGCTGTAAAATGTTTTGGAGATATGGAGTCACCTTGTCTTACACCTTTCTCAATGTTGACTTTCCTAGTGTCATTATGTAATCTAATTGTTGCTGTTGCATTTTTATAAATATTCTTTAAAATATGACAATATCCTGGATCTATACCTTGATGATCTAATGCTTTAATCACTGAAGAAATGTTTATAGAATCAAATGCCTTTTCATAATCTACAAATCCAAAGCATAATGGCAACTCATATTCATTTGTCCTTTCTATAACTTCTCTCAATACCTGGATATGATCTACTGTACTAAAACCACTTTTAAATCCAGCTTGTTCTCTTGGTTGGTGGAAATCCAATGTTCTCTGTAGACGAGTAGTAATTATCTTGGTAAAAATTTTATATAAAACTGATAAAAGGCTGATAGGTCTGTAATTTCTAATATCTTCTTTATCACCTTTTTTAAATATTAATATTATTACTGCATTCTTCCAATCATCCAGTACATCTTTATCATTTAGACATTTGGTATATAACTTTGCTAAAATTTTTTCTATTTCTTCACCTGCTTCTTTTAATATATCAATTATAATTCCATCATTACCTGGAGCCTTTCCTTTCTTCATACATTTAATTGCATGTCTCACTTCTTCATTTAAAATTTGGCTTTTTACCTCTGAGTTTAAGATCAAGAAACACCATGGTCTTTCTTCTCAGTGCCTGATAAGGCAGAATGAATGTTTGTGTAAATGATAACTATTTTCCCAATACATATATACAATTATGACAGACAAAAATAAAGCATGGCCCTTATTCCCAGGAGGCTGTAAAGTCACCAACCAAGGCAGTGGTTGGTGGCCGAAGGCGGAGGGTGCTAAGAATCCCCTGATTGCAGACCCAGGCTGCCATTTGATGATGACTTTTTATTTAGGTACTTACAACTGCAGATCACTTTCAAGTGAAGGAAGATTGCAAGAATTAGAAGAAGAACTTTCTTATATTAAATGGGACATTATTGGACTTTGTGAAGTTAGAAGAAAAGGTGAAGAGACAATTAATTTAAAAAGTGGACATATACTCTATTATAAAGGCACAAATATTGGAAATACAAGTGGAGTAGGATTCATTATAAATAAAAAGTGGAAGAACAATATTGTGGAGATTGATGGTGTATTGGACAGAGTGGCAAGATTAGTTATACAACTTAATAGCAGATACCAAATGCAGATAATTCAGGTTTATGCCCCAACAAGTTCTCATAGTGATGAAGTAGTAGAAGATTTTTATATGGATGTACAAAAGGCTTTTGATCAGAGTAAACAACATTTTAAAATTGTTATGGGAGACTTTAATGCTAGAATTGGTAAAAAAATGAAAGATGAAAGTGCTGTGGGTAATTTTGGTTATGGTAATAGAAATGAGAGAGGACATAGACTTGTGGAGTTTGCAGAAAAAGAAAAACTTTATGTTATGAATTCTTTTTTTGAGAAAAATGTTAAAAGGAAATGGACATGGAAGCATCCAAATGAAGGTACAGCAGAATTGGATTATATTTTGACTAACAGGAAATACATATTTCAAGATTGTAATGTTCTTAATAAATTTAACACAGGAAGTGATCATCGATTAGTAAGGTGTAAGATACGAGTTAATGTAAAACTAGAGAGACAAAAATTATTAAGAAAAACAATATTTACAGTTGATATTCCTAATCTTCAGAAACATTCTAATGAATTTAAATTAGAACTTACAAATAGGTTTCAAGTATTAGTAGATTTTGAACATGATTCAGATTTGAATGAAATTAATATGAAAATAACTGATACACTTTTGAAAACTGCAACAAAGATAGCTGGTAGAAAGAAACAGCAATTGACCAATAAAATTTCTACTGAGACTAGAGAATTTATGAAGAAAAGAAGGAATATGAAGATATACAAAAATGATGCATTAAAAAGAATTGAATATCTCAAATTTTGTAAAATGGTGTGGAAAAGAGTTGAAAATGATATATGAAAGTATAACTGTGAACTAGCAAGGAAAGCTATAGAAGAAAATAAAAGTCTTAAGAATGTAAAACAACATTTTGGTATTGGTAGGAAATTTATATCTGCAATAAGAAAAAAAGATGGAATTATTACTAAAAGGAGAGATGACATCATGAAATTGGTAGAAGATTTTTATCAAGAATTATATAGTAATAAAGAACAAGTACCTCCTATATCTATTACATCTTATATTATATATATATATATATATATATATATATATTATATATATATATATATATATATATATATATATATATATATATATATATATATATATATATATATATAAATTCATAGAAACCAATAAACACTTAGACAATCCCAATATCAATATCAAACAACAATCTCAGTATGTTGTTAAGGCAACCTTCTTTTAATAATAAAGTGGACCAACTACAGAGATTAAAATTATTAACATAAAGAAGTTTAAATAAACCCCCTTAAAGATGCAAATATAATCTATTCTGAATACAGACTAACAAATAGTTAATTATAGCATTCAAACTACAATTATAACTTTTAAATTGCACCCCAACAAACTATTTCTTAAACAATAAGTGTAATAATACTCAAGGCTAAATAGATTTATAAGGAAAATCATATAAAACAATCAACACCTAGACAATCCGCATATCAACAACAATTAACACCAATGCTTAATGCTAAGTGGCATTTATTATTATAATCAAAGCTAACAACATTCTAATTTTCATAATCACCAGTAAATACTATCTAGTGTAATACAATCTTAATTAGCAATAAGAAAAATAACCCACTTTTTTTATGTTTGTCTAAGTTTATAAATAGCAACTTCAATTAGGACACCGAGGTAAGAGAAGGAAATTTTAAAATTATTATGGCAGACTTTAGTGCTAGAATTGGTAAACAAATGAAAGATGAAAGTGTTGAAGGTCATTTTGGTTATGGTAATAGAAATGAGAGAAGACATAGACTTGTAGAGTTTGCAGAAAAAGAAAAACTTTATATAATGAATTCCTTTTTTGAGAAAAATGTTAAAAAGAAGTGAATATGGAAGCATCAAAATTAAGGTACAGCAGAATTGGATTATATTTTACTTAACAGAAAATACTTATTTCAAGATTGTAATGTTCATAATAAATTTAACACAGGAAATGATCATCGATTAGTAAGATTTAGTAAGATGTAAGATACGTGTTAATGGAAATTTAGAGAAACAAAAATTATTAAGAAAAACAATATTTACAATTGATATTCCTAATCAACAGAAATATTCTAATGAATTTAAATTAGAACTTACAAATAGGTTTCAAGTATTAGTAGATTTTGAACATGATTCAGATTTAAATGAAATTAATATGAAAATAATTGATACATATTTAAAAACTGCAACAAAGATAGCTGGTACAAAAAAGCCACAATTGAGCAATAAAATTTCTACTGAGACTAGAGAATTTATGAAGAAAAGAAGGAATATGAAGATATATAAATAATAATGCATTAAAAAGAATTAATTATCTCAAATTTTGTAAAATGGTGTGGATAAGAGTTGAAAATGCTATAATATAGTATAACTGTGAACTAGCAAGGAAAGCTGTAAAAGAAAATAAAAATCTCAAGAGTGTAAAATAACATTTTGGTATTGGTATGAAATTTATATCTACAATAAGAAAAAAAGATGGAATTATTACTTAAAAGAGAGATGACATCATGAAATGATTAGAAGACTTTTATCAAAAATTATATAGTAATAAAGAACAAATACCTCCTACATCTATTAAATTTTCAAAATTGCCCAGAATTTTAAATGAAAAATTGAGACACACAATTAAATGTATGAAGAAAAGAAAGGCTCCAGGTAATGATAGAATTGTAATTGATATATTAAAAGAAGCAGGTGAACAAATAATAATTTTTTAGCAAAGTTATATACCAAATGTCTAAATGATAAATATGTACCAGATGATTGGAAGAATGCAGTATTAATATCAATATTTAAAAAAGGTGATAAAGAAAATATTAGAAATTACAGACCTATCAGCCTTTTATCAGTTTTATACAAAATTTTTACCAATATAATTACATTTCGTCTAGAGAGAATATTGGATTTACACAAACCAAGAGAACAAGTTGGATTTAAAAGTGGTTTTAGTACAATAGATAATATCCAGGTATTGAGAGAATGTTATAAAAAGAACAAATGAATATAAGTTGCCATTATGTTTTGGATTTGTAGATTATGTAAAGGCATTTGATTCTATAAACATTTCTTCATTGATTAAAACATTGGATCATCATGGTATAGATCCAGGATATTATAAATATTTTAAAGAATATTTATAAAAATGCAACAGCAACCATTCAATTACATAATGATAGACTGGGGAAGTCAACATTGAGAAGAGTGTAAGACAGAGTGACTACATATCTCCACAACTTTTTACAGCAGTGCAGCAAGAAGTATTTTGTTGATTAAAATGGGAATCTAAAGGAGTGAATGTAAATGGAGGTTATTTAAGTCATTTAGATTTTGCAGATGATGTAGTAGTTTTTGCAAATAATGATTTAGAGCTGCAAGAAATGTTGCAGGAGTTATCAGATGAAAGTAGAAAAGTAGGACTAAAGATAAATGTTAAAAAGACTAAAGTAATGTTTAATGGATTTTCTCAAAATATGAAAATAAAGATTGATTATGATGAGCTAGAAGAAGTTAACAGTTACAAATACCTGGGTCAGATTATTAATACAGATGGAAATGTAATGGATGAAAGTAATCATAGAATCAAACTTACTTGGAGTGCTTTTGATAGAAATAACTTGATACTAAAAGGAAATATGCCTATGCATTTGAAAAGGAAGGTTTTTAATAAATGTGTTTTACTAGTTCTTACATATGGATCTGAGGCTTGGACACTTAATAGAAGAGCAATGCTGAGACGTCAGACCACTCAAAGAAGTATGGATAGATGCATGTTAGGAGTAACAAGAAGAGATCAAAAATGCAATATATGAGCAGAGAACAAATAGGTGTTACTGACCTCATTGAAAAAATTAAAAGTTTGAAGTGGATTTGGGCTGGACATATTTCTAGAAGAGTTGACAATAGATGGACAATTGAAATCTTAATCTGGATTCCAAAAGATTGTAAAAGACATAGAAAGAGACCACATGTGAGATGGATGGATGAAATAAGAAAGTTTGCAGGGGTGGTGTGGAGAAGAGAAGCTAAAAATCGGAGAAGATGGGTTGAACTTCGAGAGACTTTCATCCTGCAGTGGATTGATAATGGTTGATGACGATGATGATGAGTACATATAATCATTTAATTTAATTAACTCAAGATTAACTTAACAATTAAGATACTATTGGCAATTGTAGACTAATATCTAAAGAAAAAAAATATTGTTTACTTTTTTTTCTTCTTTGTGATTCTTTCTCAGATCCTTTTAAATGATAATAAATACTTCTTTGTACCTTAGGACTTTAATTTTTTTTCTCATGTATCATAGCATCGGCCGGGAAGCGAACCCGCCAACCCGGAACAACTGCTTGTAAAGCAGCTGTTGCTGACCTCTCGACCACCAATGCTTGACAAGGACTTTAAATTTATTGTTAGGGTTGTTAGCTATTCCAAAGATCGTCTCTACAACATTTTTAAAACTATGCATTAATAATAATAAACTGAGATATCTTACAGTTAACGTTCCTTGAGACAATTTTCATTATTTATTGATCAGAATTTTTTATACACAACTATTATATATATATATATAACACTCGCAAATCAAACAATCAAGTCAAACATATATATTTAAATGATAATTCTTTGAAATATTGATTAAGAATCATTTTTACTTAAATCATTCATTTTATTTCTATGTTTTTATATGAATTTATTTTCTGTAGAATAAATATACATAAGTTTCTTGAGATTGAGCCTCGTCATATAATTTTCAATCTATCTGACAGACTTAAGTTTATTGTCTCCTCTTCATAAATTCACCGGCATTATGCTGTTTACTCTAATATAACTTCTAATAATATTTAATTTATAAAGCTCAAACAATATTTGAAATTAAACTAAGAGACTGCAAACCTCTCGTGCTTATTAGCCAATCAGATGTTATTAATAGCGATCAAATCGTAAATACAAGACAGAGAATTTAATAACACCTGATTGGCTAATAAGCACGAGAGGTTTGCAGTCTCTCAGTTTAATTTCAAATAACTTCTAATGAATAAGTAATAGACTCCTCTTGACTATATACTTTTAACTATTTCTCACGAATAAACATTTATTATTTTTTCACTTGATTAAAATTAATGCTGTTTTAAAATATTATGCATATCAATGCTTCAATAATGCTAATATATCTTTAATTTGAACAGTATTCGTTACTTCAACTCATAGCACTAATTATTTTCTTCAACTTTTCCTTTCTATTATCCACTATATTAAACTTCTATACCTTTTCTTGTTTAACTCATAAAAGTTAGCTATTTTGATCTTGGTTTGTTTGTTTTTTTTCTTTTAAAATTAAACTATTACTTAAGTCATTTTTTAAAAAATAAATAAATAAGGCAGAGATAAACTGGAAATGTTTAGCTTACATGAATGATTGTCCACTTTTAAAATTACTTGTTCCAAATTACTTTTATCCTTCTCCATTTTTCTCTTTATAATAATAATATCTACTGGCAACTTTTTATGTATTATCATTTGAAATTGTAAATCGATTTCCCCAAATTATGACTTGTGACCTTGACGAAGAAACTGATTTAGATTATTCCACCATCTTATTGAATTTTTTTTAAAACACTTTATTTTTATTCTATTAAGATTAAGTAACTTATTACTGTTGTATAAAATAAAATATTTTATAATTTAAATAAATTTTACTAATATTTTAAACCACCATTTAATTTACTTACTGGTTTCCTTTTTTTTTCTCCATCGTCTGCTACTTCTATCAAAATTCCCTCCAACATGATGTGCAAAATTTGTCCTTAACTCTGACTGATTGACAACTTGAAAGTCGTTTGTTATTTACTTAATATTTAGTTCGTGTTAAAATTTAACATACAAAAGTAAAAAATAAATAAATTTAAAACTGATTAAATTTAAACGTTTTAATTGAAATTTAAAATAATTTATTTATTCAGCTTCATAGAATTATTTTAATAAAATATTTAAGTCGAATTTTTTTTATCATTATAATTATTTTAAAAATATATTATTATTAAAATTTCATGCAGATATATAAAACAAAACAACCAGGAATAAAAAAAAAGTGTACTTATAATCTCTTTTAAAGTCGCTATTAAAAGTTATTTATTAGATTATTAGTGCCAATTATACCATTAAAATTTAAAATTTTGGACTATTAAATACAATGGACCAATTAAAAGCTCACAATATATATATACTAATAAAAGAAAAACACACAATTATGTCTCTATAAAAGTGCTTTATTATTTAACCAACAGACTAAGCTTTCAGATGAAAACCAGTCTGCTGGTAGATATATTAAAGCAGCATTATAGAAAAGTAATTGAGTATTTTTTCTTTTATTAATATTTTTTACATTTTCTTGAGTTAGTTCATATATTTATTATTTTCATATATATATATATATAAGTTTATTCATGGAGAAAATAATTTTGAATACACTCTAGACTATCATACATTCATAAATCAAACTGAAAGATCTATTTACTACTAAGTCAAATAAAAAAAAAATACCATTGATGTTAGAAAGTGAGTATTCTACAAATTTATAAAAACTTGTAAATTATGGTAGCATAGACTTAATTGCTCCATGAATAAGTTTATATAACCATAATTGATTCATGAGTTTATTAAAATTATATACCTATATATTAAAACAATAATATCTTAAGACACACAACAATATAATGTTTTTAGTCCACTAGAGAGAGCTAAGAACTCCAGTTAACACTGTTTCTGGCTTCCTGTTTCGTTCCCTTTTTCCTAGTTTAGGGAATTAAATTTTTCTAAAACTATCCCTATTACAAAGGAGAGTTTCTTAGCTCTCTTTTCATATACAAGCTATCAAAATCTTTATTATTTTACAAATACAAGCTATATCAACAACATAATCACAAGTAATAATAAATTCAACTTTTATAAAAACGCTACGTAATTATATGGCAGCCAGTGAAATTACAAAAGACTTTTACTGAGATTTTACCTTTTAATAAAAATTTTCATTTCACTTAATTTTGTTGAATGAATGAGAGAGTCCAGTTGTTGGGAGGACCTTTAGGGGCCAAAATCTTAGTTGTTTTGAGGGAGGGGGCTGGGATAAGGGTGCTGTGGTGATCGTTACCAACAATGGTTTTTCTCATTCATAAGATAGCAAAAATAATGTTATTTATGGCAATTCCTTAACATTATCATCATGAATGATTTTATCCATGTATTATTGCAAAATAAGTTGCAGTTTGGCCTCATGATTCTAATTGCAAGTGAGTCACCTTATTTAAGTTTATTACTTCCAATGTTGTTATTGATAGGGCTGGCCTTTTGCTGTTTATGTGATTTTCATGATGGATATGAATGGTTTTCAGCAGAGACATTTTGAAGCTTGGATTTTTTTCCTTGTTCTCCATTGTTTTTCCATAATTTTTCCAAAGTATTCAGAATTGCTCTCTTGTTAAGGTATTCGAGGCCATTTGGAAGAACTGAACAGTAGATTGATTTAGTCCATATTTTATGGTATCCCCAAGTGGTTTCCTATTTCTCAATTTATCTACCATAAATTGGATTTTCCAATATTGTACTTCAAAAACACTATTCATATTCAATTTCTAGAGTTTACAAATAATTCCTAATTGTATCTTTCCATTAAAATTTTCATTACACTCAACTTTGCTGTTTGAATGAGAGTCTGGTTGTTGGGTGGGGGGGGCAGAGACCTAAATCCTTGTTCTTTTGAAGGGGAGTACTAGGATGAGAGTGCTGTGGGGATTGTTGCCAACATTGATTTTCTCATTCACAAGAAGGGGGAAATGCTATTCATAGTGGTAAATGATTTTATCTAAGTATTATTGCAAAGTAAACTGCAGTTTGGCCTAATGATTTCAATTGCAAGTGATTCACCCTATTTAAAATTATTATTTCCAATGTTGTTATTTCCAAGTGTTTTTTTTATTCTCAACTTATCCATCACAATTGAATTTCTCAATATTGTACTCCTAAAATGCTACTCATATTTAAACTCTAGACTTTACAAATAATTCCTAATTGTAACATTCATTTGTCTTTAATGGTTAATACACACCATTTCCACATCCCTTTCCCTTTTCATATGTATCCTTCCCCTTTGCTCCTGAATTTCATTTTTACCATTATTTGTAAACCTTTTATTTAACTGTATTTGTACCTTTTTTGATGAATAAAATTTCATCACTGAGAAAAAAAACAATATAAAGTTTGAAAAGAAAAGTAGAATTGAACACAAACAAAATTTATTATATGTATATTTAAATAATATTTGTCTAAATCGCATGTTGTTAATAAATTGGTACTTACTTATATATATAAAAAGTTAAGTTTAGAAAAGCTTGGTATCAGCCTTTTCTTTTCAAAATCTCTGTCATGTATCTATGCCTGATCGTTCTTAAGAGACAGCTGTTTAAAAAAATCTGATTGGTTGTCTTTGAATTAACTGTTTACGCATGTGAAAGATTAGCAAACTTTCATTTATTACCAATATATGTATATTTTTAAAAAATATATACACAGGAATAACAGTTTAATTGTTAAATAATAATTTTGATATTTAAAGGTACTATAAATTATTTAAAATTAAACATAAAATGAAGTCTACTTAATGTTTTATTTAATTCTGATTTTGATGAATAAAAAAAATTAAAAAAGCTTGTTTTCATTATAAAATTATATTATCTATTTTTACTGTATTAAATAAGAAAGATTTTTTAAAATTATACCTAAAATTAGTTTTGATAAATAATAAAATATTTAGAAAAACAGATTGTTTTTATAGTCTGAATTTTGTTTCAAGAATTAAACATTTTTTTAAAGATTGGCCCATATAAGTGAATTTAGGTACAAATATAAAATGGCTGGCTGATCTTATCTTTTTCAAAGTCTGTATTTTGCACTTTGGTTTGAGAGTATTCTCCATACTCAACAAAACACTATTGGGGTATTAAAAACAATATCATAGACATGTGTATAGGGTGTATTTTCATTGTGATTAAAATTATATACATATACTGTACTAGTAGATTAAACATAGCACTATATAATCATTTTGTAAAAAATTTCTGGGTTGATGTGTAAAAAATTATAATCTTTGATGTGTAGAAAATTATAATATTTGATGTGTAGAAAATTATAATCTTTATTTTAAAGGTACATAAGATGCTGATAATATATTTTAGCAACACCTGCTTACTATCTGTTAAACTATGTTCAAACACTTAAAATTCTAATCAGGCTTGAAGTGTTTTTCAAGTGATGAAATGACAGTTTATCCAGATAATGATCTAATACTGATCAATAAATAGCAATTCATCTTTTCTTTGATAGAAACAAAACAACATTTGAAAATGCATAAACCCTCATCATCTAGCAATTAGAAAGCCATGATATTTCTTTCACTGTTCCTTTATGGAGCAACAATGAAATGCCTTTTGCCCTATAATAAATCTTAAAAGATTACGTAATCTTAATAATCTTATGTGTATAAGAAAATGTAATGCCTGTGAGCATAAAAAAATCCAAATAATTTTAAGTATATGTATAACGTATTGAGTGGTATAAATCTAAACAACTATCTATATTTGAATTTTCTCTTTAATTGAGTCTTTAAACGCTGCTTTAAACTCTGGGATGAATAATCAAGAATTTGTAGCAAAAATGGCAGTTTATTCTAGCGGTAATATTATTACTATGACTAATTTTTTTATAAATTTATTGTTTAACCAGAAACCTCTTAACTTTTATTAACAACAAATCTTTTTTTTTTTTTTTTGCCAAATTTCTTTTTTCAACTTTTTATTCAGTAAAGAAGATATGGAGGTGGGGTAGCGTCAAAGAAAAAAAACAAGAAAAAAAATCTGTTTGGAAATTTGGATTTTTTCTTTTGTTTTCTTTCTTGATTTAAAAAATAAGGTGGGGTGGGGACTAGTCATTCTAGTGTGGGTAAGATTATAAATTCACGGTATAATCTAAAATCTTTTACTTTTTATCGACAAATGTTATTTGGGCCATCTTTTATAAATTGTATATGAATTCAGAAATAAAAAGGTCAAAGATAAAAAAATGAAATATTTTTCTGATGCGGTTTCCACATTACAATAATTTTTTTTTTCATCTTGTTAGAAATCAGTTTCAAAATACATTTTATTGCTGTTTTAAAATATTTCTTGGAACAGTAATTTTGGATTTTTTATTTAAGTGGTGTGTATTATATTTTACTTTTCAATTTAAAAAAAAAAAAAATGTTTATATACTAAGTTTTTTTTCATAGCCAGCCAATTTAATTTTATTTGGAGTGCTTGGTTGAATTTGTATTGAATGGAGCTACATTAAAGTCCACAAAACAATTACATTCCTCCCTCTTTCTCTTTATTTTTCAAAAAATCAATAAGAAAGAAAACAAATTTTTAAATACAAAATATATCCCAAACTCAATTGCCAAATCAAAGCAAGTTGTTTGAATTAGGTAATAAACTCAGTATACTTTCCCCTCTCTTTCCACTTTATAAAAAGTCAATAAGACAGAAGAAATTTACAATTTTTTAAAATCATCTAAATTTTTAAACCAATTCTGTCAATCAAATGAAATTGTTTGAAACGGGTAAGACATGCAATTTACCTCTCCTTCCTCATTTTTTAAAAAGCCAACAAGAAAAAAGAACTTTAACAGGTTGTTTGAATTAAGGAATACTACATCATTTCCCCCTTTTTCCCCACTTTTTAATTAAAAGGCTAAGAAGAATGAAACAATTTACATACATTTTAAATTAAAAATAGAATAATGTCCAAAACTACATTTAACCATTACTAATCAAAAGAAGAACTTTGAAATTCTAAAGCAATCAATTTTGTAAGATGATATTAGATAGATGGTGAACAATTTAAAGAAACCTTGAAAATTGATCTTTTTAAAAAAACTAAAAAAAATACTACTTAAAGTTCACCAAAACGAACCTAAAATACCCGCCAATGAAAACTAATGGTAACAGGTTTTAGATGGCATATTGAATTTATAGATTAAATCACAGGTATTAAAATGATAAATTTTCATTCTTCAAAAAATCTTCAAATGATTGATTAGTCATTCTGGTGTTGTTTTATGACTTTAAAGAAGTGTTTAAAGAGTTAATAAAAGATGAAAATGGAAATTTAGATAGCTGATTATATCTGACACCTATTAATTTTTCTGTCTCAATCTAGATAGAGTAACAAAACAATAGAATATTACAATGTGATGGCATGCAATGATATGTTTTAAATGAAATCATCATTTTTAAATAAATATTTTAAACCATTAAGACTAAATGATATTACATATTCTTTTTAAATTAAAAAAAAGATGACATGACCAACAAAATTTGTTTCTTTATTTTATGTTAATAAATACATTATTCATGTTTGATAGTATAGACCTTAATTTTAACATTTAAATTTGTCGGTTCTGATTTTGGACTTTCTGCTTTCATTATTGTTTCAATAAAAATCCAAGATCCACTTTTGTGAATAAAATATCAATATGCAGCATTTATTGATAGATTTGATCATTTTGAGATTATTATAAAAATATAAACAATATGAAACAAAAAACATCTTGCATATAATAATTTTAATAAGAATATATTTTTAAAATACTTAAATGACAATAGAAAATATACACTTCATTCAAAATGCAGGATAAAATGCTTTATAAATTAAGGCAATTATCTTTTAACTGTTATCACATGTAGATTTAATTTTAAAATTGCTTGCCCAAAATGAATGCAGGTTATTTTTTTTTACCAGTCTCATTGAATTATTATAACAGTGCATGGAAACAAATGGCAAAATTCCTTAACATTGTAGAGATTTGATTCAAAAGTTACTTCCATTTGTAATAAAAACATGAGTTAAAAGGAAAAAAAAAACATTAACAATATAGAATCTACAAGCAACTCATAAAATATTTAACACTAATTAGAATAAATATATTGCTGACTTTTATTATTTTTATGAAAAAAGTTTACATATAAACATTTGATTTATTATTTTATATATAAAAAGTATAATTATTACATAGGGGCAATGCTTTCAGTACATACATAGATAGGCTACTGCTACAATGCATAAAATTTATGATGCTGGTATTAGTTTTTTATTATTGGCACATAAAATACTAAAAAAAATTAACAAAAGTCTTTTAAAATGTAAGATGATGTATGCATATTGAAGATAATAATACAGAATATATGTATAATATAACTTGTAATGGAACTTCATGAAGACTATTCATTTTTCAGTGACTGTTATCAATATAAAGTGTATCATAATTTTCAAAATATTTACTTACTATTTTTGACAAGTTAAGACTAACAGTAAGTAGATTCCATTATGTTTGCAAAGCTATCAAATGGCTAAATATAAATTTTCCTACAAAATTCAAATGATAATAATCCTTTTAAATAAATAAAATTTTAAAACTGTGCAAGTAAATACTTAAAAGTTATAGTTGAAACATCTTATTTCATTGCATTGGTGTTATTAACTAGATAAAATGGCCAAATTTGTGTATAGTTTTATTTAAGTGAAAAAAAAAAGTTTTATTATTACTTATACTAACATTTGAAAATGAAATATTACATTGTGTTTTCCTGAAGGTTTGTGATGCTGGTGTTTTAGTTGTATTTTTATTTTCGAATATTTCTATAATCTAATATCAGTATTGAATGTCTTTAGAAAAAATTAACTTTATTTAGATATTCCAAACACATTCAATTGTTAGTAATAGTATGTCAAACAGGTTAGTACGTGCATAATGTTTGAAGAGGTATTATTCTACCCTCTTCTTCAGGTATTGCTGGCATGACCAGTGCTAGTGCTAGCATGGATTCGAATCTGGACTCTTAGATTCTTGAATATTGGAATTTTAAGGTGGCTTGAATACTAAAGAATCTAAGGGTTCAGGTTCAAATCTCATGCTAGTATTGTCACTGGTCATTCCAGTAAAACCGAAAGAAGAGGGGTGAATGAATAATAATACCTCTTGAAACATTGTGAATATGCTAACCTATTTGATATACTATTACTAACAGTTGAAAGTATTTGCAATATTTAAATAAAATTCAATTTTTCTAAAGACATTCAATATTCATTTAGATGATGGAAATAGTCTAAACAATAAATGCAACTAAAATATTACATTGAATATTATAAAAAAAATAGTAATAGAATTCCATCAGTCTTTCTTGCTAGGGTTGTTATTTAGCAAACTCATAACAATAGCTGCCAAAAAGTCAGTCTTTCAAGAATTAGTAAAATATTTTATTCAGAACAGCAATGACTTTTATAATGAGTACTCACTAATCAAAGATCTAAAATATTGATAATAGAATTTTTTTTTATGATGCTAGAAAATAAAGTTGGAAATAGATATTGAAAGAACACAAAACTTTTTAAAAATCTGATTACAATTTACATAGGCTTTGGTAGGTACAAAATGCCTATAAAATAACTTTTACTATTAATATCAATGTAATTTCCAAATTTAAATATCAGACTATGAAGTCAAAAATTTACAAAAAAAAAATAAAATAAAAAACAATACAAGCTTCTCTTTTGCCCTATTCATCTACCTTAACATAACAAAAACAGTAAGTATTAATGAAATGTCATTGTTTTTGAACATATTAATGTTTTAACAAATTAATATCATGTATTTAACAAACTATGATAGATGCCACTTTGATCACAACAAGAAATATGCACATATATAACTGCGATGTCAGGTAAATTGGTCTCTGACATCTATTATATTTATTAAATATTAAACATCAACGTTATAAAACAAATGTCAATATAACAAACATTATATTTTAATTCTTGAATTAAAATAAAATACAGAGAATTCATTTACCCATGTGGGAGTCACTCCTCTAAGGAAAGTAGCTTAATGCAGCTTTTCATGACATTCCAAATATAAATACACTAATAAATAACAAAAATGGTTTAGTTATATTACAGCTTACACATTACTTTAGGCATAATTCAAAATATTATAAGAAATCGTGGTGCAAGCATAGGCAGCAGCATATAAAATTCGGTCCATTTTGGCTGAAAGACGCTTCAGCATTTAAATGGGAAAAGAGAAATGGTATGCCCATTCTTCTGGTGGGCCATACCTGGAGAAAAGGAAGATAGGGAGATGCAATTGTCTGCATAGGGTATCAATGTAGAGCTTCCACTATTTCTGAAGGTGTCCTAGGGCATTTACGATGCCAGCTAAAACATATATAAGTGAAGATGTAGAATTCGGAGATCCCGATGATCCTCAAATTATACCTATGCGGCAATCCTATGAAACTATAATACGTTCTTTAATGACTTCAAAATAACTAATGATCTAAATATAAAATTTTAATCGGGCGTAACAGCCCGACTTGTATACTAAACCAAATTATATAACTGAAATCTAAAACTAGATGAATGTCTTAATGACATACGATTATATTTCCCTTCATTAAATGGGTCCCACATGCATTTAGTAACAATAAGCATTATTTAATACTATAATGCTCAAGGTGCTACATATAAACGATTATTATATAAAAAAATGACGGACATTATTATTTAAAATATCTTAAGTGGTATTTAAGCAATAGCATTCTTGAATAACATTACATTTATAATCAATAAATATATATATATTTATGACAGTATTAAATTAATAATCTGCTTAGAAACAGAAATATTATTTAACTATTTCTCAACCCAGCAAGCAACGGCTTTAAAACAAATAATTTAAAGTAATTAAAATATTCCAGAAGTGTGGGAGATTTAAAAGACTAATCTAAAAGAGTGGCTCATGGAGTTGAGTTAACTTGGCAAATAAATTATATATAAAACTAAACAGCAAATAAATATAATAATAAAATTTACCGCACTAAATAAAATGTAGGATTTAAACTTAAATAGATGTAAACATTTACACACACACACACACACACACACACATATATATATATATATATAACAGATAAGATTATAGAGATACTTTCAAGCAGAAATTAGGTACAAATATATAACAAAAACCCAATAATTATTAGTATAGATATAGGTAAGCATGGAACTGTTACATCATCGATGTTACAATGGCTAGGTGGTTCATTCTTTGAACCTTAGTTTATAGGGATTAGCTTGGTGGTCAGCAATTTTGGTCACTATTGATTCTTCATTTGTGGTAGCCTTCTTCCATGGCAGCATACTAGAGGCAGCACCGAGAGGCACAGGGAAAGATGGTTCAATTACCTACCCAATGAACATTTTAAAAACTAAGAGCAAACAAATACTGTCAGACTGTAAGACTCTAAGATTGTAAGACTCAGACTCTCACTTATCTCTAATGTATTCTATTTATACCAAGCAAGCTATTACAGGAATGCTTTAGTTCATTTGTGCAGAGGCATATAAGACAATTACTAAATTCCTGAGCAAATTACAGTCTATTTTAATTAAAAGTAAGATATAAGAAGATAAGGTTCAAATCACTTTCATTAGCAAAACCTTTATATAAAGTCTTTAAATTATAAAAATAAACACTATGATAACACAATCTTTTGATTAATGAAAATCAAGCTTTTAATTATTTAAATAGTGAAGAAAACTTCACAATGGGTTGATTTGAACCTGCCATCTTGGTTATATCTTCTTTCTTTTAAATTTTTACAAAATTCACATTAAAAGCACATAAATTTTCACAAATGACAAACTTTATGTGATTAAACAAATTTTCTTTTAATTAAAAAAAAAAAAACCAAGCATCAAAATAACAGAATCAAAAATTATAAAATATTCATTATAATAGTTTGTAACATATATAATTACATATATATGATGGCACTGTTGGTAATTTAAATATTGCTGGATTTGAATGCTTGGAGATGTTAGTTTTTTAGGTAGGAAAACAAGAAGCTCACTCTGACTACAGAGTGATTGCTTCAATCACGTATTGCTACTTAAGATGGTGGAATACGATGAAATTGGCTATAGCAAAAGATATTTATCTTCAATTTTATATAGGCATTTTTTGAAAATTTTTGTAGTGTTATTCTAGTGGATTGTTATATATATATAACTCGAAATTTATAACTTGTTTCGTTTATATATATATATATATAAATAATAAATATATATATATATATATATATATATATATATATATATATATGTTATTTATTTATTAAATGATTTTTTAGGACATGAAGGTTAAAACCAATACTTATGTCTTAAATACATCTGCCCCAAAATCAAAAAAGTCTTTTAGAAAGAGTATTTATGAGAATGAGAAAAATATTTATGAAGAAATATTAGATTTTATACCAAGTATTTCTGTAGAACCTGAAAAGCTTCTGGGATCTGGATGCTTTGGAGAAGTATATCAGTGCAAGATGCTGCTAAATAGCAACTCAAAAAACATCCAATATGTAGCAGTAAAAGTTTTTAAAGGTGAACATTTATGATTTTCTCCATACACAGATACACATGTTTATATATATATTAATAAAAATAATAAATTTAACAGTAATAAATTATTACAAAGAGTCTTTAAATTTTAGAATTACTTTCAGTTAATTTCTTAAACCTGGGCAGTTGAAATAAGTTTAAGAAATTAACCAAAAGTACTTGTGCAGGTTTAAAGACTGTTTATAATAGTTTATTACAGTTAAATTTATTATTTTTATCATGATTACAATTTTGTTTTAATTAACGGACATTTTATTTATATATATAATAAAATAATTCTGCATGAGTATGTAGATAATTATCAACTATTTCATTAATAAATTTTGGTACTAAATGAGGCTTTTGATACAGCATATCTTTATCAACTCACAACTAAAGTGAATATTAGAAAATACATTAGCATAACAACATTCATGTACACATACATCAAACAAGTCACTTATCATTATAAATTTGCATATTTTCACATGTAAATTGATCTAGAAGTTGGCTATGTCATTAGATTAAGTGACCAATGCCATGATTGTTTTACTTTTCAATTTCAATTATTGTTTTCTAGGCAAATAATTTTTTACACCTGCAGGTTTAATGAAATGACCAGATCAAGCATCGATCGTTTAATCTAATGTCTGCTAGCCCAATTTACACATGTGGATATGCTAATGTATTTGCTTATACAGTATTCACTTTAGTCATGCTTTGACAAAAATACACTATATCGAAAGCCTAGCTTAGCAAAGTAATAAATATCGTTTTATACCAAAATTTATCACCATAATAGTTGATAATTATCTATAAACCCTTGTAAAATTTATTTTATTGCATATTATCTGAGGTATATATACAAACATGAATTGATGTGGTCATCCAATCTCTGTGTTAAAAACATTCTATAATAATTTTATTTACTGATATACTTCACAAAAAATAATCAATTACTCTGCAATGTTGCGTTTGGATTATTACATCAATTCAGATTGTTAATTTTTATATGACAAATTTGGCAGAAAATTGTATTCATAAAAAAAACTAATTTAATTGAAATAATTATAGACAAATCTATCTATCTGCCTGCCTGTCTGCCTGCCTGCCTGACTGTCTATCTGTCTATCTATCTATCTATCTATCTATCTATCTATCTATCTATCTATCTATCTATCTATCTATCTATCTATCTATCTATCTATCTATCTATCTATCTATCTATCTATCTATCTATCTACCTACCTACCTACCTACCTACCTACCTACCTACCTACCTACCTACCTACCTACCTACCTACCTACCTACCTACCTACCTACCTACCTATCTATCTATCTATCTATCTATCTATCTATCTATCTATCTATCTATCTATCTATCTATCTATCTATCTATCTATCTATCTATCTATCTATCTATCTATCTATCTATCTATCTATCTATCTATCTATCTATCTAATTAAATATTGATTTTTTTATTAACTTGATATAAACGCATTGAAAACAATTTCTTTATGGACATTCTGAAATATTGTGAAAATACTGGGACAAAATTATAAAATCCATTCTTAAGGCTTTCCCAATTTTTATAGATGATGATAGTGATTTTAATAGATAAAAACATTTTCTTTTGAATTGGATATTGGAGATTTAAAAAATTATTAATTAAGTTTGCAAAAAAAAAAAAAAAGAAATATTTGATAGTAAATATGAGCTTGTTCTTTATTGTTGAGCAACTTTTTTCATATTATAAAGATATCTCAGAAATATAAAATAGAGAGATAAAGTTAGAAAAATTTCTGGACTCCTCATAATATGGATTTTCAGCTAATGATGTTAAAAGACGACTGTCAGAATATGAATAAACAAACATATATATATATATTGAAACAGTAAGGTCTGCTTTGCAGATCTTCGTTTCACCTTTTCTCACCTACTTCCTACCCTCATACCTTAGTTTGAACCCCAATCTATCGTAATACACTTATATACCGAAAATCCCGCCTAATTTTAAACCACGAGCACAATGCTCGTATTATATATATAACTTATTCCCAAATAAAATAAAATATGATGAATTATGTATTTGTTCACATAATTTACATTTATTAAAAAGTAAGTTATATAAGTCGTAATTGCGCACATACTATGATATCCATTTTAAAACATATCAAAATTATAAATTGTTAAAGTTATTTTGTTTGAATCTATTTACAAATATATTACTGTCGTAAAATATTTTGATTTAAAATAAAATTCATTTAGTAAATATTCGTTTAATAAATAGATTCAAATATTGCAATTTAAAAAGCAAAATCATTTTCTTAATTTAATAAAAGTTATTCCAAATATTTCTGTTTAAATAAATCAGGGACAATAGTTTAATTAGTTAATGTTCTATAAGTTTATCTAAAAACAGCAGATGTCCACTTAAGGTTTTCTTTAATTAATAAAAGTAATTTTTAATTAAATCTAGTTTGTAATTCGAATGTCGACAGGGAAAGTAACAAAAGAAATTAATTAATGTTGAATTCCTTTAGACATTCGGATGATTTAATTACAGCTGATAAGTCCGATATATTTTTGTAATGCTCCAGGGCAGTTCTATTGTTAATGTCTACTATAAAAAGGAGGTTTTTCTTTTGTTCTCCAGTTAGTAGTTTTATGCTAATGTTTCTAAGAGAAATCATTCTGAGTTCTATGCGTAATTTGTAAATCTTGACATGACAGAGTAGAGTGCAAGAAGGCTATTTCTCTCCGAGATGGTCATATGCTGCCGTATACCATCGGAAGTTATCACATACGGACCCTGGAACTGCTGCTGCCGCTGCCAAAAAATATGAACATTCCCGATTTTGCTGCTGAATTATAAAACCTGCCAAACATCTACCTGCAAATGCGTCTCCAAGGTAACCTAAATTAACCCAAGAGCTCTTGTGATAACTAACACGCTATAGCTATTTAAAATTGTTTTTCTTATATTTCACATAACTTCATTATGTATTTCTTTAACGTGTTTAAATATACTCAACATTTTGCTCTCTATCCTTGGGTTAATATTTTATATTTATAAAGCTTTCTTTAATTTTATTATGATAATGTGTCAGAATCGTCTTTGACCGAGTAAACTATTCCCTTTATTGAAAGTAAGATGCCGCTATTAAGGCATATTTTAAATTTATAATTTTCCAATTTTATTATCTTGCAAATCACTTGTTTGAGGGTGATTCTTTTCTTTAATATAATATAATCACATAGTTTAAAATCTACATGTTATTGATTTTAATCTAATATAAGAGTATGTGCGAAGTCAATGGTTAAATGTGTCCCTTAATGCATGATTGCGTATATAAATCTATACTTACTTTTTAAACCCACAAGCATGCATTTTCCTGTTTTAATTACTGTATTCTACTTTAATTATGAAGTTCATCATTGCTGTCGAGAATGTGTGGACCCTTTTAAATGAATTTCGGGGAATTTGATTGGGCATTTCTCTTAATCCGAGTAAAACCCATTTAGTATGTTTTTATATACACTAGTCTCATATTTCTGGTAAATGAATTGGTTGTTGAGACTGCTTTGTTTTATTTTTCCAAGGATTCTTTACACGGCAAAGTCCGTTCTTTTCGCTTATTGCTAGTTTCCAGGCAGAGGGTGTCCCAAATAACACCCCTGGGAATTAAACACAATCGTCACACAGTCGCTAAGTTTCGGCTGTTCATCAAAATACTTTCTTACGGGTTAGCGGCGAGACGCCCTCCGTAATCATTCCGGATATTCGATATTGGTTTATTTTATATTTATTTTACAAAGCATCCGTGACTTAAACGTGTCACACCCTCCAACTTTAATAAATTCAGTATCAGCAATACTGACCTCCCAATGTAACTTTATTATTATTAGTTCTCAAATAAATGCTTTGATCACAGTCCCACTTGGTTGCTTAGTAAGCTTTTGTCCCTGCTATTCTCGAAATCAATGAATATTTTAAAACACTTAATTTCAAATATTTTCTTAAACTTGTATACTTACTCAAAGCACCTCGCACATATTCCTATCTTGTCAAGCACATTATCGTAATGCTATTAGCCCGTGGAATAGAATATATCACTTTGTTTTAAAACCTTTTTGTCATTTATTGAAATATAATGCCAACAATTATTTAATACGCATCCCTGTCTCATATAAGCAGACAGTGGTGTTATATATATATTTATATAAATAAATTGGGTGAAATTATTTAAAACTAAATTTGATCTCTTATTTTATTTGATTCCTATCACTGTCTCAGTCTCTCTCTATATATATTTTCTGCATTTCTTTTGTAAATCCATAGACGTTAATTAGCCACCCAAACTTCTTTTAGTATAGAGTCTTTTGTTTCTCCCTGACCACCAGGCACCGGTCAAAGGTTATACTAGTAGTGGCACCAGATGCATTATCAAGTAGATGGCACTGTGAAATTTGGACTTTAGATTCGAACTTAGTATATCTAGAAGGCAACCCCTCCTAGAATGTTCAGTTTCGTGTCTAGGGTTTGAATTCTGCAGTGTGTTAGTGAGATAGACGATTCTGACCATTACAATATATATATATATATATATATATATATATATATATATATATATATCATCATTATCAACCATTATCAATCCACTGCAGGATTAAGGTCTCTCCAAGTTTAATCCATCTTCTCCAATCTTTAGCTTCTCTTCTCCACATCACCCCTGCACACTTTCTTATTTCATCCATCCATCTCATATGTGGTCTGATTCTAGGTCTTTTACAATCTCTTGAAATCCAGTTTAAAATTTCAATTGTCCATCTATTATCATTTCTTCTAGCAATATGTCGAGCCCAACTCCACTACAATCTTTTAATTTTTTCAATGAGGTCAGTAACACCTGTTTGTTCTCTTACCTATACATTGCATTTTCAATCTCTTCGTGTTACTCCCAACATACATCTCTCCATACTTCTTTGAGTGATCTGAAGTCTCTGTATTGCTCTTCTATTAAGTGTCCAAGTCTCAGATCCATAAGTAAGAACTGGTAAAACACATTTGTTAAAAACCTTCCTTTTTAACTACATAGGCATATTTCCTTTTAGTATCAAGTTATTTCTATCAAAAGCACTCCAACCAAGTTTAATTCTATGATTAATTTCTTCCATTATGTTTCCATCTGTATTAATAATCTGACCAAGGTATTTGTAACTGTTAACTTCTTCTAATTCATCATAATCAATCTTTATTTTCATATTTTGAGCAAATTGATTAAACATTACTTTAGTCTTTTTAACATTTATCTTTAGTCCTACTTTTCTACTTTCATCTGATAATTCCTGCAACATATCCTGCTGCTCTGAAGCATTATTTGCAAAAACAACTACATCATCTGTGAAATCTAAATGACTTAAATAATCTCCATTTACTTTCACTCCTTTAGTTTCCCATTTTAATCCACAAAATACTTCTTGCAGCACTGCTGTAAAAAGTTTTGGAGATATGGAGTCACCTTGTCTTACACCTTTCTCAATGTTGATTTTCCCAGTATCATTATGTAATCTAATTGTTGCTGTTGCACTTTTATAAATATTCTTCAAAATATGACAATATCCCGGATCTATACCTTGATGATCCAATGCTTTAGTCACTGAAAAAATGTTTATAGAATCAAATGCCTTTTCATAATCTACAAATCCAAAACATAATGACAACTCATATTCATTTGTCCTTTCTATAACTTCTCTCAACACCTGGATATGATGTACTGTACTAAAACCACTTTTAAATCCAGCTTGTTCTCTTGGTTGGTGGAAATCCAATGTCCTCTGTAGACGAGTTGTAATTATCTTGGTAAAATTTTTATATAAAACTGATAAAAGGCTGATAGGTCTGTAATTTCTAATATCTTCTTTATCACCTTTTTTAAATATTAATATTATTACTGCATTCTTCCAATCATCCAATACATCTTTATCATTTAGACATTTGGTATATAACTTTGCTAAAAAAAATTCTATTTCTTCACCTGCTTCTTTTAATATATCAATTATAATTCCATCATTACCTGGAGCCTTTCCTTTCTTCATACATTTAATTACATGTCTCACTTCTTCATTTAAAATTCTGGGCAATTCGCAAGATGTAATAGATATAGGAGGTACTTGTTCTTTATTACTATATAATTCTTAATAAAAATCTTCTACCAATTTCATGATGTCATTTCTCTTTTTAGTAACAACTCCATCTTTTTTTGTTATTGCAGATATAAATTTCCTACCATTATCAAAATGTTGTTTTACATTTTTAAGACTTTTATTTTCTTCTACAGCTTTCCTTGCTAGTTCACAGTTATACTTTCTTATGTCATTTTCAACTCTTTTCCGCATCATTTTACAAAATTCGAGATATTCAATTCTTTTTAATGCATCATTTTTGTATAACTTCATATTACTTCTTTTCTTCATAAATTCTCTAATCTCAGTAGAAATTTTATTGGTCAATTGCTGCTTTTTTCTACCAGCTATCTTTGTTGCAGTTTTTAAAAATGTATCAGTTATTTTCATATTAATTTCATTCAAATCTGAATCATGTTCAAAATCTATTAATACTTGAAACCGATTGGTAAGTTCTAATTTAAATTCATTAGAATGTTTCTGAAGATTAGGAATATCAACTGTAAATATTATTTTTCTTAATAATTTTTGTCTTTCTAGTTTCACATTAACACGTATCTTACACCTTACTAATTGATGATCACTTCCTGTGTTAAATTTATTAAGAACATTACAATCTTGAAATATGTATTTCCTGATAGTCAAAATATAATCCAATTCTGCTGTACCTTCATTTGGATGCTTCCATGTCAATTTCCTTTTAGCATTTTTCTCAAAAAAAGAATTCATAATATAAAGTTTTTTTTTTTCTGCAAACTTCACAAGTCTATGTCCTCTCACATTTCTATCACCATAACCAAAGTTACCTACAACACTTTCATCTTTCATTTGTATACCAATTCTAGCATTAAAGTCTCCCATAACAATTTTAAAATGTTGTTTACTCTGATCAAAAGCCTTTTGTATATCCATGTAAAAATCTTCCACTACTTCATCACTATGAGAACCTGTTGGGGCATAACCCTGAATTATCTGCATTTGGTATCTGCTATTAAGTTGTATAACTAATCTTGCCACTCTGTCCGATAAACCATCAATCTCCACAATATTTTTCTTCCACTTTTTATTTACAATGAATCCTACTCCACTTGTATTCCCAATATTTGTGCCTTTATAGTAGAGTACATGTCCACTTTTTAAATCAATTGTCTCTTCCCCTTTTCTTCTAACTTCACAAAGTCCAATAATGTCCCATTTAATATAAGAGAGTTCTAAATTTTTGCAATCTTCCTTCACTTGAAAGTGATCTGCAGTTGTAAGTACCTAAATAAAAAGTCGTCATCAAATGGCAGCCTGGGTCCACAATATAATTTTGTTACAGAATTAAAAAAAAAATAGACTGAGCTAGTTAAGGGATTTTTTCGAGCGCTGGATTATGAGCCTACTCTCCGAACATATTAGACTTAGACTAGCTGGCACCCGAGGTTTACTCCAAAACAAATAAAATGTTTGGATAGTAGGGGTTTGAATCTAGCAGCCGAGTTGGACCACGATCTGGAAATGTGGTCGAATGATGCGTTGCATAGCTTGATCCGATCGTGGGTATTGTTGATAGTTAAAGCTTTCAATAATATTTTCCACTTTGCTCGAATGTGCCGGTTTGTTCGCGTAATATTTATAATTAAATAAGATTATAAATGTATTATAAACAAGTTTGTAACCAGCCAAAACATTTACAGTGTAAGTAAGATCTTCTGCGGATCGAACTCGGACAATATATATATATATAATAAATACGTATATAACATACAGAAATAAATCAGTTTAGTTGATAATTACGAACTTAGACAAAGAGAAAAAAATATACACATTTATTTTTGTAGTGAAAACTAAATAGTTTATCTTACTCTAGTTCTTATACTTAGCCTTTTGGTATGGGGTTATTTAAATAAAAATAAAACTTTGATGATAGTATTCCTTGTGATGACTTTTATTTTGTTTTCTTTCATGGGGTTTTGACATATATTTATATTATTTACAGTTTAAAAATAAAATTTTCATTCACCCTTTATCCATATCCATATAAATTTATTCAAATCGTTTTTCTTTTATTTTAAAAGAAATGTGAATTCTGCAAAGTTTAATAAACTGATGGTGGCATTTCTCCAATGATCAATCTGTGGTTAGCTGATTATTCTCTGCCGATTGTTTTCTTTTTTCTTTGTAAGGCATGTTTAACTATTTTCCTATGATAGAACTAGAAAGAAAAGAATTAAGTTTTCTTTTTTATGCTAGATTATTCAGCTAGACATTTTATCTTCCATGGAGCCCTGTATAGTTGAAGTATGAACCCTTAAGTTTCTGAACAAACCACTGATTTAATATTTATCGTATATCTGTACAAAACCATTGCATGATTGATTTATATTCTCTTCAAACTGCAGACTGAACTAACTGAATTGAATGAAATGGTTGCTGAGCTTATGATAACCTTTTTATATTTTAATATGCTACAGTCTTAATAGCTTTTATTGTATCTTTATAATGTGTTTATCAATAACTTAATTAAAAAAAAACCCTTTACAACTATTATCAACCTTTTTTTTTTTGAAAAATACATAGAAAAAACTATAGTGATTCATCATGATTGGAAATAGAGAAAGAAAATAAAAATATATATATTTTTATGCATTTAGTACTACAAACATTCTTTATGCAGATTATTAATTTCGTATCTCTATGGAAGCATGAGCATCGTATAACATTCATTTTGAAATATCACATTCCTAAACTTTGAAAGTTAGTTAAAACTTTAATTGTGGCTAACTTAAAATTTTCTTCTCTTTTTCCAAAACTAATCTTTACAATTAGTTATAAAAATATTTTTTTTCTTTAGTTTTGTATAGTATTTGTTTGAGAGAAAATTCAATTGAAACCACACACGGTAGCATTGAAATAAACATTTTATGTAGTGAGATTTTAAAATTAAATCACTATTAATTAGTATTATATCATTTAACCCTTTACCTATTGTGAATTTTAATAATTAACATGCTGTTAATTTTAGCTTTTAATATTCACCTTTAATATATGATATGGCTTAACGTATCTATCATTATATATATATAAATAAAGTGTGATATCTGTATTCGTTTCACAGTATATGTAATATACAAATCAATATATATATATATATCAAAATACAGTACAATTTATATAAATTATATTCTTTTAGAAGTACTTTCAACTATACACTTTGTAGTCTTTATCAACTATGTAACATTGAATAATCAAAACGAGACAACCTTTAACAATACCCATAGTTCAATTCAGATTTCCCACAATTCTGTTATCTTAACATTTGATGACTGGCGATTCATTAACATTTGACGATTTCTTGAAATCAACATAGCCTCTTTTATTTTACGTTTATTATGACAACGTTCAATTTGAATAATTTTCATATTTTTATAATCAAATTTAAATCCATATTGACAAGATTTATTATGATCAAATATAACAGATGATGAAGGTTTATTTACATCTGTTCCAGATTGATTCTCTTTTTGAATTCTATTATATAAAAGCATATGCTCTTTTATTCTCTTCTCAAATGTACACTTAGATTCACCAATGTATTGTACACCACATCCACATATCAATCTATATATAATAGAATTTTGATTAAACTTTGAATTTTGAATTTTAGAATTATTAATTCTAAAATTCAATAATTCTAAAATTCAAAATTCAAAGTTTAATCAAAATTCTATTATATATAGATTGATATGTGGATGTGGTGTACAATACATTGGTGAATCTAAGTGTACATTTGAGAAGAGAATAAAAGAGCATATGCTTTTATATAATAGAATTTAAAAAGAGAATCAATCTGGAACAGATGTAAATAAACCTTCATCATCTGTTATATTTGATCATAATAAATCTTGTCAATATGGATTTAAATTTGATTATAAAAATATGAAAATTATTCAAATTGAATGTTGTCATAATAAACGTAAAATAAAAGAGGCTATGTTGATTTCAAGAAATCGTCAAATGTTAATGAATCGCCAGTCATCAAATGTTAAGGTAACAGAATTGTGGGAAATCTGAATTGAACTATGGGTATTGTTAAAGGTTGTCTCGTTTTGATTATTCAATGTTATATAGTTGATAAAGACTACAAAGTGTATAGTCGAAAGTACTTCTAAAAGAATATAATTTATATAAATTGTACTGTATTTTGATATATATTAATATATATATATATATATTACAGATTCAATAGCAGAGCAGCTGAGTAGTGAAAAGTTTGCTCAAGAAATACAACTCCATTATGATGTTTCACCTCATAGACATGTGATACAATGCTTAGGTAGAACTGAACTTAATGGTAAGTTGCAATTCACTCTTAACATTATTCAGGTGTAATAAAATATAAAAAAACTAATTCCTTTGCTTTATGTTGCAATAATTTATTCAAATGAAAATCGTAAACATAAAATTATATATGATTTCATTTATTTTTAAATTAGTTTACAAATTTGAATTAATATTTAAATACCAGACTAGTATATATACTTATGCTAGAAGCAATTAGGAGTGATTTGATAGAGTACATGACTAAAAGGAACTTGAAATTCTTGGATTCAAATCTCTTCTAATTAATTTAAATTAAATAACTTTGAATATTTATTTTATTGTATTTATTTTATTTCATGGTTGATCAACAATTTTTTTTAAAAAAATTCTCTATCTATATATTCGCTATTGTGAAATTTGATGAAATAATTTTTATTTTAATATAAACTTTATTAAAATAATTAATATATAAATTTATTAAGTGCAAACAGATAATCTAATAATAACGCAAAGGCTAAAATCTTCAACAACAAGTGCCTTAAAAATGCTTATGTGACAGCAAATCAGATGTAATAATGACTGCACTATCATTTCATTAGATTTAAAATTGCTTTGTTGTAAATCGAAAGATGTCGCATTGTTTATTTATATATAATATTTAGTGAATTAAATGTGAAGATATTTTAAGCTTTGCACTCTTAGTTTGGAATGCTTGAGTCTGACTTATTTATATATAAGTTTAAGTATAGAAGAAGGTGGGTCCCATTTTTTTCTGGTGTTCTGGCTTGTGTTCTGGAATTAGGAGTTCTACATGCAGTCATTATTACATCTGATTGGCTGTCACGTAAGCATTTTTAAGGTGCTTGTTGTCGAAGGTTTTAGTTTTTGTTTTGAATCTTTCTCACCTGAGTGTTTCTTGTCGAATTACTGTCCATTGTAGTTTTCATTTATACAAAAGATAAAATTCGCAAAGCAAATTTGTATACATATCCACACACAAAATGTGGAAAATAAGTGGATGAGAGCTAAACACAAGCTCAAACATCAGAATGGTACCAGCAGTACTTTATTTGAATCTTACCTACAGGAATTTGCTTTTAGGACTCTCTATATGACTGATACCGTCTTTGCGAATTTTATTACTATTATAAGCGAAAACTACAATGGACAGTAATTATGAATGGACTTATTAATTATGAATGAACTTATTAAATTACAATGGATAGTAATTATAAATGAACTTATTACGAATTATGTGTAAAATGTTGACTGCATAATATCCGGGTCATTTATTTTGTTATTATTTTAATAAATTATTTTTTATTAGATATTTTTTTATAATATAATTATTGATTGTTTTTTCTTAGCATGTTGAAACTGCTTGAGAATGTAATTTCTATGTAAACAAACAGAATTATAATGTAACTGGGCCGTTGTTCTTTTTTTTTTTTCAACTTTATAGTGCTTTTTTGATTTACAATAAAATCATAAATAATGAAATTTATCTAAAAGAAATAAAAAATAAATTGGATAAACCTTGTTTTTTTTTTATTTTTTTTTTCTAAAATGAAATTTGTAATTTATCAAGAATAAAAACAATATTGTGGTGATGCAAATCAAATTTTAACATGAAGAAAAATAAATAATTCTTCCAAAACAAAACATTGTGACCATGCAAATAAAATTGTTAATTTTAACAAGAATAAAAATAAATAATTTCCTCAAAATAACATCGTGGCCATGCAAATATAATTTGTAATTTTAATAAGAATAAAAAGAAAAAAATTATTCAAAACAACATCATGGCCAAAAATAAAACCGGTATTTTCGATTGGTCTCACGATTTATCTCACGCAAATGTGAATTTTAGCGTGATTTCGTAAAAATCACACTTACACCTCCCCTTTGACAATTGATTAAAGTGTCACCCTTGTCTAGAGAAGCAGGGCAAAGTTTTCACAATTTTTATTACCTCATACTACATCATTAAATTTGGAAAACAATGACTTGGGCATGGAAATTTGAAGACTTTTGACAGTCTCAATTACAAACACCCTCACAAAATACCATAGCGTAATTTAAAATGGGATTCTTCATAGAAACTGTGTAACACAAAGTTCACCATTAAGTGAAAGTGGCCATTGCAGCAGAATAAACATCATACTTCTGTGCTGTAAATACCTGTGTCTGAAATGTTAATAATAGTATTGTTCGTATAAACTGCAGAAGAAAAATACACCCTATTTCTGTGCTATAGAATAGAAATAAATACTGTAGCTAAATTAAAAATGGGATTGTTCATATAAATTGCATAACCGTAAGTGGCAGTGTTCTCTGCAGCAGAATAAATGTCTTATTTCTGTGCTGTAGCATAGAAGTAGGCACCGCAGACAAGTGAACAGACTATTTCTATGCTTAACCATTGGAATAGAACATTATATAGTGGCACAGCCATTTAAATGGCATATTTATGTGCATTTGCATAGAAATTACAATCTCAAATGGTTTCAACATGCAAAGAGAAAACAACCTAATTATTTGTTATTAATTATTTTTTTTTATAATATAATTTTATGCCACTGTATATTTGATATTTCACAACAAATTTTTAAATAATTTGATAAGAAACACTCAGGTGAAAAAAAATTTGAACTACAAAATTTTGTTGTGACCTGGACAGTTCATGTTTATCAAAACAATTAATGTACATTTTTACTTTAGGAAAAACAGGTATGGTTTTAGAATATTCTTCAAATGGAACATTAAAATCTTTGCTACGTGAAATGTTTTTGGAATATATGCCTATGTTATTTAGAAATGATATTTACAAAGAAAAATTGAATACAAAATGTATGAAATTTGCAAGAGAAATTGCTTCTGGAATGGCACATATAACAAAATATAAGGTCGGTAATTAAATATATATAAGCAATTCACTAGCATAGTAAATATGAGATAAACTGAACTTACATTAAAACTTTAATGCACTTTGTACTGGTACTAACATTTAAACTAAATGAGAATTATGGTAGATGACACACTGAATATTTATTATCACTTCAATTAATATATACCTATCATTAATACTGCTATTCTATTTCAAACACATGGCTATAGACATTAAAATATTATGCTTCTGTTGTTCATTTCAATTTAAAATTTTTAATTAACCCAAGGCTCTTTTTTTAGCACATTGTTTTGTATATATATATTAAATTTAAAAATATAATACCCATTATAAAAATTATTATATGTAATATTTTACTATTAAATTGTTTATTTATATATTACATATAATAATTTTATAACGGATATTATACTTTTACATATATATATATATATAATTATTCAAATCAATACAATAATTAATACAGTAAAAAATATTTTAAAAACAAATATATACCATAATTTAATAGAAGTACTTTCAACTATCTAAGTAGTTGTTATCAACTAGATTCAAATTCTATTACAAAAAACCATTACAAATGTATAAAAAAAGAATTATGTCATACATCAGTTTTTCCCACAATTCATTAATTTTTATATTAGCAGCCTGTCTATTTATCAAATGTTGCTTTCCATTTTTTATTAACGTAGCTTCTTTAATTTTATGTTTATTATTATTTCTTTCAATACACAAAATCTTAGCTTTATTAAAATCAAAATCACATAAAAATCATTTTTATTTAGGAATAATAAGTTATGTAACTATAATCCTGATAAAATAAGTAATATAAATGTATTTATTATGGATTTATTAAATATTGGATATAATCATAAATTAATTTATAATATTGTTACTAAGTTTAATAATAATGGTAATATTTTAAATGTTATAGATATTGATAAAATGAAATATACTTGGATATCAATATCATTTATTTGTAATGAGCAAGTGAAATTTATAAAACAAATATATAAAAAATATATGTAGAGTCACATTTTATACTACTCCTAATTTAAATACATTGATAAATAATTCAAAAATAGATGTAGTATTTTAAATCAAAGTTGTGCAATATATAAATGGCTGTGTGTTTGTGGAAAGACATATATAGGTGAATCTCAGTGTACATTGGAGAAAAGATCAAAGGAGCATTGGTTGTTATATAAATGAATACAAAAATCAAGACAAAGGATTGTTAGAAATGATGATGAATTGCCTTCAGTATTTTTTGATCATAATGTTACATGTAATTATGGTTTTGATTTTAATAAAGTTAAGATTTTGTGTATTGAAAGAAATAATAATAAATGTAGTCAAGTGTTGTTAGCTGAGAGGTCAGCACAATTATCTTTCAAGCAAGCAGTTGGTTACAGGCGGTTGTTGTGGGTTTGCCTCTTAATCTATGGCATATGATATAATAATAATAATAATAATAATAATAATAATAATAATAATAATAATAATAATAATAATAATAATAATAATAATAATAATAATAATAATAATAATAATAATAATAATAATAATAATAATAATAATAATAATAATAATAATAATAATAATAATAATAATAATAATAATAATAATAATAATAATAATAATAAAATTAAAGAAGCTAGGTTAATAAAAAATGAAAAGCAACATTTGATAAATAGACAGGCTGCTAATATAAAAAATAATGAATTGTGGGAAAATTGATGTATGACATATTTTTATATACATTTGTAACAGTTTTTTGTAATAGAATTTGAATCTAGTTGATAATGACTACTTATATAGTTGAAAGAACTTCTATTAAATTATGGTATATATTTGTTTTTAAAATATTTTTTACTGTATTAATTATTGTATTGTTTTGAATAATTATTTATATTTTATTATAATTTGAAAACAGACATTGATTAATTATATATATATATATATATAATTAAAACACAGAATTACTTCTATAAAACTGCTTTAATATTTCAACCAGCAGACTGGTTTTCATCAGAAAGCAAAGTAGCCATTTTGCTTTCTGATGAAAACCAGTCTGCTGGTTGAAATATTAAAGCAGTTTCATAGAAGTAATTCTGTGTTTTTATTATGTTTTTATTTTTCCTTAGTTAATTCGTATATTTATTATATATATATATTAAAACAGTTTCATATCACTATCTAAAATTGTAATATAAATTACTACAATCACCTATGTGACAACAATTTCCAAAGTACTGCTTTGTGAAGCAAACATAAAGTCTGAACTAACAGTATAGGTAAAAAGTCAACCTCTTATCTATGAGCTTCAAAGTTGAGTATATCAAACTTATATAAACAAGAGATGAAAAATGAAATCAGCAAGTTTTTAATTGCTAATAAAATATATTTTCAACAGGCAAAAGTCTCCATACAGTGGTGCCAATTACATATACAAAGAAAGTCTAATTCAATAATCATTTTAATTTGACAAATTCTTAAGCACAAATATTTAAGAAATAGAATTAGTTGTATCATTGCTATATGAAATTCATATATAAATTGTTACAATTAACTACTATTACATTAGCATGAATTCTGAATAAAGTAGCATGAATAGTAATAAACAACTGATTCTATTTTTTACCCACTTGTGTTTAAAGGTTTTCAAAGTTAAAATGACTATTGTATTAGTTTTTCATTTTATATACACAGTAGTAGGTGATAACAGTAATATATATTTAAATTTCAGATAGTGATATGCAACAATTTCTATTTCTTTGGAATTTATGTTTAGGAATTTTTTAAAAAAAAAAATTAGACATTAAAAATTAAAGTTCACAAATAAACATTTGTTTTAAAAATTAAAAATTGAAAATTAAAAGTCATCTAAACTTTATATATATAAAATCACACAGATAAAAAATTATTAAAATAAAACTTTATTAAAGCAAAAAATATTTTAAAACTAAATTTTCAGAAAAAAAAAAACTTCAAGATAAAAATTTATCTTTAAGAATATATATAATTTAATTAATGCTATTGTATAAAATGGAAATGATTATTTTCAATTAGGTAAAGTAAACTAGTCCTTGGAATCTCAAAATGTATAATTAAAGGTCAGATAGAAGAGAAAAAACAATAGGGACAGACTGGCCAATAAAAGAAATCCCTCAGGAAATGGACCTCAATTAAAGGATCATCATCATCATTATGTAATGTCCACTCAATCTGAAAGTTTAATATAAAAGGAAAAGTTTGGAAATAAATTGGGAGAAAAAGGAAGATAGAGATGCGATAGAGAGAGGTGTGATATGTGTTAAGTCGGAAAGAGTTGGAGGAGAAGGGATTGAAAGATGCACTTTCAATTCCTTCAGTTTTTCTATAAAAAAAGAAATGACATTGTTTTCCCATATTGCAGACCACAGGATATCAGGGCCCGGAAATAAAATACCAGATAAAGTAAAGGACCTCTGGATAAATCAATAAAATGACCAACAGCATACTGGTCTTGCCCAGAACATTGGGGCAATTAACACTGGATTCCAAATGGCAAGCAACTGTTACAGATGAACTTTTTAAAACTGTAAGAACTATATATATAACTAATGAACTTTAATTTTAAAACTTTCCAGTATTTGAAAATAGTAAGAACTCTAAATTCTAAACTTTTCAATATTTAAATAGAAATAGAATTTCCTATCTGACTAAATTATTTATTAATTATTTTTATTGAATGTATCATTTTTTAAAAATCATTTCCATTAATTTATTTTTTCCATTCTTTTAAGTTTTTATCATGATTTTTTTTTTCTGTTAAGCTAAACTTTTAATTAAATCATGTTAAATTTAAGTCAGGCATGAATGGCTGCATACATTCGTAAAGTTATGTTAATTCAGGGGAGGGTAAATCTTAGGTTATTTGTTTCACAGTTAAATTGGGTCAATGGATTGGATGTATTGGTGTAATTAGTAAATGTAGTGTGAAGATCCACTACATAAAGGATCACATTATATGCCACACTTTGACAAAATAAACCTACTTCTTATTGACCATCAGAAGCAGAAGTATTACCTGCTCCTTGGATCACCCCTTTAGCCTATGGAATGAGATAGTACGATGGCAAAAAAAAATGCAATCCCTTCCTATGGAGTTTTTTTATTGTTCTTCTCACCAGACAGATGTAACATACCTGTATTGGATGAGAGACAATTTCTTCTTTATAACCATGCTGTTCAGATGTGCATTCCTGACAGTATGGTATTGTGCTGTCATATTCATGCTGCATTAAATACATCAATATATCAGATGGATTGACGTTAGTTTGACTGCGAACCTCTTGCCTAAGGTTAAATAAGGGATAGAATATTTTCTTTTTCAAATGCAATCTATGTAGTTATCCATACTTGAAACTCTAATAAATATAAATAAATTCATCTGTCCGAACTTCAGAAATAAAAGTAAAAATGTAAATTAAATTCTAAAGTAAAAGTTAGACTAAAATAATAATTCTAAGTTATATATATGTTTAATAAATGATTGTGGGTGTTATTACTGGTGGTGGCTTCTTTTATTTTTTTTATATAAAAATTATCTCTCCTGTTCCGTGAGCTAGTGACTGGGGCTTATGGTCATAAAAAATATATATGTAAATTTGGATCTTAACTTGCATATCTGTATACTATATAAATTTTCCAGGTTCAAATAGTGTGATGGCACCCTGTATGGCAGATACGGTAAGACCTCATTATTCACCCTGACCATTGTAATTGATCAGTAAACTAGCTTAAAAAAAAATAAACAAAAAAAAATTATCTAAGATTTACTCTCCCTTAAACTAACATAACTTTATGAATCTACACAGCCATTCATGTCTGACTTAAATTTAAATTTAATTTAAAGTTTAGCTTAACAGGAAAAACAAAAAAATATAATAAAAACTTAAAAGAAAAGAAAAAAATAAATTAATGGAAATGAAATTAAAAAAATAATACATTCAATAAAAATAATTAATAAATAATTTAGTCAGATAGGAAATTCTATTTCTATTTAAATATTGAAAAGTTTAGAATTTAGAGTTCTTACTGTTTTCAAATGCTGGAAAGTTTTAGAATTAATGGTCATTAGTTATATATATAGTACTTACAGTTTTAAAAAGTTCATCCGTAACAATTGCTTGCCATTTGGAATCCAGTGTTAATTGCCCTGATATCCTGGGGGAGACAGGTATGCTGTTGGTCATTTTATTGATTTATCCAGAGGTTCTTTACTTTAGCTGGTATTTTATTTCTGGGCCCTTATAGCCTGTGGTCTGCAATATGGGAAAATGATGTCATTTTTTTTATTGAAAAACTGAAGGAATTGAAAGTGCATCTTTCAATCTCTTCTCCAACTCTCTCTGACTTAACACATATCACATCTCTCTCTATTGCATCTCTATCTTCCTTTTTCTCCCTATTTATTTCCAAACTTTTCCTTTTATATTAAACTTTCAGATCAAGTAGACATTACATCATGATGATGATGATCCTTTAGTTGAGGTTTGTTTCCTGAGGGATTTCTTTTATTGGCTATTCTGTTCCTATTGTTATTTCTCCCCTATCTGACCTTTAATTATATATTATGAGATGCACAAGAGCTAGTTTACTTTAACTAATTGAAAATAATCATTTCCATTTTACACAATAGCATTAATTAAATGATATACATTTTTAAAGATAAATTTTTATCTTTAAATCTTTAAGTTTTTTTTTTTGAAAATTTAGTTTTAAAATACTTTTTTTTGCTTTAATAAAGTTTTCTTTTAATAATTTTTCATGTGTGTGATTTTATATATATAAAATTTAGATGACTTTTAATTTTCAATTTTTAATTTTTAAAACAAATTTTTATTTGCGAACTTTTATTTTTAATGTCTAATTTTTTTTTAAAAATAATGTAACGGCGTGTGTGCCCCGTTACAATATATATATAAATGAAATATTATTTGGGTTCATCCATGTATAATTTATTGTATTAAAAATATATAGCATCATTTAGACCAGGTCACAATGCCCATCAATTGGTTAATAAATATTATAAAAATAGTAGTAGATGCATTGCTAACATTGATGTATAATAATAATAATGAATGTTATAATAATAGAAAATAGACAGAAATAATAAACATCAATTTTTTTTAGATTAATGATTTTTTTAAAAAAAATTCCAAATGAAAGGTAATTTGCATGTGTCATCATGTTTGTTAATACAATCTGGCATTTTAAGAATCTCAATGGCTTCTCTGATCTGTCATTGTTGGATAGAATGACATCTAGATAGTATTCTGTTCTTAAAGAAATCAATATTACGAACCTATACTCATAATATAGAGAAGTAGTACTTATGATGATATACTGCTTAATTGTATTAACATGTTTATCTCTTCTATCATTGAAGTGATAATTGCTCATAAGAAGTTTTATGAATGCCACAAAATTTTTTATAAACTCCATGGACTTCAAGAGAAATTGAGTCTTTAGGTTTGCTGTCATTATAGTGAAATGTTTTAGAATATGTCTAATATTGTCTGAAGTTCCATTTATATAATAAATACAAACAAATAGTTGTTTCTTTTTGTTTTTTATTTTGATTGATTAGGGCTTGAGTTAAGGCTTAGTGTATCTTATCATTATTTCAACCCTCAGCCAATAAGATATTACTTATATTATTTATTTCATCTTCCAGATTTGATTTATCTGAAAGATTACTTGCTCTAATGAAAATAATTTTTGCTATAGAAAAGATTTTAATTAAATTATATGATGAAAATTATAGGTATTGGTCTCTCTGTGTACATTTTTTAAAAACCAAAAAAGATAAAAGATTATTCTGTTTCTTAATGGCAAGTACATCTAGAAAAAGAAGTTTCTCATCAGTTTTTAAATCATTATAAATTTAATATTATATGAGTGAAGAAATCATGTACTTTATCTTTACCATGTTGCCATATGATAAATGTTTTATCTGTATATCTGATTGTAAAGTAAAAAAAATTTCTACATATTTTATAAATAAATCAGCTATTATTATTTTTTTAAAAATCATTAATTTAAATCATTTTTGCTATTTATTATTTTCATTTTCTACTAGTAGAACTTTTTACTATGTTAATACGTCAATGTTTAAAGGCCTCTATAACGGTTTTCATAATATTTATTTTTCAGTTGATAGCCGGTGTGACCTGGCTAAAATGCTGATATATATATACTGTAATAAATTATACATGAATGAACCGGATATTTTATTTATATCTGTAGCTCAGGAAAATCTTTTTAATATAATATATATGAAACTAAACAAAATTTACTAATGCAGTTTTAATTAGCTCTTATTCATAATAATTATTCTTTAATAAATAAATAAATAAATAAAGATCCTTTAATTATTCTTTATTAAAATAAAAATTATCATCACTAGCAGCCATTTGCAAAGAAATACGACCATTTCAACTTCTGGAAATATATATATATTATTAAAATAATAGTTATCCAGTTGTTAATTTTGCAATGATTTTGCAAATCAATTTGTGAACCACAAATATGTTTACATATAGATTTTGCAGATCCATTATTCTGTTTATTTGATATTTTGAGGTGGCTATTTTTTAACTTATTCTCTAAAACTGTTTTTTTTTTCTGAAAGCTTTTAACACTATGATTAATAGTTCCGTCATCAGCTATATTTTTGTTAATAAAAAACAATCAATATTTGTCAAGCGTTGGTAGTCGAGTGGTCAGCACAGCCGCCTTACAAGCAGTTGTTCCGGGTTAGTGATTTCGCTTCCCGGCCGATGCTATGACACATGAAAAAAAAAAAACCAATGAATATTAAATTTAATGTGTCTCAGAGTTAATATTTACAATATTAAGATGTTGGCCTTATTCACTAACACAATGCTAAAGTTGACAATAAAATACTTTTTAGCATGCTTTGTATTTTTCAGTCGTTTCATATATTTAAATAAATAAACATAATTTTACAATAGTGGAAATTATAGCATTATACAGCAAGTTAAAAAATATATTAGTTGGCTTTATGATTTTGACATTTCATTTTAAAACTTTTAAGTTTATTCTTAAAAGAAGTTTTTGAATATCTTTATGTTATGTCTATAGGGAGTTCAAGTTGCTCTTTTTTAAATTCCCCCATCAAATCTGTATACATCTTGATCATTGATTTATGAAAACATAAAACGATAACTCTTCTCATTTTATCAAAGCATACACTCAAACATTAGATTTAAAAAATTAGAGAAAACAGTATTATTATATCAGTACCATTCAAACTACAATTTTTTCTTATTAAATACTTTAATGTGCATGCTGGTACAAGCAATAAATTTTATCAAAATGTTGCAGGAAATAATGGTATTGGTGATATAAATTCAAATAATCCAACATCTGCATAACATATGGATTGAGTATTACAATGCTAATTTTAGGCAAAAAATCACTATAAAGGAATATAGATGTATCTAGTCTTAAAGCAAAAGAATTTAGTAAGTTACATTGTAATTTAGAATCAGAATGCAAGAAAAGTTCATGTTATACAATATTTTTCAAGCATATATTTGGTGGACAGATTATAACTATTAACTTCATGTTAGATAGTTTAATTATATTTCCAGGAATTTTGTGTAATCAATTCTTTAGAAACATCTACTGTTCACAAAGACCAATTGCCAATTTGGACGTTCAGAATTGTTTTACTAAGACTATTCAGAATTTATTAAAAAGAATTATTCAATTTTTGCTTGAAATAATAAGCAATTGAATATAGAGTTTTGTAATCACTATAGTAATAACTAGGCAGAATTTTAAATGACTGATAACAAGTTTAAAATTTTTTGTTCAATTAAAAATTGTAATGGAGACAGACAGTTGTTGATCTTTATCACTTTATTTTTCATCATATTAAAATTAATATATTTAAACTGAAAAATAATATCGTAATTTATTACATCAATCAATGATATTGTCTTATATAATGACAAATTTATTTCAAACAAGAATCTTTTTTTTTTTAAATAATAATATAAGAATTGATGTGATGAGTTTTAATGATATATGCATTTTACATACTCATTTAGAATTTGACAAACATATACAGTTTAATGATGTTAAAATAGATATTTTTGATCACAAAATAAAATATGCTAAAGCTCTTGATGAAGGACTCTAAGAAGTTTCAAAATGTGGCAATGATATATTACTTTCAAGAATGCTGATTTTTTTAGAACTACATATAAACATATGAAGTTATGCCATCTGATATTAATCAGTTCTATGGCTCTAATTTTTAGAAAATAATAGAGAAGATAAAATTGCACAAATTATCACAAAATATTATTGTTATCCACTAGAGCAAAGGCACTTTTTAAATTTTTATTAAATAAGTTCTTCCATTTATGTTTATAGATAAGTGGCTATTAGAGATTCATTGTGATTGTAGAGATTCCAGAAACAATATAGATATTGATTTACTGCCAGAAAAATTAAAAAAAAAACAATTTCAAGAGCAAAGAAATTACTTTTATATAATTTGACTGAATTAATTGTTTTAGGTTTATAGTACTGTTTGAAATTTGATAGTCATCCACCAGTGCATATTTTATATAGCTTATAAAAAGTAGTAAGAGAAAGTATTTCAATAGATGAATTGTCTGAGATAAAAACTAATATTAAACATGACTGCTTATATATAATTTATAATTATATTTTTAAGTAACTATCTTCCAGTGTACTTCATATCAAATAAAAATTGTTGTTTACAGGATTGTCAAAATTTATATAGATTTTGTAATGGTCCAGTCTGGTAAAGTCAACAATTAAAACAGGAAAAACTCTTCATACAGTAGTGCCACTCAGTGCAAGACAGAGTAATCAATGGATTCCAGAAGGCTTGTGCATAAAATTTCTATCTAGTGCCTACTCATCTAATATCACCAGACTAGTTTCTAGCTTATGGCTTTTATCAGTGAAGAGCCTTGGATCTGAGAAATGGCAATCAGTTTAGTGGCTTAAAGTCAACAATCCTGAGAACTAGGAAATTGCTATCTAACTCGAATATATGTGTGTGCAACATATACTATAATAAATATTATCTTAAATAACATAAGTAATTATTCGTATCCATGAATCTCCATATATCTCCACTTCAGCTACAAACATCAATTTTACCAGCATATTTTCTTTTATATCCCTCTAGGTCAGGGAGATACACAAGACTCTGAATCATCATGAACCTATCTTATATAAAAGATTATAAAAAAATTTTATTATTTGAAATAAAATTAACACTTCAATTAATGTGTGAAATTATAGTTTATTATAATGGTGATAAAAAAAAATTATGTAAAAATTTATATATACAAAGTGTGATTATGGTTAATTTATAATATCCATGATCATCAAATAAATAAATGTTATAATAAACTAGGTTGTCATTCAAATACAAGATAGTAGTATTAATCTATCCATATTATCTATAATATTCAAATGTAAATAAACTATATGAATTAAATACATGGCATTTAAATAATTCATTAAAAATAAATACAGAAAAGTGTCACTATTAACCCAATTAGGTTTCAAATATGAGGCTTTATTAAGCTATCATTACTGATGCTAAACCTTTAGTATATAATGAAACATGTGAATTTGAGAAATAGATCTAAACAAATTTTTAATGATATAGACTTTTGTATTCATGAAAAACAATTTGTTAATGATATAAATATATTCATGCACGAAGTGAAGATTACTATTCATTTCATCTTAAGGTATATATTAAACTTATCATTCCATACCTTTCCCCTATACTTGCTCATGAATTTAATACTAAATTCATAATAATTGCATCTGACTTAAATCTCTTCTCATAATTAACTCTATTTCATGTGAGATAATATGTGAATTTTAACATGGACACATAATGTTATTAATAATCAATCTTATGTATTCTAATTGTATCTTGTTTGTTATTGTATTTCAACCTAAGAATACTATCACAAATGAGAATCCTTAACTACCAAGTACAGCTAATTTAAGATTATACATGTAAAATGATTAGCCACACTTCCAAACAAATTTAATCATAAAACAATCAAAAGATTCAAACATTTTAAAGTCTAAATCACTTCAAACATCTAATGTCATATTACATCAGGCAAATGGGTGGTATTTCAATACATAAGAGCAATAAAGAATATCAACAACTGAATATATAACTATGTATGTAAAAGTAGTATCTGGTTATTATAATAGGATCATATATGATTTGTAATGTAATAAAATATATCTATATAGTATTGTAGTCTTGATGTAGTCATATGGGAAAAAGTCACATTGGGTATATAATCATAAATATATGGCAAGAAACATAGTCTACTCTAATCATCAACAGGAAGCAATAAAAAATAACCTAACCAAAAAGCATTTATTAAAATTCAGGATAACAATTTAAAATTCACATGAATATTAAATATTCAAAAGTACAAGTATGAGCTGATCAAATATTATGAGAAATCCTTACATACATTATCACTAAGAAATAAAAAATAATAGAATTAGAAGAAATAAAAATCTAGCTAAATGCATTTATTTATCCAGAAAGCATTAACAGAAAAGCAATTACTCTTTTATTGTTGATCTAGAATTTTCTTCGCGCTATTACATATTATTATAATGATTAAGAATGATCTATGTGTATATTTAAGAACCAAAAGTAGTGTAAAGAAAATTTTAATAATACCATATTTAGTTATTTATGGTTACTTATTAACATGATAAATATATATTACTGAACTAAAATTATAATACTGTAATATTTTCATTTTAGTTTTTATTATCTGTCCTTTCATTTTCTCTTAATTAAACGATGAACCTTATATTCAATAGATTATAATTTTTTAATAAAATTACAAATGTAATTTTATTTTTTATAACTATGCAAATAATATCTTATAAAACAGAACTGGTGAGGTGGGATCCTGACATTTAAAATATCATGTATAAATTGTGCATTAAATTCTACTTACAAAATAAAATAACTATATGAGAGACAATTTAACTTGAAAATATACATTAACAGTTACACAAACATTGCCATCTGTTAAGCAATGATATATAATATAAAATCATGTAATATAAATCATAATAATTATTTAAATGTATTTTAATTCTCTCAACAGAGAAATATAGATACATATACATAACTGTTATAAAAAAGAAAAGAAAATACATATATTCAGCCTTATCAAACATGTTAAGTATACATATTAAATTATAAATTAATAAAAATGAAGTGAAAACAAGTACAGACCTATGTGTAAATTAGATTGATAAATTTATTCCAAAGTAAAAGTTTGTGATTAGAGTTCTAATTGATCCAAAACCTGCAGGTGTGATCTTGAATTGAAACATAGCTGTTTTATGTCACATGTAGTGTAGATTCACTTGGGTTCACTGTGTAACATGGAGTTTTATTGTTCCATTTTTTTTTCAGCAGAACAGAGCTTTAGTTTAATCCATTATTAACATATGGAGCTTTTTTTATTGATATATTTTCTTTCTTTCATTTATAATTTTGTCATTAATTGTTGATGCTCAATAATTTTAGTATTTTTTTTATAGTATGTAATAAAGTATATTAATTTTTAATACATCTCTTGTATCGTTATTAAAGAAACATCATCATTGCATATTTACAATACAAATGTCACATTTGAGATATTAACTTACATGTGAAATTTATTTTGATTAAATACATCATTATTGTATTAATGCTACCTGAAATATAAAATTATGAGGTAGAATAGTGTACGTAAAATCCCTTTTACATTATCATATCCTAGAATGCATAACACATTTGATATCCATGCATTTATTTTCTTATTTTATATAACCCTGAGATAAATTATTAATCAACTTTGTATTTAAATTTTTTAGCCTTAGTTGTAAAACACAGATTATATTATTTTTAGTTAGTGCTTGTAGTAAAAAACAACATATTTGTGATGGATTTTATTATTAAAATATTGTAAGATTAAGAGTGCATGTTTTATTATAAAATCCTGAGAAATTTATTTATTAATTTATTAAATGCAAATCTATTATCAAATTATAGAATAGGTTTAGCTTATATGGAAATAGATGAAAATTGTATAAATAATAATTGCAAATCAAATGAGAGATAATGGGTGCACTTCTTCACATTATCAATCTTACCACATCTCAATGTCATTGCCACATTATTAACTTTTTCACATTATTGCCACTGAGATCATGACTGGTTTTATCTGTCTTATATGGTTTCAAATCACATCCTTTTATAGTTTCAATATATATATGTGTGTGTGTGTGTGTAAATTTATAAATAAATATTAGAAAATACAGTATTTAAAAGTTTATAAAAATATATCTATAATCGTCACTTAGAAGTGCTTTCAACTATCTTTGTAGTTTTTGTCAACTAATACTTTTAAAATATTGAAATTTATTATAATGAATTGTTAAACATTGGATATAATAATGATTGTGTTTATTATATTGTTAAAAATTTTAATTCTAAATATAAAAATAATATTAATAATAATGTTAATTCTTCTGATAAAAATGTTGGATATCAATACCATATATTTCAAATTAACAGGCAAGTTTCATTAAGAAAATTTATAAAGGTATATGTGATATTGCATTTTATGCACTACCTACATTAAATAAATTAATAAATAATTACAAGAGATAAAACTTTATTGACAAATAAAAATTGTACCATTTACAAATGGATGTATAGATGTGGCAGTGGATATATAGGTGAATTGCGGTGCACATTGAAAAAAAAAACAAAAGGGCGCTTGTTATTATTAAAAAGAATTCAAAATAAAAACAAAATTATAAAAATAATGATAATTTATGAGCTTCTGTCTTTTATGACAATAATAAATCATGTATATATGGTTTTGATTTTAATTATAGGTAATCTAAAAATATTGGAAACTGAAAAAAATAATAATAAAAGAAAAATTAAAGACGTGATGTTAATATATAAATACAAGCAAGATTTAATTAATAGGCAAGCAGCAAACATTAAGATCATGGAATTATGGGAAACCTGACATTTTAAAAGTATTAGTTGACAAAAACTACAAAGATAGTTGAAAGCGCTTCTAAGTGATCGTTATAGATATATTCTTATAAACTTTTAGTACTGTATTTTGTAATATTTATTTATAAATTTACGTATATTATTTTGAAGAAATACAGACATCGATTTGTAATATATATATATGTGTGTGTGTGTGAAAGGGTGTGTGTAATGTGAAGTGGAGATTTATATTGTATGCTCAAATGATATAAACTTAAATCAAATTATTTTTATGAATGCATGATTAATATATATATATATATATATTCACCTTTCTTTTTCATTTACAGATTGTTCACAGAGATTTAGCTGCAAGAAACATTTTAATGGGATCAAAAAATGAATGTAAAATATCAGACTTTGGAATGTCTAGAAATATAATTTTTAACAACGAATATCTAATGGAATCAAATGTAAGAAAATAATTTATATGTATGTGTGTTCGTGCATATTTTCATGAGAAAAATTAGCAGTTATGAAATAGAATATATTTATTCTGTTAAGTAGTCATTTGGAACACAATTATAACTTTTTTCTTCTTGTTTTTTAAGTTATATTTTTTAATAAAAAATTCTTATTTTTTAATTAGTCTTTATCTTTTAGTTAAATTTTCATTAAGCATAAATTTAAACAATGAAATTTATTTTAAAAATAAAATATCAACTTTGCAAATTAAAAAAACAATAAATTTATTAACATCAAAATATTTTATTTCAGTCTTTAGTCTAAAAATGTTTATTTTTTTTTTTTAAAAAAAGAAATAACAGCATTCTATAGTTGTCTATAAACTAGTAGTCGGTGATCAATAAATTAGGAAAAGAATGGAATGATATATTTATTCTTTCAGCTTTGTTTAAATATTATCAAGTCTAAAATAATAGATGTACTACTCTATTATTTTTGTAATTTATTGATGTTGATTATTAATTTATATATAACTTATAGGAAATTGCTGTTACTTACTTTTCAATTTCATTTCCATTAAATTTTGATTATTCATTTATTAAATGAATGTTCTAGTGTATTTAGAGGTTAGTAAAAATAAGATACTCTCTTAATCCTCTAAATATTTAAATTGTAATTTCAGATTGTTTATGCTGTACTTAAATTAAACTAATATACATATTTCAGTCTGATTTATAGCAACATCAATAAGTTGATGCTTATATACCATTAAAGGTAATAAACATAGATGTATTATTCTATTCTTTTCATAATTTAGTTTATACATAACTCAGACAGAGTTGAAATTTCTTTTGTTTTAATTTTATATGCATCATACCTAAAAAACAACAAAACTAAATGTTCTTTACATGTTTTTGTTTTAAAAATATCTTTAAAATATTATGACTCACTCTAATTAAAAAAAAACAATAAAATTATAGACAAAATTTATTTTCTATATGATATCTATATATTGTCAATTGGCTATTTTTCTTCTGGCATTCAAATAAATTGTATTAAACCACTAAACATCATATTAGCAACATTTTTTATGCTTATATAAGCTGTTAAAACATTGGCAACTCACCATAGAATAATGCCACCCAACACAAGCCATAATTCTCAATATATGCAAGAAGGTTTAAGCATAAAATCTAGTGCCCACTTATACACAAGCTAGAAAACAATCTGGGCATATTGGATGAATAGGCATTAGATAGGAATTTTTATGCACAAACCATTTTCTATTTATTTATTATTAGGACATGCACTGTAAGAAGAATTTATTACTGTTCAAGTAAATTCTCATAAAACCTAAATGTAAACATTGCACATTTATTACAAAAATAAACTTTTTTTTTCAGGAAATATGGGGGGGGGGGATTTGTAAGTACAGAAGTTATTTTTTTATGGAGAATTGTATTTTTTTTCTGAGGAAATAATATATTCCTTCTCCATTAATGTAATGATTGCTTTTGCCATATAGACACAATAGTTACAATTTAAAAATTAATTTTTTATTGAATAATTTTACTGTTGATAACACAAATGGATTTGGTTAATAAAATAGGAGCTTATATCTTTAGAATAACACATCTGGTTATTCTCTTTTATTAAACTAATTTTGGCATTGTGTTTTATTAATCATCAATATCCATCCTTAATGTAACACAATATTACTTTCTTCTTTGATAGTATAATATTTGTAAATTTTATATCATGTAGGACAAAAATTACTACATTATGAAAAATGTACATGATATAATTAATGATAGTTCTTTAGCATTATGTGTTGCAGAAAATTTTCAACTCACCACATATTATACTCTTCTTAAACAATGAGAAATTTTTTCATTCAATTTAAACAATCTTGTAAAACAATAACTATTATAACATAGGTAATATCTGTATTAATTAATAATATTAAAGAAATATATTTAACAAAGCTTATTTCAAATTTTTAAGTATTCCATTTAACTCAACTTGTAAAAACTTAAAAATATCTTTTCTCTTGCCATATATATTTTCTGAACAACTTTATGCAAGTATTTCATGGGCAATTTTGTAATAAATACTTCCAAATAATTGTCTAAGTTTTCATATTTCAGTTTTTAATTTATTAAGAGATGGCAGAAAGTATCACAATATAAAAATATATAATTCAAAAGGTAAATTGCAGAATTGAATTTGTGCAAAATGATGACATTTGTTTAAATTTAATTTATCAAGCAGAAAGAAGCTAAAGATAATACCTTTTAGGTTTTTAAAAATCATTTAAAAATTGTTTTTATTTAATAAATATAATATATATTTATTTTTATAGTCGTACAGTATTTTTAGAAGTATTTAATGGTAATTTAGAAAAAAAAATGTTGTTATAGATAATATAATTGTTAAAATTTTATTTTCATAATTAAATGTATAATATTTTATAATTTTTTCATTTATTTAAGTATATTTAAATATAATAGTAAATATCTTAAAAAAATTTATTTTGAAAAAAAAAAACCCATTCAAATTAAATAATATATAAAAAATAAATTTTGTTAATTTATTTTAAATTTAATTATTGTATTAAACATTAGTAGGATACTTGCTAATGCAAATTGAAGTTAAAAATTAGAATTATTAAAAAGAAATTCTGCAGTCAAAGCAATAAGTTATAAAACAAGTAATAATTATTAAAATTCATCTATAAATAACAAAACATGTTATCAAATATTGTTACTGTATAATTACCAAAGGATTATTTGGTATAAATATTAATTATTATTAAGCACAATGTCAGCATGTAATACTTCTATAAGCCTAAAAACCTTAGTACATGCACCTTGAGTGCTAAATTTTAGCAAGAGAGACCTCTACAAATCATAACACGAGATTCGACTTTATAAAGATAAGAGGGACCCTCTTATCTCTAACCTATTTTTCTTAATTATATAGGCAAATCTAAAGCATTTTGATTTGGGAGCATGAAGCTAATAAATGCTTTAGATTTGCCTACATAATTAAAAAAATAGGTTAAAGATAAGAGGGTCCCTCTTATCTTTATAAAGGCAAATCTCGTGTTATGATTTGTAGAGGTCTCTCTTGCTAAAATTAAGCACTCAAGGTGCATGTACTAAGGTTTTTAGCCTTATATAAGTATTATTTGGTATAGTATACTTTATTTTTTAATCTAATTATATATTATTTTTTGGTTGAAGTCTTAAAGAATATTTTTTTAAAGATAATAATTGATTCTTTTAGAATTTCGTAAGTGGAAAATCTTTCTTATTTATAAATTAGGTTATAAACAATTAAATACTAAATCTATATAAATAAAAATGTAAATGTTCCTTTGTTCAAAATCTTAAATCTCTGAAATGTCTTCACCAATTGCTTTAAAATTTTGACACAACATTGCATTCAAATATGTGCATGATTTTATATACCTACTATTTATATACCTATTATTATATATCTGTGACAGGTAAAAACATGCTTTTTAAAAAAAAACAGCACTATCTGTTGGACGTAAAAGCAACACATGCTATACTGATGTGATGTGATGATGTAATGTACTTGTAGCAAGGATGCTATACTAAATATTTTATGATTCCATTTCAATGTTTTTGATTGCATTGTTAAATTGAATTTTCATAGAATTTGATTTATTTTCATTTTGATTTAATTATTTCTTGTGAGAGATTGCAATTCCCAATTCGATTGGTGTTTGCAATCACCATCAACAAAGCTCAGGGCCAATCTTTAGAATTGTGTGGTTTATATCTAGACACGGATTGCTTCTCACATGGATAATTATATATTGCATGTCATAGAGTCACAAACCAGACAATCTCTATATCTGCACAGACAATGGAACAACAAAAAATATTGTATACCCACAAGCATTGTGAAATTAAACATATTAGAAATGTGCACATTCTCTTTTTTTTCTTTTCCATTTAACCAGACTGAGCCACAGCAATGCATGGCTGGGTACGGCAAGTTGATAATAAAATTAATTTAATATCTTATTTTAAAAAGTGTTTGTAATCAAGAAAAACTTAAATAAAGCCAATCATGGTCACTTGATCCTAGCTTTTATATTACTTTTATTTATAAAATTTATTTTTTTGACTTTAACTTTTCCATCTATTCTATAATCCATATATACCAGATAAATGTACTCAATAAATCTCTATCCAATGATGATGAAAACCATAAATCTAGAAACAACTTGAGAATATGAATCTGGTAATACTGAATTGGGATTTATTAGACACTACTCTCTGGCATCTATTGATTAGCCCAATATTCACCAGGTGACAAAATAAAAAATAGATTTGCTGCATAAAAGATTTTAAATTTAAAAAATAGTATTTTTTTTAGTTTGAACCTAACGTGAATTTCACATTTTTTTAAAAAAATTCCACTTTCAAAAGACTGAAGTTGAGCTGAGATGGACACATTACAAGAGAACATGATAATAAATAGACAGTTGAAATCTTAAACTGTTTTTTAGAGAATTGTAAAAATTCTAGAAAGTGACTATGTGTAAAGTAAATGGATGAAATAAAAAAATTGCAGATGTGATGTCAAATATGTTTTATAGCTTTTGTTAACATTTTGCCAATTTGATTAAAATTAATTTATGCCATATTTTATTAAACTGGTTTTACTCTGGAACTTTAAAAATCTTTCTATTTATTTAATGCATTTTTGAAATGATGTATTTACTCTTTCAGATAATATAAGGTATGCATTCACAAACAATTCTATGTTTAGTGATAACAATGCTATAAAAGATTAGTTTATAACTCACAACTTATATACCTATGTATTCATTACAACTTTACATAGCACATCTTTACATATTAAGTGGCCAACATCATTTATTTAAGAAGGTTAAAATACCCCATTTGAATAAAAACTGATTGCCAAGAAGCATTTTTAAAAACATCCATCCACATTAAATTTTACATTTATTTCACTTTTGTCATATTTTCACTTTGTATTGCCATTCTGAAATATATACAATTAATTTACAGGCCTATTTACCTCCATTCTTATTTTGAGATATAAATTTCTAATAGCTTAACTTTAATAACCTAATATAATGTGTTTGAACCCAAATATAGAAAAAAAGTCTGAAAAATGTGTATCTGTAGTGTAATAATTGTTTATCAACTCCACAAGATGTAAACGTGTATTGGAGATTCAGCGGTTCTTCCAGCTCACTTGGTTAAAAAAAGCACAGCAAAACATCACATCACTTTGTTTAAAAAAGTACTAAAACATCACATGATCACCATTTTTTATGCTTACACAATCTATTGCACTGAGTGGCACTACTGTATAAAATGTTTGTGACTGTCTTATTTGGTGAATAAAAGTTGTTTGTAACATTCATGTATAATGGAAAAAGAATGATTTCCCTTTTGTATTGGTAGATAATTAAGATATTGTGAACGTCAGACGAGGGAAGCATTGATAAAAATAAATTGACAAACCAATTTAATATGTATATGCAGTATAGTTTTTTTGAGGTGATATATTTAGAAAATAAATTGTTTCATAAATAAGCATGTAGCTTTTGTGATATTTTTTCATTTATTTGAATTGTAAATTAATACTGTGTTTACATTTTAGGACCCCATTCCCGTAAGATGGCTTGCTCCAGAATCATTGCTTTATAGAGTTTACAGTGAGAAAAGCGATATTTGGTCGTATGGTATTGTATTATGGGAAATTGTAGCGTTAGGTAAATTTTACTTTTCTCCTTACAATAAATTATCTTTGATTTTAAAATAATTTTAATAACTTTATATATATATACTCAGAGCAGTGATGTTTTCTACTCACTATATAATAAATGACATACTAAGTTTCATAACATTAATATCAAAGTATTTAAGTAAACAAAATTAAAGTCACTATTGTATGCATTTGAAGAATTAGCTGTTAATAAATATTGGCAATAAGAAATCACAGGTGGAAATTGTATTTATTGTGGATATAAACAACATGTGATTTTTTTGAGCTATAATGAATATTTCCAAGAAAATATCACTAAATAATCATTTTTAATAATCTTGAAAAGGACAAAATTCATTGATAATATGTAGATATTATAAATTTGCTGCATTGTGGAATATTATATTATATATTTAGAATTCTAATCATAATTCTGAATATATTACATAACAATGTACATTTAACTATATATATATATTTAAAAATATTCCAGTTCACATCACTAGCTGAATAAATAAGTTAAATATGTTTGTTTACTAGCAATTTAAGATTAATGCTAATTTAATTCACACTTTTTATTTGAATAGCTCTAAATTTCAATATATAACATCGTTGCAGCATAAGAATCAAAAAAGTATTCTTTTTAGTTTGGCTGTTTAATGTTCAGACTTTATATTTAAACAGAGGGTATTTCTGAAATATGATAACATTTGAAGTGTGATATATATATATATATATATATATATATATATATATCACACTCTCTATATATATATATATATAAAATGTCTGTTAATGAAAATAAAATTGTAATTATAATAAAAATAATAATTTTAACAGTAACAAACTATTATAAACAATCCTTAAATCTACAGGAGTACTTTTGGTTAATTTCTTAAACCTACCTCAACTGCCATTAAATTAAAAAAAAAACAAAACAAAAACAAAGCAGAATCAAATGTCATCAATTGAAATTCCATGAATCTCATATTTTAATGTTAGCAGCTTGTCTATTTATTAATCTCGTATTTTAATATTAGCAGTTTGTCTATTTATTAAATGCATTTAATAAATAGACAAGCTACTAACATTAAAATATGAGATTCGTGGAATTTGAATTGATGACATTTGCTTCTGCTTTGTTTTTTTTTTTTTAAATTTAATGGTAGTTGAGGCAGGTTTAAGAAATTAACCAAAAGTACTTCTGCAGATTTAAGGATTGTTTATAATAGTTTTTTCCTGTTAAAATTATTATTTTTATTATAAACAAGACATTTATTTTATATAGCGTGATGTTTTTATAAACTGTAATACCAATAAGCCAATAAGCTAATGCACATGTGCTTTGTAGATGTAACTATATAAATGAATACTCCCACTTTTTCAAACAAGATAAAGTCTTTGGAAAAAGATAGAATGAATTCATCTATCTTTCCAACTCAAACGTATATGTATGGGCAAATCTACAAAGTGCATGTGCATTAGCTTATTGGCTTATTGGTATTACAGTTTATAAAAACATCATGCTATATAAAATAAATGTCTTGTTTACATATGTTTAATTTAATAAGAATGATATATAGTAAATTTTAGAACTTTCACAAGCGTCATTCATTCATGTAGTAAAAAAGTAATAGATCAATAAATAAATAAATATCTATTATAACACCCACCGACATATCTATAATCCTCCATTGTGGACTTTCACCCGAAGCTTCGACGAGAGGTATTTATGAGCATGGTTTGAACCCATCTCACACGCCAATCTTACCAGTAAGTAGGAATTACCTCCTCGAAAACATATATACAGGTTCTGATATATATCTGATATGGTGATGCACCGAACTAGCTCAATCTCAAGGTTGGGGACATCTGTCTATCTAGAGAACAAAGCTATAAACTAACCAACACTATCTCACGCGTATATTTATTTTGCGATAGCCTAAAGCTCGAAATCCTTATTCTAACCCGGGCTGATGGGATTTATTCTACTCGATCATATCCCTTCCCAATAAATCTCATTCGTACCTACATATAAGATTGCTATGCAAACACTCAGGCCATTCATTATCATACACACACATATATCACGCTCATTCATCCACACACCAAATAATGCAAATACATATATATATGTGAGCTGTATGATTAATATAGTCATATATCTAACTTTAAATATAAAATTTTAATATAGCAATTAACTGAGGTAACACGAGTTCTTTATTGAGATACATATATTGAAAATAGTTGGTGACATGTCACTTTACCTGTACTCACGCAATTAAACAAGTCCGTATTGACGTCTTGCCACGAACTTAATCTGGTGGATCTCACGGATGGCAAACAGTTCCAATGGTCGTTAGGTCCGGCGATAGGTTTCAGAGGTGGAGCAGTTGGCGTACTCTTTCGCAAAGGTCTAAATCTCGAACGATTTTGAATCAACATTTCTTCGATGGAACAAAATCTCTTGATTTATTATGACAGTTCGCAAGTCCGGTCAGGTGAGTTCATGACGAGTCCACGGAGTCGAGTAACGACTAGCACACAATCCAATTACCCCGACATTTTTTTGGAAGAAAAAAAATATTAAACTTCTTAAGAAATAGATTTTTGCGTCCTCCTTGCTAGGATTCAAGCCGCGTCTCTTCTTTTTTTTTTCTTTTCTTTTCCACTCGAGCGCAAGACAAAAAAAAAAGTTCTTTTATATTCACCTTTAACTTTTCAAAATCTTTCTGCATATTCCTACGCCGCTGACCAGTCCTTCCATTGTTCTTCAACACAAAAAAAAAACTATATCCACCGACCAGTTTTCCGCCTTCCCGGCGCCAGTTATTACCAAACTGCCTACAGCAATTCACTCATCCTATTTCAGTCCTCACATGTTCACCAGGTGACTCAACAAAAGAAAACACGTGTTACCAAATTATTAATAAACTCAAAAAAAAAATATGTGAATAAAATCTATCTAAGAATAATTAATTGCGCTTTATACAGCTCTACATATATAAGTGATCGCAAACCTCCCAGATACTAACTACGTATTTTTATACTCGCACATACACTATATTTACATTACTTGTAACCGGGTTCAAATGACCGTTTACATATATTCTTTTATTTATTTGTTTATACATGGTCCCTACATTAACACTATCAATTATGTCATATTTTACATATGCGTGTATTCGAACCCGTTTGTTACATACCCCCCTGGTGCGATAGCCTTCAAATACCTTCTTTGTATTTGAATGGCTTCTTAAACGACTCTTCTCCTTTACTTTCTCCTGGATCACCTTTCTGTTTCGGTGTCCACGATCCCTTTTCTTGTGTGAGCTTCGGCTTCTCCGGCGGACGTTGAGCTTCCGGTTCGTATGGCCATCTCAGTCTATGACCATCCTCACCACTCTTCCTAGGTGTGACATTCCCGCTGGTGTGTCCTTCTGCTGCCCCACATTGGATATTTGTCCTATCTCTACCTTCCTTCCATCGCTCTAACGGTGCATTATGATCGTATATACTCATGTCCAGAGCGTTAAGCAGCTCCGCCATTTCTCCAATGGATGCCTTCCTCATTCCCAACATCATCCTTTCCACGTTCATAGGCATATTGTGCCTTACAATTCGAATGATGTGACTTTCAGACATGTGACACGCGTCCAGCGTCCTTAGTCTCGCCACTTGATGGTGAAAAAATTGAGAAAAATTTTCTTCCTTTTCTTCCCCGTATTTTTCTCGCATGATTTGGTACTGCACGAGTTCTTGGCGGTCTTCCGACCAGAAGGTCTCTCGTATCATCCTCTGATACTCCTCGAGGGTTGTGGGCTGTTGGGACAATGAGTCCCACCACTCTTGGGCATTCCCACTTAAATGACTGCACGCTACCACCAACTTTCCCTCCTCTGGCATGGGATTCATGTCGAAGTATCTTCGTAAGCTCCGTAAATGTTCTACGGGAGCTTCCCCCATTTGACCTGCAAACGGTCATACCTTTAGAAAGTGGTTCACTTGGTTATGTACCGCCACCTCCTTGCATTTTCCCATATGCTCCGGCCTTTCCGTCTCGCTAGGCCTTGGTCTTTGATTTACATCCCTCTTCCCTTCATCTAAACTTCCTTCTACTTCTTTCTCGTTAGGTTTCTCTGCCCTTCACTCACCTTTTATCCCTAGTCTCCGTTCTATCTCCTGAAATCGGAGTTCCAGACTTTCCAATTTTTCTAAAATCTTCTCGGATATATTTATTTCCTTCTCTTCCGTCGCCTTCTGCTTTTCTCCATTTTGTTTATTTTTTGGCTTCATTTCTTTATCTATCTTATTATTAAGGTTATGTGCCAGGTTCGTCACCCTGGCTTCCAGTGGTCCTGTCATGACCCACCTGATACCTTTGCCCCTTCTTATCCTCTTGAACGATATCGTTTATGATATCTCACTATTGGATAAATTCTTAACCTCTGCTTTCTAAACCCTGACTTTATATATATGTTTCAACATACATCAACGCTATTTCCCCACGACCCTATGAGAACCTTTTCATCCACACATTCGCCCGCAGAACATGCCCATCTACCATCTTTCCCATATGTTTTCACGCTCTTTCCGCTTTATCACCACTATCGCTTTTATTTTCCCTTTTCCTTTCTTTTATTTAAAAAAAAAATCTGCTTACTTGCCTGTTCTCTAACATTCGCTGCCCCGTTAGTTGGGATGCCATTATATCACCCACCGACATATCTATAATCCTCCATTGTGGACTTTCACCCGAAGCTTCGACGAGAGGTATTTATGAGCATGGTTTGAACCCATCTCACGCGCCAATCTTACCAGTAAGTAGGAATTACCTCCTCGAAAACATATATACAGGTTCTGATATATATCTGATATGGTGATGCACCGAACTAGCTCAATCTCAAGGTTGGGGACATCTTTCTATCTAGAGAACAAAGCTATAAACTAACCAACACTATCTCATGCGTATATTTATTTTGCTATAGCCTAAAGCTCGAAATCCTTATTCTAACCCGGGCTGATGGGATTTATTCTACTCGATCATATCCCTTCCCAATAAATCTCATTCATACCTACATATAAGATTGGTATGCAAACACTCAGGCCATTCATTATCATACACACACATATATCACGCTCATTCATCCACACACCAAATAATGCAAATACATATATATATGTGAGCTGTATGATTAATATAGTCATATATCTAACTTTAAATATAAAATTTTAATATAGCAATTAACTGAGGTAACACGAGTTCTTTATTGAGATACATATATTGAAAATAGTTGGTGACATGTCACTTTACCTGTACTCACGCAATTAAACAAGTCCGTATTGACGTCTTGCCACGAACTTAATCTGGTGGATCTCACGGATGGCAAACAGTTCCAATGGTCGTTAGGTCTGGCGATAGGTTTCAGAGGTGGAGCAGTTGGCGTACTCTTTCGCAAAGGTCTAAATCTCGAACGATTTTGAATCAACATTTCTTCGATGGAACAAAATCTCTTGATTTATTATGACAGTTCGCAAGTCCGGTCAGGTGAGTTCATGACGAGTCCACTGAGTCGAGTAACGACTAGCACACAATCCAATTACCCCGACATTTTTTTGGAAGGAAAAAATATTAAACTTCTTAAGAAATAGATTTTTGCGTCCTCCTTGCTAGGATTCAAGCCGCGTCTCTTCTTTTTTTTCTTTTCTTTTCCACTCGAGCGCAAGACAAAAAAAAAGTTCTTTTATATTCACCTTTAACTTTTCAAAATCTTTCTGCATATTCCTATGCCGCTGACCAGTCCTTCCATTGTTTTTCAATACAAAAAAAAACTATATCCACCGACCAGTTTTCCGCCTTCCCGGCGCCAGTTATTACCAAACTGCCTACAGCAATTCACTCATCCTATTTCAGTCCTCACATGTTCACCAGGTGACTCAACAAAAGAAAACACGTGTTACCAAATTATTAATAAACTCAAAAAAAAAAAAATGTGAATAAAATCTATCTAAGAATAATTAATTGCGCTTTATACAGCTCTACATATATAAGTGATCGCAAACCTCCCAGATACTAACTACATATTTTTATACTCGCACATACACTATATTTACATTACTTGTAACCGGGTTCGAATGACCGTTTACATATATTCTTTTATTTATTTGTTTATACATGGTCCCTACATTAACACTATCAATTATGTCATATTTTACATATGCATGTATTCGAACCCGTTTGTTACACTATGTTAGTTAAGAAAACAAAATATATTACATAAAATCCAACGGTGTCTTCTTTCCACCCACAATTGTTCTTTTTTTCCTAGGCACAAAATTCTATCAACATCGCTTCCATTTCCGGTACATCACGTGTTTAAACAGTTTTTATGAAATAAATGAAAACGTTTTTTTTTTTTAAAAAATAAGATAAAATAAGTTCCACCATAAAGAAACAAAATAATAATTAAAACAGTTTATAGGATCCGGATTTATTTAAAAGTTATTATCTTCCTAGGATTAATCAATAGTTAAATGTTTAATTTAAGTTTTTATAAAAATTGATTTGGATATCCACGTATACTTCTATGCGCATTTCTTAAAATATTCAGCAAAACATTTTTTAAAATTTTTTCTATATAACCAGCATATAGAATTTAAATATTATAACGTTTATTATAGGTATTTATTTATCAATTAAATTTCCGAATTATCAGTTTTTTTAAAAGCTATCAACATCTAGTCTTTTAAATAACAAAGACTTAATAAGGCAAGTATTTCTGCAATTATTATTAACTTCCATATCTTTACCAAAAGATATATTAAAATATATAATTTTTAAAATACTTTCTTCATAAAGAAGTATTTATCTTTCTTTAAAATATTTGTTTATAAAAATTAATTATACTCAACTTTTAAATTCATATAATGTCCAATATATTATTTTTATCCAACTAGTAATTTTCCTAGTTAATCCAGCATTCAGTATATTTTTAATATAAGGTTTCCAACACATTTTATCATTATACGATATTTTCATGATTATTTGATAGTAAAATTGAGCCTTGATAGAGACGATCAATAGGGAATTATGAATAAATTAGCACTGCATATTTAACGGTAAACTTTTATAAAATTATTTAGAACTACTCTCTTATAAATTAAGAAACTATTACGAGAGCGTCTATAATTTTTACTTAGCTATATTTAATAGCACACTTCACTTAAAAGAAATTACAATCCTCCCCTGAACAATTGAACCTCCGTTTTTATACTGGAATAAATTACCCACTTGATTGGTAAATTAAACAATCACCTTGCTAGCCTATTTACATATCTTACCAACAGTACAAAATTAAAAATAAATAATGACTTATTTAATATTTATTATTTATTACATTATTTAATTCTTAAATTAATTTTTATCATTTATTTAAATCCATTAAGCATTTTTTAAAAATATATGTTTTACTTTATTTCACTTTTAACTTTTATAAGACTATTTTTCTAAACACACTAAGTCTATTTTTATTCATTATATTTTTTAAACAGTATTTTAAAAATCAGATTTAATATTTGACACTAATTATTTTTATTTTTATCTCGTGATAGCCAATATAATATTTATAAATTTTATAATAGAATTTTAAAACAGTTTTGCAACTTTACTAAAAAACTTACAAGCATATGTGTACATATGTCTATCTGTCACCTGACTTACAACACAGATATAAACGCTTGTAATTATCTAAAAATAAACTAACAATTCAATTTTATAAAATAAATATTTTTTTAAAAAAAATAATATACTATAACAACTTTAAAATAATAATTCGATATTATAAAATCAAATATTAACCCTCTATTATATACTATTAATAACAAAATATTTATATTCACTTACTAAATATTAATCTTTATCAACAATAAATATATATGCATTTAATTTTAACTTGTCTTTTTTAACTTTTAGCTTTTAACATTTATTTACAAAACTTATTAATGCAGTATTGATCATGGCCAGTTTTCCCAACCATATAATATTATCATTTTTTTTTATTGAAACGTCTCTCTCAAATATTAGCACAATTTCACATATCAAATATTCATAGTTTACTTTAGTTAAACTTTTGAAAGATTATTATAAATAAAATCAACATCATATAGCTATAATATATCTTAAATTTAAAATTTTTTAACAAATTGATATAACAATTTATGGAGACCCATACAAAAGGGCACAATATATATATATATATATATATATATATATATCAGTTATCAAATTATATAAAACTATACTGTTTTATTTTATTACTTATTAATGTTACTGAAAATTTTCATCTTTCTGTCTATACCTTTATTTTTATTTTTTTTCTTTCCTTATTAATTTTTAGTTTCTATTTTAATGATTTGTCAATGAAATTCATCATTTTATTAATTTCATATGTCAAAATATAAAAATAAGTTAGTATTAAAACATAAAAAATGTATTATATTAGTAAATATATAATTGTTTTAATAGGTGGAACACCTTATAAAGATTTTACTAATGGAATTGATGTAAAAAACGCTGTCTTAAATGGATACACAATGCCTAAATTAAAACACTGTAGTGAAGATTTGTAAGTATTCTGAATACCAATGTGCTTAAGTACACTCACACATATAAATTAATTTCTAATATCTATCATAAGTGAAAATATTTAATAAATAGTTTTCCATTTTTTTACATTGTTAGTTAAAAATTATAGTTACCTTCTTATTAAGAAAGCAACTAATCAAGGTTAGCTGTATGAGACTGAAAAAAGAGTATTATGTCTTATCTCTGGCAGTATACTATTTTTTTAGTCCCAAGCAGTTAACCTTGATTTGCTGCTTTTTTGATAAAAATGTGGCTATAGTTATTAACTAAAACTAAAAAACAGAAAACATTCATTTTTAAAATATTTTATTAAAATTTATAGAATTCTGAAGTCTAAGATGATAACAATTTTTTTAAGGATTTAGCAACCAATGGAAAAAATATAATGGTACTTACGTATTAGACCTGTTGTGACATTTACACATAAACCTGAAAATATATATTTTTAACAATACAAAAAAGTATAAATTTGTACACAAAAATAATAAAAGTTGTGAATTTTTAATATGGAATTTTGCCATCACAACCTACCTCTCCTCCCACCCTGCACACACAAACAATGGTGAAAATTACTGCAGCCTGCTGTGAACACAGTTAGGAATCCCCAAATTTAAAAAAATACTACTCATATAATCTCTGGCAAGAAATTATAAAATGGATATTAAAGCAAAATTAATAAAAAAAAAAACTACATAAGCTGATTACAATATAAATAAAAGATTTCTGGGATAAAAAAATTAGTAACCAAAAGCAATTTTCAACATTTAATTCAAATTTACACATAATTTAATGAGATTACAAGATTTGAATGTTATCAGTGAACTGATATTTATGTCAAATGTCACATCAGATCTAATACATAAGTTCCATTATAATATGTGGTTATTGTGTAGTATCTTGATATCTAGTTATTTTAATTTTCCAGTATGCAAAAGAATTTAATATATATCAATCTACTATAAAATGAAAATCACTTGATGTTTAAGCTAGTTTTTCAAATCTGTAGAATCTCTGCTCCACAATGCACAAGCAAACTTCATTATTTTATCCATCTATCTGATGTGTGGTCTTTTTATAGGCTTTGTATAATAACTTGTGTTTAAGTTTAAGATGTTAACTGATCATCTATTATAATCTTTTTTAGCAATATTTCTAATCCAAGTCCATTTCAGTTTCTTAATTTCTTTATTGATATTATTAGTAATACTTGTTTATTTTTTAATCGTGCATTTTGTTTTGGAACTCTTTTTCTTACTCATAACATACAATTCCCTATACTTCTTTGATTGACCTGAAATGTCAGAATTGCAATTCCGTTAACTATTCAAATCTTAGATCCATAAATCAGAACTGGTAAAACATATTTATTAATTTTTTTTCTTTTCAAGCACATAAATATATATTTTTTTAATGTTAAATTATTTCTAGCAAAAATACTCTGTGAAAATGTGATTTATGATTAATTTTATGTATTAATAATATGACCAACATATTTGTAGTTATTAACTTCCTTTAATTTATGTTTATTAATCTTTATATGCTTCTTCTGAGAATTTCTGTTAAACATTGCTTTAGTCTTTAAACAATTATTTTTAATCCTACTTCATCACTTTCATTTGATAATTTCTGGAACTCTTCCTAAAGATCTGGAACATTATTTGCAAAAGCAATTAAATTATCTGAAAAATTTAAATGACTTAAATTATTCCTTTAGCTTCCATTTTAAACCGCAAAATCTTTTTGTATAAAACTACTATAAAATGTTTTGGAGATATAAAAATGATGTAGATTATTTCTCAATATTTATCTTCTTAGTATTATCATGTAATCTATGTATAGCAGTTGTATTTTGATAAATATTTTTCAAAATATAATAATATCCTGGATTTTTATCTTGATAATCCAATGCTGTAATTATTATGGCAATGTTTAAAATATTTTTTTATGATCTACTCATATATATTAGCTCTATCTATAATTTCTTTCAATATTTGGATGTTATCCATGTGATACAGCAATTTTAATAACAGATTGTTCTTTTGTTTGGATAAAATCCAATATTTCTGTAGACAAGTTATCAGGATGTTGGTAAAGATTTCATATAAATCTGATAGACATCTGAAAGGTTCTTAATTTTTAATATCTTCTTTATCACTTTTTTTTCCAACATCAATATTACAATGGCATTCTTTCAATCATCTGGTATATTTTTATGAGTTAGATATTAGGTATATATCTTTGCTAACACTTTTTATTCTATTTTAAGCATTTGGTAAATAATTTTTCAAATGTTATAATTCTGTCATTTTTCAGAGTTTATCTCTTCATGATTTAATGCCATAACTCACTTATTCATTAAAAATATTGCGAAATTCATATTTAACAATTGTAGAACAATTTTTTGTTCTTTATTATTATATTAGATGTATCTGACTGTAACATTTTTTTGAAGATTTAATGAATTTTAATATTACATAAATAAATGTTCGAAATGTAAAAAGATTTTAATATTATATACAACCATTATTTTTGCATTACAGTTTATTAATGAAAAACTATTTCCTTCACATAAAATATGCTTCATAAATTAAACAAAAGATTTTTATATTATATAAATAATTGTGAGAAATGTAGCCAACATAGTGTTTGTAATATTTTTTTTTAATTGGTTGCTTTAACAATTTTTTAAAGATTTAATGTATATTGCACCAAAGATTTAAATATTATATAAATAAATGTTTGAAATATAGCTGCCTGAAAGTCATTTTGTAAAATTTTTTTTTAATTGGTTGCTTTAACAATTTGTTTTTGATTTGCAAATTACTAGCTTTGAATAAAATGCTTGTAACCAAATGAAGTTTCTAAATTAAAATTAAATTTTTTAAATATACCTGTTATATTTGATATGTGAATTTGACAGAGTTACAGACAATTATTAATGGTGGAATTATTTCTCATGAATTAATTGGCTTTAAAATATTTTTTATTTTGTTGTGCAGACAAAAATAATAGTTTTTTTTAAAAAATTGGTTGTGAATTTGACATATGATAGCCTTATTGATAAGCATACTATTTTGAAATTTGAATAAAGTAAATATCAGCTTTATATTCTGTAATGCTGTAATAGCACAGCAGAACAGATTTATACATCTGCATCATCTTTATACCAAGAGTAGTCAAAAGTGCACCTGAAGAAAATGTAATACTCTTCAAAAACAAATAGCCATATCAATTGCCATAATAACAAATATATGCAATAAACCATACATGGTTGCAATACAAAAATATGATACTTCCAAGAAAAAAAATTAATAAGGCAATGAACCTAATGATGGCATAAACCCAAAAGACATATCTAGATTTGAAAGGCAAGTCAATATGCCAGGACCTTTGTCTCTGAGCATATGAGAAAAGTAGGAATGAACCATCACAAATTCTAGGAACAACAAGAGTTGATTCAAACAAAGCATTTATACCAACATAAAATCTGAAATTACATACACTCATGGAAAATATCATTAAGAAGAGAAAGATAAGGCTAACATCTCTCTATAAAATATATGTGCTATTAAAATCAATACTATCAAGAGAGAGAGAGCAGGACTATGATCCCATGGAAATATAAACTGCCAAGATAAGCTCAAAACACAAGAGAAAAACTAATTCTAATATCTCTTAATAAATATAATAATTATTAACTGATGTATAAAACCAATAAGGTAGTTGGTTATCTTGTCAAATATGACTTAATAAAACATAGCTTGAAATAAATAAGAATATACAGCATCTTTTAATCACTTACATTTAAGTATTGACTAAAATAAATAAATTATAACAGGGAACAAAACAATACTCTTAAAATGCTAGAATCCTAAAATCATTATACACTATTAATAAATTGTCAATATTCTGTGAACTTCTGAATATTACTTTGAACAATAATGCATAAAATATGTTAAGCAAGAATACACAAAACAAGCAAATAATAAATTATAAATACTTAAAATTATAATTCTAAATTTTAACCAGTTTACCAAATTTAAAGTATTAAAATTCTTTAGCATGAAGGTTTCACCATTTTGTTAGGACACAGTCTTATAAGCATAAAATATTTGTATGTTTGTTGGCAATAAAGCAACCTAAAATAGATGCATATTAAAAAATATTTTATGTAAAATTTTCTTAAATATCAACACACAGATACATTATTATGGCCATTCAACTTTGTGAAATATTTAAATATATAAGTAAATAAGACATATTCCAATAATTTATATTATAATATTAAACTGGATTTTCATTTATTCATTCTGAGTAGTATATTCAGTTACAGAGGTCTGGTAGCAAATATTTCTTTTTAACTAAACAGGTTTCCTTCCAGAGAGAAAGAGAGCAAGGTTTCACATTAACATTTAAAGCACTAATGATAGTCATAACGCATATGATAAGAAAATTTATCAAAATTAATGACATTTAATTTTCAGCAATAATTTACTGAATATATAAGGGCAATGTTTTTATAATATAAGGGTAGATTTAAAAATACATTTCCTCTTATTCAATTTTTTTTAAACATAAAATTGAACATAAACCAAAGATTTTTTTTCTTCATTTGTTCTCGATAGCAAAGGCAAGAAACAACTAATTATTAAGAACAATTAAAATTTAATGCGAATTCACTTATCTTGAATTAGTAGTTCATTTTTTAAAAAAAATAAATTTATCCAAAAGAACCATTTATTAAAAATATTGAAACAATATATTTTAAAATATTATCAAAATAAAGCATTCTAAAAGTCCTTGATAACTCATTGCTGTTTCAAAGATTAAATATATATTTTAAATATTTAGCATGCTGTCATAAATATTACAAAATATAAGTTTTCAATAATTTTATTTTTAAGATATAAGGAATGCTACATATGTAATAAAATTCATTGCAACTATGATCTTTAAAACAATGAAGAATTCTTATATGAACAGGACAAGCTATACATAATTCCCATGAAGTACCAACACCAATGTGGAATAGATATATTTTAGCAACTAGAAATGAATAATTGTTTGATATTTTCATTTGCTTTTCCTTTTTAAATAGTGTTGAGGTTTGGATTCCCAGTGACTTCAGCTTAAAATTTAGCACCTGTAATTAAACTTTCTTAAAAATATATGTTACATTAAAATGAAACAATTTAAAAATTTGAACATATAACTAATTCTGTAGTTGAGACACAAAAAAGTTCCTTTCTCGTTTGCATGTCTGTTTTTCTGCTAGAACTTCAATGGCTGTAGTATTTTCTACAGTTCATCATTCATAATCTTCCCATCTGGTCTGTGTGTGTGAGACTTTTATACACATCGTCATGTCACTCTTTTTGATTGATAGAAAAACATTTTTCTACTACTTCCTATAATCTTCCCATCTTAGGATTTAAAAGTCAATTTTGTATCAGTGGACTTCAACTAAAAATAGAAACTCATTTACATGTTTTTCAGATGTCTTAATTAACACATACTATCTGAAATAATTATTTAAAGAAGATAAAATTATTACAGTAAACTAAAATAAAATACAATGAAAGAAAATGCATTGTCTTAAAAAATATTGCATTACTCTTTTATAACTATATTTAAATTAGATTAAATAAATAAATTAGAAGTTCACTAAGATCAACTTAATGTTTTAATTAATTTAGAGGTATTTTAAAATAATATTTAATATAATAAAATGAGGAAGTGTAAATTAAAATTAATAAATACAAGCTCAAGTTGTTTCACCTAAAAATTAACAACTATTTTAATACTAAAATGCCACTTTTTGCCTTTTAAATTAATTAATCTAGCATTATCTTTATCTATTTAATTTAATAATATTAGCTCAGAATAAATATACTCTTGCAAATAGTTAATTTAGATAGAAATACTCTATTATAAGTAAGCATATTTAACATTAATATCTGATATTAAATTTACTCAAAATTATTATTACTGTTTATTTAAATACTAAACTGTGAGATGCTAAGATTATATGAAAGCAATCTTACTTTTAGCACGAATTTCTTACTAAATAGGGAAACACATTTCTAGGTTAAAAATTTGAAAATTATCTCAACCACAAACAAGTTAAATTAATACAATAAAATATTTAAATGGGTTTAATTATATTCAGGACTTATAAAAGTACTGGAAATAATTTCTAATGTAAATTGATATATAATTATAAAGATTTGATAAAGTTGCAATAAAATTAAACCAATGAAAAGTGTTCCCTCTTTTTTTTATATATATATACTTAAGCAGATTAAAAAAATTGAGAGTTTAGCTTCACTGGCTAAGCCAAAGAATACAAATATATATAATAATTTTGCTATCAAAATATTTTAGTAAATCAAATATAAAATTATATTATATAAAATATATATTTATAAGATGTAGCCATATATTTTATTATAATTATTGTAATTTATTTATTTTAGAAACATTTGAAAAATAATCTCGGTTATGTTATTATATAATTACATATATTGCTTTGAAAAAATACAGACATCGAATAATACTTTTATTACACACACACACACATATATATATATCTTTGCAATATATAAAGTTTCTACACATATACAAAAAATAAAATTCGAACTAACCATTGAAATTTAATATTTCAATATTAAGTGTATGAGTAAAATATTACCTATAACGAGCTTATATCTTATCATTAATTCCAAAACTTTTTTATTTGCTAGCTATAATTAATATTATTTATATATTTAAAATGATATAACATTTATAAGTTTACATTTAATTTCGGTTTATTTTCTCTTTCTCTTTTTATAGAAGGGATTTAAACCCAGACTTTCAGGATCCCTTCAGTCATTCACTCCATCTTTTATAACCAATACACATGACCACATAATGTGAAATACATAAATGATCTCCGATGTACTTCTTTCATGCTGAACCAGCATTCATCAGTTGGTCTGTATCACCATTTCCCCCCCACACATATATAATCAGTACTCAGTTTATATAGCAAATCTTCAAACTTGAATGGCTGGGCTTCAGTCTTCTCCACTTCATCCATCTTTATCATTAAAAATCTGATGATCACATGTTCAAATCTCTTGTTTGTCAATTTTGTTGTCATACTTATACTGACTGTGTCATTCTGACCCCTCATATGTAGTACCTTAAGATCATTTAAATATATAAAAAAGGGATACGTAGAATACAAGCTGAATCTGTAATATTTAAATACAAGTATATTATTTACATTTAAGCTAGATGTAATTGGAAAACTGGGACTTTGAACATGTCATCATTAGATTTTCAATGATATGGATAGCTGAAGAGTTGGAGAATAGAGAAGATTGATGCCTGTCCATTAATGTTTAAAGTTTGTATTGGAGACCATTTATCATTTTCACATGTATGTAGTCATGTTGATTGTATAGCATGGAGTGGGTGACTGAAGGAAATTTGAATGTGTGGGTTCAAATCCCCTTTCCCCTCTAATTATATATATATAAGGATTTCCATTTTTGCTATTAAAAGGTGTGAAGGTTGCCTTGACAGCAATGAGAAATATTGATTACTATATTTTACTGTGAATGTTTAGGTGGTTACTGGTTGGAACTTAATTATATATATATATATAAATATGTGTGAGTATTATGTAAATAATATTGATATTTTCTTAGATACAAATTTATGATGATGTGCTGGAAAAAAAGTCCTGAGGAACGATCAAGTTTTTGTGAAGTTGTGGAAATGTTAGAACACCTTTTGGAAAATTTTCAGGGATATTTAAATTTTGAATTGTACGAAAGTGAAATCCACGATCATTATAATCCTGATGTTTACAAAGAACAATCATAAAACTAATTATATAATTCTGTGTATTATTAACGTTACATATAAAATGATATACTAATATAATATTCTACTTATTAATTCAAGCATTATTGTTAAAATATAATAAATTTTTATTTTAAAATACATCTCAAAACAATTGTGAGTATCCACCGTTAAGATTTCCTTCACAAATTTCACTAAATATAAACAAATAAATAAAAACTATATATTTAAATTGTTAAACATAGAAAAATTCGAACTTCATTTATTAATAATAATAAAAATTAGTATAAAACATAATTAATGTATGAAACAGAAATGTTTAAACTTAAATATATTGAATTTATATTGATGTTGCAATTAACTGGAATGTTTTGTTAAAGGCAATAATTAGTAGAAGTTTAATATACATATCTATAAAAATCATTCTAATTTCTTCATTCTTGTTTTTTAATCAAACTTATATTTATTGGTGCTTTCAGGATCTATTTAACTTTAGATATATTTATCTTTTGTATTCTTATTATTGTTTTATATTTTTTAGTCATTTTTATACGTAGTGATGGCCTTTACGTGTGTATATCATTTTTAGATTCACGTGAAATTTCTTAAATAAGGTTTGCATTTTTTAGGATTTCAAATTTAAACTTTGTAGAGAATATAATTCCTTGCAGGCGAACTGATTTGAATTTCTAAAAAAAAGTGTATTTAAAAAATCTCATGTGAATATGGAAGACTATATATTTGGAATACTAGCTGTTTCATTGAGAATATAATTTAAAAACACAAGAAAATGTTAAGAGTAAAAATACAGATCTATCTAATGAAACAGATCATATATATTAAAAAATATAAGATTGATTGGTAAAATTCATATATATAACTATGGTAATTATCCTAATTAATCAACATCTTATAATAATTCAAATGTCATTTATGAAAGGAGGGAAGAATCAGGAGAAACCTAGTAGGTAAATGTAGTAAGTGTTTTTAATAGAATATTTAATTTGGCAGGGTAGACTGATTGCCTGAAGTGTGTCCACTTAAAATCAATATTCACAAATCTAAAATTACATTCTCTTGTCACTCAGTTAAATCTGAAATATCTGAAGAAAAAAATAAAAATAGTATTCAAAATGTGATGTACTAATCTCTGGGTTATTTCAAACTGTTAGCAGTTTTAGAAAAAATATAAAATTTTAATTTTTCTAAAAACATTAATAATTAAATTAGATGATTAAAATAGGCCAATGTGTAAATAGAAGCAAAATTTTGTCTCACAAGCCCTCAGACATACATACTACTGTCATATATAAAAAAAATTCATAAGAATAGGAAACAAAATTCTTATATATAATATACACCATACATAAAAAACAAAATATTTATAAAGAGCTTATAGTGTAGCCCAGTGAGTGAGTTTAATATTTACTATTATATAGCTAAGATTTCATTTAGAAAGATTAATTGTCAATATAGTTATGCATTTGATTATTGCTCAATACATAGATATTTAGCTAAATGATAATATGAGTAAAAAAACACATAAAAATTTTCATCAATCACTAATTCTCTATCCTGATAAATATTTTCTTTTCTTTCATTATTCTTTTGCAAAGTACTTTATATATATATTTCAATTGACTCTCTCGTTGTTCTCAAATCATATCTCTTCAAATTAGCAAGACAACTTTTTCTACTGGCAAGAAAATTGTTGATTTTTTACATAAACTTAAAGACAGAATATTTTTGGAACACCAAGGAGTTTATGAAATTTCATATTTGCAATACTCAAAAAGCTATGTTGGTCAGTCTAATAGGTGAATAAATGTCAGAATTAAGGAACATAAAAATGCTTTTAAAAAATATTAACACATCAATTTTTACTTCCCATTTTTTAGAAATTGGTCACAAACATGCATTTGACAATGCAAAATTGGTTACTAATTTGGGAAGATATGATTTGAGAACCATGAGAGAGTCAATTGAAATATTAAAGAGACCTACTGGTTTAAATAGGATTGATGAAGCACAATGTATTCCAGCCATATGGAAACCTCTCATTTTATCTATGCCTTCTAATATTGACATTAAATTAATAGGTGGTAAAACTAAGGGAAATATACATTTTGATAAACTTCATATTCTGAATACTAAACTATTTCAAGCTGATTCTCATGCTTCATCTCACACTCAGTGACATTATAGTGTGAGATTGAACAAATTTTCTTTCAAGAATTTACCTTGATAATGATGTATGCTAGTTTGTTAAAATATTGGTGTATAATAGAAAATAATACATGGATTTACCCAAAAATTATATATATATATATATATATATATATATATTTTTATATATATATATATATAATTGGAGATATATATATGGAGATATATATATATATATATATATATCTCCAATTCATCAGCTATTTATTCCCATATAAAATTAACAAATCATGATATTAATTTTGAAAAAACAAATATTTTAGCAAAAATTGAACAATATGACCAGAGATTGCTAAGAGAAGCTATAGAGATTTTTAAAAGGCCCAAGAACATAAATGAAAGGTGTGAATTAAAGAAGATTAACAACATTTGGAAGAAGCTATTGGAAGAGAAAATAAATTTTAAAACTTCTTAACCAATAGAATTTAAGTATGAGGAGAAAGAAAATGATAAAAACGATTTTAAATCTCACATGCATTCTTATGATTTCAGAAAGAGGATGCTCTGAGGAAGGTACTTGATATTGTACTGAAACGTCAGCATTTAGCTTTTTCACTTTACAGAATATTCCACAAATAGTAATAATAATATGACATCTTTTATCCGTGAAAATATTAGAATTAACATATATATATATATAGTGAAGGAAAAAGAAATAAACACAAGCAAAATTTTTTGTAGATATTTTCTATATTATACTGGAATAACAGTTAAAGATTAAAAAATAATTTTGAATCAAAAAAAAAAATATAAATTAAACAGTTAAAAGATCTAATTAATATTTTATGAATTCTGATTTTGAAATTAAAACATGCATGTTTTATGTTATAATAGATATATTGGTAATTATAAAATTCCACTATCTATTTTGTTTAAAAAAAATTAATTAAAACTTGTAAAACATAGTGTGACAACAATCCTACAAAATTATCTTTGAAAGGATTAAGGTAAATTGAAAAGAGACATTAACTTTTTTTAATCAAAGTAAAGAAAACTTACTTTTAATTATTGTGGTTTTTTTAAAAAATTCCACCCTGACTATAAAAAGATTGGAAAAAAGTTTAGAGGATAGTTTTATAGATTATGAAAACAACATTACTACTACTATGAAGTTATAACTGAAGGCAAGGGACAGTTGATTCAGCTACTGTTGCTAGTGCTATGTTGAATGAATTTTGATTTACATGAAGGCTGGGTCAGTTTTTTTGAGGTTCTTTGGCCCATACATATTTTGTACTAATCTGTATGTCTAAAGTATTATGTATTCCAATAATTACTAGATTATATTTTTCTTGAATAAGACAATAAGTCAGTCTATGGTTTTAGAAGGGATCAGCTTATCAAGAGATTACCATGCTATATACACAGTTTTATTAATATGCAAAGAAGTACAGATGAAGATATTGTATCATGTATATAAAGTACTTACAGATATCATATAATTTTAAAGGTAAATAATTTTTGATTGAATTATTCAACTCAAACTAGAATAATGAAAAAAAGACTATTTTCAGTTTTATTTATTAAAAGTGAAACTCAGAAATTTTTTTTATGAAAATGACGATTGTTAAATCTCTCATATAAAAGTAAAACAATGTCTAAAAAATAAAGGATTGATTCATAAACATAAAAGTAAAACAATGTCTAAGAACAAAGGAATGATTCATAAACAATTTTATTTTGAAATTTAAAAAAAGGTAAACTCAGAAAATCTTATTGTAAATGAAGAAACATTAAGCCAAAGGTTTTTTTTAGAGAAAATAATTTTGCAAACTGAATTTCATGATACTTTTCTTTATTTTTGAGAAAGAAATAAAAAATTCACCATTTGAAATAGTGAATTAATTAATAATTTTGATTCATATTATCTATTTTTTATACACACATATAATTAAATTTTATGTACATTTTTGGCATTGAATTAATTATGTCTTGAGAAAACATGGTTTATTATTATTTTTTATAAATGCCAGTGTATGCACACATTTTCATGTTCACACACACACACACACATATATATATATTAAATTAGTTATACTTTATGAATTATTAAAATAAATTATTGAATTTTATTATTAGGTTATCATATTTGGATATGTATTTTTTTTTATACAGGCACATCTGTGTCCTAATATAAAGATGGTTTATATAAACCAAAATTGCAATGTCATTGCTTTTTTGTACTTTAATCAAAATCAGAAGGCTTAATTTATTTTCATAGCTGTATTCTACTGACCTTAATTTCATTTTAATTTGTTATTAATAAATTTATATTTCATTGTTTAAATTATTCCAGTGAAATTATTTAAACCTAAAATATTAAAATTTATTATATGTTGTATTATATGTTATCTTCACAGTAACAGTTATAGAGCTTTTTCTTGCTGATCTGGATTCATGAATAATTGTCTGTTATTTAAAAGGGATTTATATTTAGTGTTTATGGGTATCCCATTGATGATGATTTCATTACTTCTCTAATGTTAGATGGTGCAAAGAGGATATCCTTTAAAGTCCATGCACACTACATTTTATGTAGTTTAGTATTTCTTAAAAATAGTTTATAATTGGCCAGTGCATTTATGGTACCGCATTGATGATGATCAGCCTTGTTTAGTATCTCAGCATTATTTTTTTAATTGTTATATCCTTATGGATTAGCATTTAAGTTTGTGTATGAAAATTATTGTTTAATTAATCTGTCCCAAGCTAGAAAGGACTAAATAATTAGCCTGATCTACAGTAGACTCATTTCAAATTCAGTCACAAGATTAAATGTTGATTTATTTTTATTGTTGATCATTCATGATGATGAATGATTATTACTTTTGAGTAATGAATTTGAACTTATAGTTAGTTCTGTGTTGATCTCACATGCTCATCCCTTATTTGTAAATTGAAATTTAGATGTTCATTAACAGGGATTGATGATTTTGAGTACCATCACCCAAGGTTCACCCCTGTTTCTCCATACCATTATATATATATATATATATATATATATATATATATATATATATATATATATATATATATATGATAAACAAAAATGCAAGTTATATATATATATATATATATATATACACACACACAATAGAATAAACATTCTACTAAACTTGTACTGTTCAAATTAATATAAAAAGGTAAAATAAAACTAATAAAATAGTCTTAAGTGCACTGAGCCAGCTTTCAGCAGATTAAGGTAGATCAGTGCTTTTAAGACTTTCTTATTATTTTTACTTTATTTTTTTAGTAATAGTTTTAACAAGGCTGTAAACCTTAGCAATGAGCGTCTGAAAAAATCGTCACTAGGGACCTCTGTAGGTCTTTAAAACACATGCTTACGCTATGAAGAAAAGAGAGAATATTATCTTGAAACAGTGTACGTTTAGTAGAATTACATAATAATATAAAAAGTTTAATGAGACTACTACTGTATACGAAGTTATTTAATTTCAGAGATGTGTAATCCAATTTTGAAAAGTGTCTTATACTAATATAATTATGATGACTGAATGAAAGAAAAGGCCAGTTATTTATTTAAGAAGTGAAATATGATAGTGAATGTCAATGGGAATAAAGGTTTAATCTATGAGATAGCACAGTTGAGGTAGATTGTTGGTTACAGTGTTTTGATCATGATCTTCCTGGGTAAAAATTTGAAAATATGAGTTGAACGATTCCTTATTTCTTTTAAATACATTATTCTTTATTATCAAATATTATGAAATAGGCACATGGTTCTTAGTGTGTTAATAATTACTGATATATTATACAGTGAAAAATATTATATATATATTAAATAATTGTTTGAGGTTGATTGTGTGTTTATGAAACATGAATAGGCACAATGATGAGAAGAATGGTAGAATGGTTAGATTTAAAAAAATATATAGCTTTTTTTTTTTATAATTATTGTACAAAACACAGTAGATTCAAGATTTACCTTAAATCAGTCATTAAGAAATATGTAGATTGGAATTGAATACTGTAGTAAGCACATACATTCTTGAACTTGGATAGAATCTTAGCAATTAGCAGGGTTATCCATAGATGTCTCTATGAATAAGGAATCTTATTTGAAACTAATAGATCGGCATGATCAATGGCATAATCTGTGAAAAAGGAAGGTTTGATGCATGAAATTGAAACAAGCAATAATATTGGAGAGAACCTGGCACTAAATAACAGATTAATAAATATTGCAATATATATTTTGGCTGTAATATAAATTATATAAGGTTTGGGACATATCAAATTGAGCTCTCTTTTGCATATAAGGCATACTGTTCTAATGAATAAAAGATGTGAAGATGATCCCCAGATGTATGTCTTTGTTACAGATAGTAGTTTATAATAAATCTTGTTAGAAATGTCACATCCATGGACTATATTGTAGATAAGTATTCCACTAAGTATACCATTCTCTATATGAACTGGCACAATGATTTATAGTATTTTTTAGATAAAATGCATTTATTTTCATTTTCAATGTGTTCATGATGAGACTGTTTAAATGTTGGCATAATTGCATTTTGTCAGAATTGGGATGCTAAAAGAAGATGAGTGGTTATGCATGAGAAAAGATAAGATTCTACAGCCTGCAGGCAGTTGCCACAAAAATGGCTTGCAGCATATTGTGAAATCAGTTAATGCTTTGAAATAATTTAAAATATTGAGAATAATTAGAATGTTTTGGATTCTTCTGAAAATTATTAGGACATCATCAATGAAGTATATGCCTTCGACAGTAGTTTCATAATGATGATGGAAAAACCTTTAATGCATTGTTTAATTTCTTTAATCAGGGATCCATATAAATTGCAAACAGCAATTATGCAAGTGATGAGCTCCATGGAATGCCTCAAATAGGTTTGAAAGACTCAACATTTGCATATCATTTATCACTTTAATTGAACTATTAGTAAGGTAATTCTGGATGACAACCATTAGATTGTGTTCAGACAGGTGTTTGTGTAGATCAGTGAAAAGATTTCAAACTGACAAGATTAAATGCTACCTTAAAGTTAACTTGACATACAGTGTAATTTATAAGTTTACTTTCTTTGGTAAATAAGATTGATTACTGTATTAAAGAACAGCTTAAGCCACAGGGGGATCTATTACTACATAATGTAATATTAATAGGTTTGACAGAATAAGTTTATTCAGTTTTTTTTTTTAATTATTCTTGAAAAGATTTTTTGATCAATATTCTTAAGTGTAATAAGATGAAAGTTATTTACAGAAGGGTATTTGATTATTTTTGGGATAAAATATTATGTTGCTGGAAAGATTGAGGATGTTATATTGGTCAAGCTGTGTTGATTGTAGAATTTGTATTGAAAGAAATTACGACATAAATAAGCTGCCTGTAGACAATGGCTAAGATAAAACTTGTAACTAGAGAGGTGTGTGTTTCAATATGCCCAATTTCTTGAGGATATTTATTGCTTTATAATAAAATTTTCTTGAGGAGATTGTGTACTGTTTTAAATAAAGAGCAGATATTGATAATCTATTTTAGAGTAGATTTTAGATCCTCAAGCATTTTTAATTTAACTTTAATGCCAAAAAGGAGATTGTTATCTTTTGATAAAATAGGAATACCAAAAGTTTGAGATGGAATTGATTTTTTGAGAGATTTGTTATTATATTTTTAATCTATATGTCATTGCATTGTAAAGCATAATCAATTGGTTTTCTTCATTTTGTAGTTTATGGATAAGAGCTTTGACATCATTCATTTTCAAGATGCTTTGCAGGTTTGTATCTATGTCTTCAATATGCTATTTTCTGAAGATACTTGAGTGATAACTTGTTAATCAGTTGGAGCAGTAATTGTTTAATTTTTTTTAAAGACAGTTAAATTTTAATTAATGAAAGGTACTGCAACTGGTGATAGTAATGAACAGCAATTATTGTATTAGAAAATTTAACTTTAGTTAATTTAAATTCTATAGGAACCTGTCATTTAAATGTAAACTTATAGAATGATATGTTATTTAGAAATTTATATAATCTGAAAGTCACACAAGCATGACCTGAAAATGAAATGCTGAATAGATGGATCAAAGTTTTAAAATCAAATGATGCAAAAAAGAGATCAGTGATAGATGAACTTTGCCCTCCAATAAGTGAAACTGCCCTTGGAGAGTACAAAGATAAATGCAATAGTAGAGCAAGTTGATTAAGTTTACATTGTAATTCAGATGATAATATGAAGCTGTCTAATCTATAAAAAAGATATTACGCATGGGAAAAGAGAAATGTACATAGCCATGTGTGTGTGTGCTGAAAATAAGATATATTAATCGTTAACTTGGATTAAAGTTTATATCTGTGCTAGAGAAAATCTCTAGTTTAATAAATGATTAGTAATAATCATTACGTGTTTATTAAAAAAATGATAACGTGAAAGTTGAGAGCGGAGTAAATTGACGCTTGAAAATAAAAATGAGACAATTTGCTCTACATAAATACTCTTTATGTAATAAAGATATATATGAGAGATGATGACCTGGCCCAACTGATGAGTGCTGGTTCAACATGAAGTGCATCTTGGGTGTTATTTTCTTTTATTGTATCTCTATTTATATGAAATTATTTATGAAATAAAAAAGAAAGGAGAAATATGGAATCTATAAAAAAATGGTAATTTTTTGTAAGAGCAGTTGAAATCACGATAAAAGACGATTATTTCAATCTGTATAAGACTTTTGTTTGAGCAATTAGCATTTCCTTGGTTACATCTTTGGCTCATTGGTTTGAGTATGTTAATATGAAATAAATTTGTTATGATTGGTGATTAAAGAAAAGGATAATTACATTAACAGATGTATGTACAATATTTAATTTTGTTAGTGGAATTCTTATACTTGATCAAAATTCTTACACCCTTTAATGGTCTGATGTTAAGTTTGTGTGAAAATATGGTTTTATTTAGAGCATCAGTGATAATTGGCTGAGTTGATGGTGAAAGTTTTGTTTTTGTTAGAACAAATATGCTACAATGGTGTTTCTTTAGATAGTGAGTTGACTGTGTGTGTTTTGGCCATGCACATTAATTATAGCAATGAATATATTGTTCATATTGTGTATTTAAGTTGTCGTATCATCACATTTTGGTGGTATGTAAACTCAGAACAGGTATTTTATTTTGTTTTTTATTGTTCTCAGAAGTCAAAGGGGTGATTTGATCTGTTTCAAACACATGCATTTTTTGGTGTTATTAGTGGAATTTTTTTTACATGTTGTATCATGATGGGAGATGAGAATTAAATCTTGTGTCTCAATCTGAGTTTGGTTCATGGTTCGGAAGATTATATCTAAATCCCATGTGATTAGACCATGGCTTTGGAAGAGTGTACTTCCATGAATGACTTTATAGATAGGATTTCCACAGTTATTGATTTGTTTGAAGCATTTATTTTGGGGTTATTAGCTGTTTTAGTTTATTTATTTTGTATTTTATCTTATTCCAGAGAAAATACTGTCAGTAGACATAACAAAATTTGCACAGTGCATGCTTAAGTGTGTGCTTATTTCTGAAGTGGGTTAAGTGTTTTCAGATTCAACATTTTCCCTGTGATTTAGACTTCTGCTCATTATTGCACAGGCTTTTCATTTTATCAATCTTTTCACATTTGTTGCAATTGACCATGCTACACTCCAAAACAATATGACTCAATCTCGAACATTTGGAACATAGAGATGGGTGAGCTCAAATTTTAAGGTGATTGGAATGAAACACACAAAGACACAATGTGGAAGTTCATCTGGTGTGTGACCATATATGATTTAGTGGTAATTTTTCATGAGTTTTTGGAAATCTCAAAAGATATATTTGATGTAAGTTCTGTCTACATATTAAGTAGTTGTATTACATTTGTTACTTTTTGTAGCCCCTCATCTGCAAATTTAGATGGACTATGCATGTTGAGGTCATGTACAAGTGGATTTGCTGCTTTAATTATATAATAGACTTCTTTTTAGATTTATATGTTTGATAATATTCTCAGCCTTTTTCCACTGCTGCTTAGTAAAATATTTTAGTCCTATAAATTATCTGGCTTTGAAAATAGTAGTAGATTTAAATGCTTTGATCCTTTTGCATTTTTACCGCTCTGCTAGATAGTCACGTAGTGATGCATCTGAGAATAGTGGTTGTCCATCAGACAAATCATAGTTTTCTAATGATACTAATAATTGATTTAATGAAAGAAAGATTGTTTATGAATATTTTATGCCAGTATTCTTTTAGATTGCCAAAATAAACGGCTTAATTACAATAGTTATGCTGCTGATCCTGATGTTATTTAAATTAATTAACCTGTATTATTGAAGTTATTTTTTTATTACTAGTGGATATTTTGGTCATATATTTTATTTTAAGTTTTTACTTCCTGATTGTTGTTGGTCAGTGGAGTTAGTTGTATATGAGACACTGTTGCTCGCAATGTTAAGTGGAAACATAGGTTTACTTAATCTGTGCTGGCAAAAAAAAAAAAAAAAACAGAATAAGAATAATAGCTGGATATTAGGTTTTCTCTGTCCGTTTGTGCCAATTCCATTTGTTCACCTCAAGTAGCATTTTGATGAAGTGATGAAAGAGAAGTAGTTTGCTATATGAAAAATTTTATGTCGTTATTTTAAGATATGATTTTACTTTATTAATATTTTCTTGCTTGCATTTTTCGAACTTGAGATTTGCCCTGAATATCGATATGTTTCTGTCTTTTTATAACACTTATTTTTTTCTCAATTTACATTTTTAAACCTTTTATCGAGGCCTTTTTTATTGATTGGATGGAATCTTTATTTTCGGTGTTCATATTAACATTAAGTAAGCTGCTACATTTAATATTGCTATTACTTTTTTACGATTGGAACTTTTCCCCAGGTTACAATAATGTAAAACAGTTTCTTTTTATTTTTATTATATGAGATTATATTTTAAATAATGAAATGTGGAAAAAAAAACTTTTTCCGATTTTTCTGCCGAATTTAATTCTTTGTTATGGAAGCCATAAACAGCATAACGGTTGGGGTGGATACTGTTCTTTAAATAGCAAACACATTATATAATTTGGGGAAAGTACTTATTCTATGAAGTGCTTGCAATTTAAAAAGTGCATTAAAAAATTTAAAATTATAGATAATTATTTCTATTATCAAAGTGTTGTAATAATGTTACATTATTAAATAAGATACCTGTTATGTTTGGTCTGGATTACAGACCCAACCAACAGAAAATAATACTGAGACAAGTATTACAATTAATATATTTATTAAGTCTACAAATATATATAATACAATATACAGTATATATACAAGAGAAGATTTACAATGTTGAATATTGTAGCTTAACGTTGAACTCTGGGTTCTGCCTACGCTTCCAGCTACACCTACTTATTGCAAACCTTCGGATTCAGCAAGCATCGTTGCTATTGGCTTGTAATAATCATTGGCTGTGTTTTTATCTATACATCAGCCTATTGGCCTGTGGCAAACAATGCTTAATCCGATCAGATAAGGAGGCATCTGGAATAGTCCACTTCTGAGAGAAGGAAGGACTATAACAATACCAATTCTAATTTAATTAGATATTATTGAAAATTGGTTAACAACATGAATTAAAAATGAACTTAGATTGTTTTATTTTTAATTTTGATGCTATTTTTGGCTATTCTTTTATTATCCATAAACTGCAATCTACCAAACATTTTAATTTTACTTTTTGCATCTCTCATATGAAAGCTTGACCATCCCATTTCTTTTTGAATTGCCTCCCTTGCTGTCCATCAATCTGCATCCAATTCATGTCTTCCTACTTCCCTTTGAACTTTTTCTAAGTAATCTAATACCACTTTACTAACACATAATGCATCATTACCATATGTTAACCCTGATGTGATGTCATGTATTATGGCTTCTCCTTAAACGAAGTCAAGAATATCTCAGCAATTATGCCCAGATAAACCTGTTAGCCACTTTATTTTCCATTCTCCACTCTAAATTTTCCCATAATCTGCTCTATCCCATTTCCACAACATAATCTTTGTTAACTCTATAACCTTTATATCTAAATCCCTCTTATCTTTTCCCAAACCCAGCATAAAAACCAATAATTCACTTTCTGTATACACAGTGATCTGGTGGCGCCCTCTGTGATCAAAGATGGATTGAGTGTCCGGTACAAAAGAGTATTTTTTTGTAGTGATTGTTAACATTTACTCTGTCATATCTGTAAAAATGTTTCTAAAGAAAGGATATACTACTGAACAAATTGAATACTTAGAACAAAAAAATAATAATCATCATAAAAAAAATCATTCAAAGATTATTGATTACTTTAATATCACAGAGTTTTAGTTAAATTTAACTTATAATTATTTCAGTTTCTTCTAGGTTTAATTAGTTTATATAATATGTTCATACAAAGTATTTATTTGGTATTTATATTTAAAAACTTCTGCAACTAAAGAAATGTTAACAACATCACCAAATGAAGAGTCCATGTGCCTAACAAAGCTAAACAACATGGTGTCATTTGTCAATCATTAATTTGAGTGTGATATCAATTAAATCAAGAAACAATGCATATGATAAAACAAAAGAGAAAAAAAAGATTTATGTGTAAAATGTAATATATTAATTCAACTGTGATTATGTATTGTAATAGACTCATATAAAATGAACAATAGGTATAAAACCTTTTATACTGATTTGCAGATTTTTCTATAATCTGGTTGTGTCCAACAAAATCATAGGGATAATGATGTATATACTTTAAGGAAAATTAAGATTTTCAAACTCTAACTTTAAATTATGATTTCATTAATGATAATTCTGGCTTAGATAATCACTGAGTATTAGTGATACCACCAACATTATTAAATATAAGTAAAATAGTTTGAATAACACCAAAACATTAAGGAAAATTAGTAAATCCACCACAACAGTTTACTATAAATATATTTTAATTGTGTGAAGAACTCACAAAGGTAATAAAGAATATGGAGAAATAAGGTCACTAAACATCACATGATCACCATTTCTTATGCTTGCTCATAACTGTTATTAAACAGGCAAAAAGGTTATTAAAGAACAAAAGACAGCAAAATGTATGGGTACTGAACTGAGTTTAGACTTATATGACTATATAAGCTAATGAGCTTAGATTGAAAATATTATAGTGTTTTCAATTTTATTCTCATAGTTTTTTAGCTAATTAGAGATAAAAGGTGGCTGCTGGAGGGTTGCATTAGATCCTAAGATCTAACTGTAATGCTCTCAGATCTAAATCCCTTCACTAATGAAGGCCACAAGTCAAAAACTAGTCTGGAGATATTAGATGAGTAATCACTAGATAAGGATTTTATGCACAAGCTTTCTGGCATCCATTGATTACTCTGTTTGCACTGAATGGCACTATTGTATGGAGAGTTTGCCTGTTTTAATCTTCAGAAAGAATGTCACATGTTCCAATAAAAAGATAATTTTTTTTATCATATTAGAAACTTAAACTCTTATTACACAAAGGAGTGGCACAACTAAATTGTGAAAACAATAAACCCAAAACGATGTAGAAAAAAAGAAACATTAATATTCTATCATATAAGAGAAAATAAGGAAATCACAAATGTTTACCATAATAATCACAAATGACTGAATTAAACTTTATATGATTATTGGTCCAATTATGAATAATTTTAGCAAAAAAAATATATTGACTTTACTCTTGATGTCAACTGCAAACAAAATTTTAGAGTCGTTAGAGATGAGTGATTTATCTTGGAGAAGTGCAGCACATATCCAATGTTAAAAATCAGCATTGATTTCATATTTTTTGTAAGGGAGAGTTATAAGAAATATTTAAAATATATATTATATATAAATATATGTGAGTAAACCTCTAAGAAAAGTATTGTTTGTAAAGTAAGTGAAAGAAAGATCAAATCAAAAGTATGAGGGTTATATTTTTAAAGAATGAAATATTATTTTATTTTAAATATATAATTTTTATAATATTTTTATAAGTAATCTCAAATACTATTTTTGTAATTATTTTTGAGAAGGAAAAAGTTTTTTTTTCAAGCTTTAATTACTCGAACAATTATTTGAAAGCAAATTTATAATGAAATACAAAAGTGGAGTGTTGTTGTTTTTGCTATACAAGATTTGGCAGATAATAATAAGTCTATAGATGGAATATATATAATTTTGGAAAAAAAAATTTTTCTGGGATTTGTACGGTAAATAAAAAAGAAAGTTGGATAGGGGAAATTTCATTAGTGACAGAAATGTAAGTCATAGAAAAGAGCTGATATTTTTAATTCCAGCCTCTTAAACTACTTGATAAAAAAAGTTTCGATATTGAGAAATAATAACACTAAGAAACCTCATAATCAGAACTTTTTTATTATTTTAATCATGTTTATTAAATAGACGATATTTTTTCAAAGACGTTAAAAAGTCAATTCTATTTGACATTCAAAAATTTTAATGACAATTTTGTATAATACTGTAAAAAATCTCAATAGTTAAAAAAATAATTTCATGTTTAAAAGTATCATTAAATATTTTTTTATCCTTATTTTCAAGTTTCAATCACTCCTATTGTTTTTTTATTTTAATATTAATTTTATATGTTCAAAGTCAATATTTTTCTTGATATTTGATAAATATTTATCAAAGTTATCAGGAAAAATTTGATAAAGCAGATAATGATTTTTATTTCTTTTTAATAAGTCAAACTAGTGGGATTACACTTTATTCAAAATGTTGGTAAAATTGATCTTTTAAAGTCTATAATTTCTAATTTACAAAAATATCATAATGTTTACATCACTTAAAAATCAGAAATTTCAAATATGGGTAAGTGACTGAGTTACGTTTTTGTTTATATCTTTTTTTTATTTACATTGTTCATGTTCAAAGGTAATTGTGTAATGTTCGTACGTACTTTACTTAGAATAAGATTTGGCGGATTATATAGCTAACAAATGTCTAATTATATAAAAATGTAATTTTAAAATATATGTAATCAATTAAAACATTGTACTTATATGTTAAAATCTACACGAACAAACACATATTTAGAATACTGATTTTCTAGAAAATACAGTTAAATAAGTATGCTGATATAATTTTAGCATTTTTGCAATTTAATTTATTTAATAAACAGTTATAAATAACTAATTTTAATGCAAATTATACAATATAAGTTATCCTTACTAATGTAAAATAAAGAACTAATTTTAATGCAAGTTATGTAATCTAAATCATCCATACTAAAATATGTTTTGTTTTTTAACTAACGTCATTGGCAAAAAAGTTGAAACTATTTTTTTTTTACATTTACGTTAGAATCTTCAGCTTTTAACTGTAACGATTGCATAAAAATAAAATATGTCTACCATAATTTAAAACCAACTATCTATCTATCTATCTATCTATCTATCTATCTATCTATCTATCTATCTATCTATCTATCTATCTATCTATCTATCTATCTATCTATCTATCTATCTATCTGTCTGTCTGTCTGTCTATCTATCTATCTATCCATCCATCCATCCATCCATCCATCCATCCATCCATCCATCCATCCATCCATCCATCTATCTATCTATCTATCTATCTATCTATCTATCTATCTATCTATCTATCTATCTATCTATCTATCTATCTATCTATCTATCTATCTATCTATCTATCTATCTGCATATCTATCTATCAATCAATCAATCTTTCTATCTTTTATATAAAAAGAGCTTCACTTATAAATTTCAAAATCTTCTTAGATATTTATATAATATGGCTGCTACACACACACACATATATATATATTGTCACCTCCCAAACGAGAAACGATCAACGACGAAATGAGTGAGTGTGAGCCTCTAACTGGCTAAAAAAACAGAATATACACTCTACAGGGATGGCACAAACATAGAGGTTTTAATATTGAGAAGCATATCAAATATACTTCACAATGACATTGTATTGTAGAAAGTCTCCAACTATTGTCCTATTATAATCATTAAGAAAATCACTACAAAATACTTCATGTAAAATAATTATTAAGCTAATTTCGTATTCTCTAAAAATATAAAACTATAAAGATAATCATTTTAAAAACAGATTAAATTGATCTAAATAATTATTGCTATCCTATGGATATTCCATGGATCATGGCTATTCTTTTTAATAAATATAATAATCACTAACTGTTAGATAATCGAATAACAAGATGACTTTTGTTGAAATCTAATTATCTAAAGAATAATACAAACATCAACTAGAACCAGTATTTAAAAATTAATATAACTTTAATAATATACTGAAACTAATAATAAATTTCCATTTACTTTAAATTAAATAATTTATTAAGCTTGTTATTATTTATCCTTCTACTTTTATAGATAAGTATCCTTAAACAGAATAATCATTTATTAATAATCAAAAGCTTTATAATTAACCAAAATCTAATATTACATAATTAAATACACTAACTATTTTAACGTTTGCCCATTTTATTTTATCTTTCAAAACAAACATCAAAATTGATTTTATTAATTACTTAGCTCTTGAATGATATAATACTTCGGATTTATTCTATTTAATAAGCTTTGCAAGATTTTTATTATTTGATAAACTTTATAATATAAATGTGACTTCTATAATTATATCAATCTTTATAATACTCTGAATATATAATAACTTTAAACTTCAATTTCAATTAGTTATTCAAGTACTTCAATAGTTAAAAAGATCATTATTAATAATATTAACTTTAATCAATTTATAATCTAAACTGATAAAATGCTTAATTTTTTTAGTTCAAATTCTTTATTACAATTCTATACATCAAATATCTAATCAATAAATTTTATGTTATGATTTCATTATGCTATGTGCTTTAATATATGACTTTATGATAATAATGATCCAATACAGAAATAACTCTACTTATCAAGCTTAAATTAAATATAACAACATATTTATAATAATATTGATTACAAATTATAACAAATAATTTTTAACATTTATATTTAAATCATTACTTACTTACAAATTTTTTTACATAATAATTAAAAATAAATATTTTCTTTTCATGTATTAACATTGATTTCATATCATTTAAGTAATTGAATGATGGGTTTTTACTCATATGTATGCTTGTATTCATATTTTCAATTGATTTATCATTCATGTGTTCATACATCTAGGTAATTTCCTTTTTATTCCCATCATACTTAAGTGTTCCACTATGATATACTTGTTTTAATAAAGTCATACCACTTTAAAATAAAACTGTATTATTTTAAAGTGGTATGACTTTATTAAAACAAGTATATCATAGTGGAACACTTAAGTGTGATGGGAATAAAAAGGAAATTACCTAGATGTATGAACACATAAATGGTAAATCTACAGTTTTAAAATTGTTATACAAATACATTAAGCTTACTTACTAAAGAACATTTATGCTTTTATATTATGGATATAATACAAATAATAGATTTGGAATAAATAACCGAATTAAGGAATCTTTACATTAAAAAATTATCATCCATCTTATGCACTTATCAAATCTCTTAACATTGTTCATTTTTATTTATCACATTTATCCTTCCAACAATAAGTTATTTGTATTTTGGATCCCATTTAATAATATTTGTTTTGCTATGATCTCTTTCTTTTCCTTTTACCATTACAAATAATAGGAAGAAAAAATTTTAAATCCCAAAATAATTTATTTGCCTCCATTGCTTACTTTATATCTCAATATCATATATAAAAGCTTTTGGATAAGAAACTAATTTAATAACCATCATACAAAATATAGGAATGGAGGCACTCATATTTATTATGAACTATTATACTTTAGGTAGTCATTTTTACTTAAATGACTTTACCTTAATAACACCTGGTTATTTCTAAAGCTCTTATGGAATATAATAATCATTGTTGCATAAAAATCTTCTCAATTTCTTACTACGGTAAGGTGGATGTCACTTAGATCAAACCCATTATAATTTCATATTAGTTCTTCAGGATGAAATATCACTCTATCCTAGAATTTTAACTTATTCATTCAATATTTACATATTTTTCAGCATCCACATATATTAGCTTTCTCCTTCTAATAATACAATTTTATCTTCCCATCTTTTAAGTATCTATAACATAAACAATACAAATAACTCTTCTTATTATGATAAACATCATATTTTTCTTTATTCATTGTAAGGTTTGAGATTATAAATCATTTTTTCAGCAATACATTTACTTTACTTTCAATTTTCATTTATACTTTCATACTCAGATGATATATTCATAGTTACTTTAACAAAATACCTTTTCTTGACTCATTATAATTATTCATCACTATCATAAAATATATATCAATATAATTAATAGATGATTTTAATTATAACAATTTTATTATCATCAACTATTTCTCTTCATGTATACTGAAATAACATAAAATTATACATTATCACATTGTTTCATGGTACTTTTATTCTTTAGTACATCAATACCAAATTTTATCAATAAGCATACAATACTTTCATTTTACATTTAAAATGCAATAATATTCTAAAATTATCTTCATTCTAAAAATATTAATAAAATATAGAAATTATTTAACTCATTACAATCTTACCATGACATACCTTTAAAAAAAAAAAACTTCTTAAAATTTTTTATTCATATCACCTTGACAATTGCTGACCAGCAAAACCTCCTTACTTGTCATTGATTTCTGTCTCCTCCTGCTATAAATACATGTTATTTAAAGCAAAACATTTTAAGATAAAAAAATTATCCCCAATTAATAAAAAATTTTAAAGTTCTTGAGCTCTTCAAAATGTGATCCTGGCATTTTTAAACTGGAGTGTGCATTAAATTCTGGAACATTTAATAATATCAAAATAGTTCTTTGAATATTAAATAGTAATTTATCATTCTTATTTTATATTATCAAACTTATAAAAATAGTTAACCTGTAAGCAGCTCCAACTTTATCTTCTCCTAATTTATATTAACTGAATTATTATCATCTGGTTGATAAACACACATCAATTCATTCTATTCTATTATAATATTAAAAATTATTTCTTTTTTTACTATTCATTATTAAATAAAATGAATTTCTTTTTAAATCCTCATCCTTTTGATATTTTTCTCATCAAAATATAATTACTTTGCTAGTGTTATGAATTTCTTTATCATTATATCTTTAATATCATATTAAAAAATAACAAACATCCATTATTCTGGCAAAAATGCTTTCATAACTAATCAAATCCATAGTACTTTTTCTTACTAATTTCAATTTAATTATAGCATTTAAGTCACTTTGTCTAATAAACAACTCTTTTAAAACAGATTTGTAATTACTATTAAGGAATTATTTTAAAATCCTATGAAATGACTTTATAATTTGATAATAAATATATCTGTGCGCTAAATAAAAGTTCCTTTGAATAAATAACTTAATAATTAAACTCATTAAACTTGATGATATAAGAAAATATTTTTATGTAACAATGTTTGCAACATCCCTGTAGTTGTAGTTTATAATCTTTTCCTATTATTCCCAAAAATGATAACAAAATTAACTGTTCCTTTTTATTCTCAATAGTAATCATTTTAATTATAAGTTAATATTCAAGACTGAAAATTAGATCTTTGATGAAGAAGTTTGGGTTTATTCATTCTATCTTTTTATATTACTTTTAAGACATTTTACATATATACAGTTTGCTACAAATTACTTTTACTTACTTTAAAAAAAAATATGATAAAATTTTATATAATTTTAGAAAACTAATACAAATAGGTATCAATTCTCATGTTTTAATCAATTTTTTTTTAATCATTTTCTTCCTTAGTCAATCTCATCTGCTATCATACTTTTATACTGCAGACAGTATGACATAAGACCACTAATTAAATAAATTTTATTGGTCATCGATCAAAAATTAACTAGTAGTTTTCTGCATAAATTATCTTTTGTCTACACTTTTAAAATAAATAATCCATTAAGTATTTTAAAAATTAACTTATTACATTAAATTACTTTCAAGCTTTAATTTAAATACTATCATAATTTTCATTCATTATAATAACTATTTGTTTTAATTATAGTATTTAATTAATACTTACAACTAAAATATAATATTGTTATGATTATTTAATAATTGTAATATTATAAAATTTAAATCTTTCCATTTGGATTAAAATATTATTTTATAATAAATAAATAAAATACTTTTATTTTTGTTTTATAGAACATCACAAATATATTCACACATATACTTTTTAAAGGATCACTGTAATAAAATTCAATTAATATTTTATTTGTAACTATTGTAAATTTTAATAAATATTATAAATTTAAATATGTATAATGTAAACATGCTTGCAACTACTAAAGACTATTATAATTGAACTAACTATGATTATTTAAAATATATAAGGCTATAAATAAAAGGTGTTCATTGACTACATCAACAGAATTCTATACTTACACCCTATAGATTATATTATTCATACATAATATCAATTAAACTTAACAATAATATAACTATATGTTTTCTACATTTGAAATTTTGATTATTATATATGTTTTACATTATTTTTGGAAACAATTAACAAATCAAAAGGTTATACTATATATATATGATCACAGATGGAGCTTTACCAATAGCCCACTGAAGCTTGTTTTCAATAAATGCTGAGAGAGAATTTAAAATTCAATATCTCTTTCAAATTGTCTCCAACCATTAAACCATGGTTTCAAGCTAATTGGCTACCATCAGTAATGGGTAGGAGAACTAGAAACTAGATCAAAATCCCAACTCTACTGAACAGCATTTATGCAAACTTTTCCCATCAGTTTGAAAGCACGAATTTTTCAGATACGTAAATATCTTAAAATCCTGCTAAACAAACCAGATAGCTATATGGGTCTGAATTCAGTTCAGTTTCATGACATAGTAAAAAGGTTCTGCAATCTATATCATTTCTAAAACCTTCAAAGGTACATTTATGATAAACAAAAACGAGTTAAAATTTTTTTAACCTGCCTATAGCTTGCATTTTATGATCACAGATGGAGCTTTACCAATAGCCCACTCAAGCTTGTTTTCAATAAATGCTATCTGGTTTGTTTAGCTGGATTTTAAGTATTTACGTATCTGAAAAATTCATGCTTTCAAACTAATGGGAACAGTTTGTATAAATGCTGTTCAGTAGAGTTGGGATTTAGATCTAGTTTCTAGTTCTCCTACCCATTACTGACAATATCCAATTAGCTTGAAACCATGGTTTAATGATTGGAGACAATTTGAAAGAGATACTGAATTTTCAATTCTCTCTCGGCATTTATTGAAAACAAGCTTGGGTGGGCTATTGGTAAAGCTCCATCTGTGACCTTAAATGCAAGCTATAGGCAGGTTAAAATTTTTTTTAAACTTGTTTTTGTTTATTATATATATATATAATGTTTTGATGTTTGTAGGATGAATTATTATTTTTGGGAATAAACCACGTCTTATTTTGCATTACAATCCAATATTTTGATGGATTAGCAACCACCATTATCAAGATTAACTTTTGAAAATTAACCTTGATAATGGTGTTTGCTAGTCCATCAAAATATCAGATTGTAATGCAAATTCAGACGTGGTTTACTCCCAAAAATAATAATTTATATATATATATATTAAGCAATTAAATCATCCCACATGATTAAGAAATCCAGTACTGCCCTCTGTGAACTAATATATAAATACATTAGAGGTTGTATTTCAAAATAGCCAAGTCAAAATGGTATCCACTTTGACCTGTCTGCTATCAGATGTTATATATTGAAATACGAACAAACTCAAACAAAGAACTTGAAAATTAGCAAACAACGATCTTAAATTTTGCTACAAACAAACATGTTTTTACTATTATTATATAAAGACAAACTAAACTTTAATAATTTTAATCTTTAAACCACCTAACACAAATATATATATATTATACTGGATGGTTATTTTTCTTTTTGATCACCAAAAGCACCACCAGGTCAGTGCGTACCTGGAAAATTTGTTTACTATGATAAAAGTTAATGGTGTAATAATTTGTACCAACCAGACCAGGGAGAACAAGAGCTTGATAATATTGTTCAGACAATTAAGAAAATAAAATTTGGACAACTGTTAGCTAATATAATTTTAAAATTTATTAAAATTAATATAAAAAAAGTTTTCAAGTACAGAGATATATTATAAAATAAATGTGGTTCTATTAAATTCTATCAAGGCGTGTACGGACAAAATAAAACATCAAATTCTCCAGCAGACAACTAATTTCCTAATAGAGTTTTAAAAGAGAGGAAAGAATTTTCCTTCAGATGATGACTCACCTAAGCAATGCTAGTTTCCCTATTTAAAAAGTTTTAAAACAAGTAACAAATGAAAGATTCTTGCATAGATCAATGAAACGAGTAAGATGACCATCACTAGATTATTTGACTAGTGATGTCATAATGTCCACGGAACTGCTGCATGGCCAATGCTGTTGAAGATTTCCAAGGTTGATTTCAATGCAAGAAAAAAATATGGTAAGTGAATACAATGGAGTATGAATTGTAGAATGGGAGAAAACTTAAATCTCCAATTTAACAAAAATAGAAATCTTAGAAAATACTTCAGTGCATGTCACTTTAAAAAAAAATAAAGACAATCAATTCTCTACTTTAAGAGAAAACAGAAATATATAACTGGTGAATCACCAATCAAATGATTGGCCAAAACTAAGCTGCTATATAATAATTAAAAAGTATTAATAGGAGACAGATAAGTATTTATGTCTGCCCAAGAAATTTATTAAGAAAGTGAAATAGCAATTATACATGTAAATGGCTTTAAGAAATAAACTCTCAGTACATTATCTGACAAATAATTTAAAACAAACATAAAATCTTAAAACCAAGATTCCAAGACACACTAAAAATACAATCAGAAAATACATATCATAAGTGCTCAAAATATTTAACTTGAGTAGGCAAAGATATAATAAAAAATGTTATTTTTTCAAGATAAAGCTGAGACTTTAAACTCTGGAAAAAATAAGAAAACATGTTACCTTGAGGTATAAGGGTTAGTCTGACTGATATCTTTCAGCATGGTATGCATAGTTCATTTTACTGGAGAGTTCCAGTGAAGACTTTAGGTTTCAAATTTCTGTTCAGGAGGCTGGAGGTAATGTTAGAAATGAGTTCCAGTTTGAGCTCTTAAAACTTGATTTTGCAGGGACAATTTGGTATTCAGGGCATGTCTTTAAGTTGGTTTAACATGGCATGATGTTGAGGCTTTTCTTCATGGTGTATAGTTTTGGCATTCTGTAGAAGAGATTCTAATTAGCAATTAGAAGTCCATAAGACAATTTTGGCAAAATTTTCTAGACTGCAAAATAATATTCTCAATAGTGGCTCCCCAACATGGACCTTGACCTTGAGAATTTATAGCAGCATAGCAATTCAAAGAAGTCTCATGACTGGTGAACTAAAAGTTGAAGCAAACTAAACAAGCAGAATGAATGTCAATAGCTGAAGAATAATTAGACTGAAATACACTTTGGTAACATCTTTTAATTAGTAGTTTTTGACTAGGGCAAATATTTATCTCAGATTTAATCTTAATTAAAGATTCTGACCAGGGTTAATCTTATTCATAATTAATTTTAAAAAATGTAAAAACAAGTCTCAGCTTTACTTAAAATAAATTAAAAATCAATTACAATCAAACTAAGAAGAATGCAATTACAAAAAAAAACTTTCCAAAACTAAAATGCTTTATTCAAAAAGTATTATTATTTTTTTAATTTAGAATATTTTTTTATAAGATTAAAAGTTTTCCTGCCTTTAATTACTTTGATAAAAAAAGAAAGCTACACAGGAAAACTATTTTAAAAATAAAATCTATTAAAAAGTAGAAATGACAGAATTTTAACAAATGTGTATGTGCATTCTTGCACATACTCTTATACAAAACTTTTAAATAGTTTTTCTTTAAAACATTATTAAAACAAAAGTTTGTTTTATTTTTGTGAAGAAACTTTTGAGTCAGATTCAATATATATATATATATATATATATATATATATATATATATATATATATATATATATATATATATATATATATATATATATATATAAAACAAAATTGTAATTATAAATGAAATAATAAATTTAATGGTTTACAAACTATTACAAACAATCCTTAAATTTGCAGAAATACTTTCGGTTAATTTCTTCAACCTGCCTCAACTGTCATTAAATTCAAAATCAAAAGTGGAAGCAAACATCATATATATATATTATAACGAGATTTGCTGTTTTCCATATGTATTTTATGCATATATGTAGTCTTGTACGATTGCGTGTATGTATATATAACGATACACGTATATGCGTAATGGTTTAAAAGAATATTTATTCTTAAATTATTCCATTTTATTGCCACAGCATATTTATGAGATCAATTTATGACCTCAAGCGCCAATCCCATATTTCTATAAGAATTATGCTGGGAGAACTGGAATACCAATATGGAAATGCCCCTGGACTAGCTCTGCTCAGGGCTGGTGGCAAAATTTACCGGCAGTAGATCTAACTCTCTCTTTTTTTTATTTAAAAAAAAACTCATAACATAAAAACAAAACAAAAAAAAAACATTCATTTTATATACATTTATTAGCTATGATATTTACATATGTATAAAAAAAATATATTATTTACTTAAGTTAAATTAGTGTCTCTTTTAAATCAAAGATTCATATCAGTTTTCTTTTTTTCTCTTTTTGCCAAAACTCCCACACACACAAATATGCTATTATATGTATTTTGCACCGAAGATTTAATTGGACTAATTTATACACTAATAAATTCCGTAGTAAATAGTTTGACCTCTCCGGGCAAAGAAAATAAATTTTAAGTTCACAATTGTGTCAAATAAACAGTTTTCTCAAATTCGTGGAGTAAGCTTACTAAAAGTGACATATATAGATGTAATTAGAAAGAAAATACCTGGTTTCCCCGGGGAATTGATCGAATCCTCTTGGTGAAAATGGAATCTCCGGTCCTTTGTCGGTGAATGAACTTTGTTTTTTTTTTTTCTTTGAAGTTCGGGTTCCATGGCTAAAGTCTGTTTATTCATTTATTCATTTATTTCCTTTCCCTTCTGGTGATTCAATATTGTTGCTTATTGAGGTGAATTCTCCGGGCTTGACATCCCTTCTCCACTATCAGCAGCTAAATAATATCAAATCTTGGCTAAATCAAATATCTTATGTAAAGGGGCAATTTATAAATTTAAATGAATTGCACATAGCTAGCATTGCAAAAGAAACATGAAATTTATATAGTATCCATCCAGAATGAGCAAGAACAGAATAACCCAGAGATAAATATCTTTTTAAATTAAAGTAATTAGTTATAACTTCTAAGTAATATTATTATAAAGATTAAATGGGATTCAATGAGAGAGATTCAGTAAGACACAAATGCATAAGTAATTATCAATATAATAATTTAATGAACATAAATAATTTTAATTTACATCAGAAGCATAGCACAGATTTAATGTGGCTAATATTTTGCATATAGACAACTGATTTAGTATGCTAATGAACTGTAAATAACAATAAATTCATGTTACTAATGCTATGATCATTACTTTAAAATAATGACATAAGATGTCTATAAATTCATCTCCAAAGAGAGGTATACTCTTGGTATGGCAATTAAATAATTTATCATTCATAAGCATATCTAGGCCTGTACAAATGAGGAATGGGTTAGCTTAACTAAGCCTTACTGTGACAATCCTAAAATATTCGATTAATTATTAAAATGACTGGTTTACAAACATCACTGGCAATGTCTTATAGATAATATGAGAACTACACATAAAAGAACTCACAGTGCTAACTATAATGATAGCGTTAAAAATGGAGAAGATGTCTGTCTTTAGACTGAAAGGGTTTATCATATATATGACTTCGCTTGTATTTATCACAAGGCGGTATTCGAAAATATGAGTGGTAGGGATTCCATGGTATGCTTGCCAACATTTCACATGCAGAGCCTTAATACTCTAATGTTGTCCTGAGATCGGTTTTACCAAACCTCATTCTTAGATGAGTTACGTGAAGAAATTCCGGAGTTCAGATGAATAAATATGATAAAGCAAAATATAAATTTCTTTAAAATGCTATCATAAGTAAGCAACGCGAATATGGCTTAAGTCTTAAATGACTAATGAAATAATTTAAGCTTAAATAAAGCAATAATATCATGCGTAACACCATGATAAAATAATAACCCACTCAGCATCGTATGTATAACTTTAATAAATTTAGGATGTCGAATATAGAAGAGGGAAAAATATTATTTTTTCTATTTAACAAGCCCAAGTATTCTTAAATGATATATTACAAGCAAGTTAATGCTTGATGGCATGAAAGCAATAAATAATTATTTAAAATAGGTTAATAATTAAAATTATTTTAGAAAACATAGAATGCATCTAAATAAATAGTGTCAACAACAAAAAGTTTATCTTATCCTATAATATGACATTTTAAACAATCCACCATTAAGCATTTATTTCAAAATATTTAATAAGAAATTTTACATTTAACTTTTCCAAACAAAATATTGGAATGGTGGCTAAAATAATATAAGTTTGCTAGATTAAGCATTAGCATACCAAAATTAATTTAATAAAATACATATTTAAAATAAGTTTTGCTGCATGAAAATAAAATAATTAGAGCATGAAACTTAAAAAGCTAATGATAGATCTAAAGTACATAATTCTGTGCTAGCATTTCAAAGAACGAATTTAAAAACTTAAAAGAGAAAATCACAAATTTAACAATAATTAACTTTATAGTCAGTTACCAAATAAATAAAGATTACATTATGATTACAATTAAGATTTAGGAAAGAAGTGAGGAATATAAGAGTTCATTCTTCGGCAAAATGGATTACCTTTAGTAGTTATGGTGGCCATTTAGAATAACTACACAAAGTTTGGATGCAAAGGCACAATATTGACAAAATAATGGTAAACATCTTCCAATAGTTCTTTCACAGTTAAACATAACAGTTCTCAAGTAGCGATGGCATGGCAGGAAGGCAGAACAAAGGCGATTTAAGATCAGGGAGGCAAATTCCTTTTTCTCACAGTTCATTTTGTTTCCAGTCTCTAATCAAACACAAAAGAGAAGAGTGATTTGAACTCCTTTTGCATGTTCCTAGAACTTCTGTTCCTCCTATACTTGAAATTTGGCAATATTGGAAGATGTAAACAAATACGTTCAGAAAGCATTATTTAAACGTATTTTTAAAATTGCAAATAACTCTAAGAATATGATTTTTGTTAGTTTGACTTGAAATAGTTAAATGAGAATGACATTTTTAAATTGTAATAATACTTTCTAGAATTTTCTGTCATTGCTTTAGCTTTACATTAATTGTATTTATTTTTATATCTGTAATACATATACGCACATACACAATTATCTAAGTGAAAGGAATTTACAAGCTTGGAAATAAAATATACTTAAGCTAAAATAATAATTCAACTGGTTACACATAATCATTTTGAATAAACAGGGTGGGAGTGATACGTGTATATGTGTGTGCTTATCATTCCTGGATGAACAAATAAACATATAAACTGGTTCAAATCTACTTTAAAGGCATGTAATGTCATCAGCCAGTGAAGTTAAATATGTACTACAGATTTACCACTTCACATTCCCCTAATTAAAGGAACAAACAAAAAAATTTGTTAAAAAATGATTTTACTTATACCTTCAAAAATTGTTATTCCAAGTAGTAAAGAAACACATGTTCAACTAATAATAATGAATTAGTTTGTCTATTTCCTACTATTGCTATGTTTATGCCTCACTTTAAGGAACTCTAATTACAGTGTACTAATTGAAATCTCCCTATTCACTTAAGTCCTTTTAAAAACCAATGGTCCCTCCTAATACCTTTTGCTGTTTTATCAATCCCAAACACTTTACTACTCTTTCCCTGGGTCAGGTGGTATATACGGTTTTAACTGACGAGCATTGTAAGTGCCTTTAATTATCTCCCCTTCTTTTAAAAGTTAAGCATTTCCCCCACATTTCTTCTTAATTACATAAGAACCTTCATATAAAGGGAAAAATTTGTGGAACTCTTGGCATGTGACATTACTGCACTTAGGAACTTTAAGCCACACTTGATCTACACAAATTTTATGATGAGGAATACGTCTCTTACTTACCCTAATTTTTGCTATGTGGGCTAATTTTAATCTAGCATGTTGCTGGTTATATCTTTGATAGATACAAATACTCTTGTCCAGTAAGGATTTACAAATCTCTGTATCACTATAACTAATATTTCTAAAAATTTTAGGTTTATCTAATATTAGGTTTGTAATCATCTCCATCTCAAAAGCATTATTACTACTGTTAAAGATGATATTTTTACTAGTTGCAGGATCAATATGTTCAGCATTAAATAAATTCATTTCATGAATGTTTACATCTTCAAACTTTTCAATAGTAGAAATAAATGTGCGAGTATTTTCTTTATCTATAGCAGTTTTGATAGATTTATTAATAGGAATTCGAAAGTTTTCTTTATCATGAATACTCTTAGTTTTGATTGCCTTATTAACAGGAATCTGAACATTTTCTTCATCATGAACAATTATTTGAAATCACTGTCCTATAGAAACATCTTCAATACATTCTGCTATTTTCACATCAATATCTTGGGCTGTGGAAAAACAATCAAACTCTTGTTTACTGATCACAAAATGTTTATCAAATTTCTTTTCAGAATTATTATTAACTATAACATCTATCTCTTTACTGCTTAGCAATGTCAATTTTGAATCCAAAGATAATGATTTATCATAATTTTCTATTTTCATTGTAGATACTACATTCCAACTAGAATTTAAATTTTTAGAATGAAGTTCATTAATATTTGAAACTAGATTTTTCTCAGTCTTTCCAGAATGACAATTCACCTCAATTTGCTTTTCAACTGTATCACCCAAATTAAGAGAATTTATTTCTATATTACTTCTATTTATTTCATTTGGAGAATCTACTTCAATGGTATTTTTACTATCATGCACCAAATAGTTCAAATCCCTATGCATTTCATTAACATCAACTACATTAGGCAAACAAGTAGTTATTTGCATATAACCTTTATTTAAAGAATCACTAAAATTCATCTTGTTCTGAGAATCCATTTCAGTAATATTCACAACTGAATCCTTTTCATGATTATGAGTAATATAGTTTAATTTAGCTTCATCACCAATTTTGTTAGACAAGCAAGAATCAAATTCCATATCATTTCTGACTAAAGGACTATCTAATTTATAAAAATTACTAGTTTTATCAGATATCAATTGACAATGTTGAGTGTTAACAGTGTTTGAAGAAACCTTGTCATTTTCTTTATCAGAGATGATAGTTTTCTGCAGACATTTCTTGCTAGTTTTGACAATATTTACACCAGTTGTCATTTCAATATCATTAGCTATTGAAATACTTCTGTTCTTATCAATTTTGATAAAACCATTTAAATAAGTTGCCATTTTTATATCATCTGTTATGGAATTTAACTTGTTATACCTTCCTTTCTTAGAATTCTGAGCAGTAAAAGTAAAATAATCATTTGGCATGAGTTTTCTTTTTCCACAACTTATACATTGCTTTTCAGAAAATGTTTGTTTTGATAAACAATCATGTGTTTCTTCAAACATTATATTTTTATTTGAAAACTCTTTATTAAGACTTTCAAAAGATTTTGCAGCACATTCAGATAAAAATATGCCCTGTTCAATTTTATCTATTAGAAGAGAATCACTTTTGTGAAAAGGTAGCTTTTCTTTTCTGTTATCTAATGCTTGAACTTTACAATTACTTTTATCAAACTGCTTATCAGTCAATACATTTTTACCACATTTATTTAACAAAGCATTATCAAAATATGGAATACCATTAAAACTATCTTCAAACTTGTTTTCGACATGAAAAATAATTCCATCACTATTCATTATGACAGAAATTCTACTTTTAACACAAGATTCAGGCTCCGTCTCTTCATTAATTGATAAATCTTCATGCAAATCCATTGCATAATCTAAACATCTTGTTGACTTATCATTGCTGAAATAATTCAAAACAAATGGCTGAATTTGGTTTTCATCAGGTACTGGGTTAGAACCAAATGAAATTTCTTCTTCTTGATAAATCTGACTAACTGTAACAGATTTATTGATGGAAGTATTAATCAAAGTTTCAAAATTTGATTGATTATCTGGATTAAAATGTGGATCTATAAATCTTTCAACATTTTTAGATTGATATTCCAATAAAGAATATCTTCGAACTTCTGTTGGAACATACAATTTAGATGATTTCATCCTGTTTGTTTTTTCTGCCTTCAAAAGATAACTAGAATCAAGCTTTTCATCAGACCAAAAGGAATCCTGAGTAGAAATATTTTCATCACATAAGGTTATATCCATAGGTAATGTTTCAACGTTAATAGCATTTCTATCAGTTTCTTTAATCATATTTCCCCGATAGTTCAATCCAGTTTCACATTTTTGTGTCATAATAGAATCCAGACCTTTCATATTTAAATCATTTTTTTTCAGAGTCTTTAAAATCCAGTTGCATTTTTGTCTGAGTTTCTTGAAGCATGTCCTTAACCTTATTTTTAGATATTTCATACTCATATTTAGCCTTATTATCTGGCTCGTGAAGTTGATCATTAATTTCTTCCTGGGCTACTTTGGGATGTTCTAACTGATTCTTGTGCTTTATCATATCCTGTTGTGGATATTCTACTTTCATCTCTTTGTTAGCAAGTGCTCTTTCTCCATAAGTTTGCTCCCTCCATTCTTTCATCTTCTGATGTCTTTCAGCTTGTTTTTCTAATAGAGCCTGTATCATCTTCTTCTGGGATTTTTTTGCTTCTTTCTTCCATTATTCAGCTTGGTCCTTTAATAGACCCTCCATCATCATCTGGAATTCTTCAGCTTGTTTCTTCCATTCTTCAACTTCTTTCTTCTGTTCCTTTAAAAAGCTCTGCATTATCATAAATAACTGATAATTATTATTGTTCATTTTGTTGAGAGTGCTAATTCTATAACCTTATTATTTGCTATGGGTTATTCACCTATCCCTTTTCCTCAATTGCCCCTATACTACCATTGTCCCACCATACCTACCACTTTCTTCCTGCCTGCCTAACTTATATGATGCCCAACCACTTTATTATTTATGCCTACTCTTCTTCACTACTTGAATTTTCCTATATCATTTAAGCTATATATTGTAAAACTATTCACTATTAATTCTATAACACAAAATATGTTTAAAAAAAATTACCATGCCTTCATTTCTTTTACCACATTTCCATCCATTCTCTTTGCACCTGGAACTGACTAAATTTTTTTATTAATAAATTGATAACAAAATATAACAGTAAGCTAAAGCAAAGTATGATTTTCTCTCCTTTTAAAAATATTTACTCGCATTTGAATCTCACTCAAAGTAAGTTATGTTAGCATATAAAATCACCAGTTGGCAAAATTTATAATTGTATAAATACAAGGCACCATGCCAACATGGCAAGATTAATAACTTATTACATAATATTTAGGTTATTCATGCTCACAAAGATGGATACCAAAATGTCCTTTTGCATTGATAAAATAATTCACAATTATTATACTAAACAAATATATATTTTATTTTCAAAGCTATTTTGAAATCAGCAAGATATATCCTTATATTTATCTCTTTGCAATATTCTGCAACAGCTATAAAATTTACTTCACATAAATAATTTTTATGCATAAGCAAAATAGTGTTTAAGGTGATTTTATGTTATATTGTAATAAAATTAGGCCAAGAAAATATTATCACCATACAAATATGCAAGTTATACAACATGGATTGACATATCTTAGAATAAAACAATTTACTTCATGAATAATTATTATTTACAACAAACTGACAATGCAGGACTAACCTAAGTTTGAATATAGAAATTTAACTCAATTATCTATATCATTTCCAAGAAGCATGAGGCTATCACAAAATATCAAAATTAATAATCTTTCCAACAACCTTTATTTATCGATATCAATTTCACTTTTGCTAGCATAAGAACATGTAAACCATTAAAGCATTTTGCCAACTGCATCTGGATGTTGGAATTACATAAAGGGTCTTCACCTGCTTTGAGGTTACTCTAACAATCAATGTCATTGAAGCGTAATGTCCACCACATCAGACCGCTTAACATAGAATTCTATTTTTAAGGTCTTCACCTGCTTTGAGGCTACTAATAATAGGAAACTAGCATTCAGAATATTCAAGATTACTCTAGGAATCAATATCATTGATGCATAATGTCCACTGCATTGGACTGCTTGACATACAATTCTCAATTTGAAGGTCTTCACCTACTTTGATGCTACTAATAATAGGAAATGAACATTTTAAATATTTGCTAGCAAACAATAATTTTAAATTAAAGTTTTCAACATAATATCGATATTGGATACTTCTAAATATCAAAACTGAGATATAAACTACTTAAGGTTGACAAAAAAAACTATTTCTTTCATATGTTCTACCCCTTGCTCCAATCTACTCTTACTACTTTTTCAACACTTTAATTTTCTTTCTCCTTATAGTCATGAATATATATTAACAAATGTATAATATATATACACTGAGATAATATAAAATACACATAAATATATACATTAACCATCTTATTATTTTTGAAATAATTATTTTGACTAACAATACTGTTTTACTCATATAGCTTGCAATATTTAACCAACAAAATTAATTAATAAACCACATTTAGATAATCTTGGAGACATTAAAATATAAGCCAGCAAAAACATGAGCACTTTACAGGGTGTAAGATTTAATTAATAGAGGCTTCAATGATTGAGCCAACAACAAGATAAGCAGTCTACAGGGTGTGAAATTTAATTAATCGAAGCCCATGTTGGACGCCAAGCTCAAGAAAGAAAAAAATCCTGTACCGGTCAAAATTGTATGTTCATTTAACAAGGTTTAGAATTTAAGCAAAAGTACCCTAAATCCACTCATGCCCCAAGATACACAGGTCAGGAGCAATCATGAATTCTGCCCTATTTGCTCTTCTCTAAAACTATAACATTATAAACAACACTTCTAATGATAACAGATGAAATTTGATTCATTCTGGTCCCAGAGACACAGCAGAGAAACATGAGATCTATAGGGTAATTAATGTAAATAAATAATATCAAATCTTGGCTAAATCAAATATCTTATGTAAAGGGGCAATTTATAAATTTAAATGAATTGCACATAGCTAGCATTGCAAAAGAAACATGAAATTTATATAGTATCCATCCAGAATGAGCAAGAACAAAATAACCCAGAGATAAATATCTTTTTAAATTAAAGTAATTAGTTATAACTTCTAAGTAATATTATTATAAAGATTAAATGGGATTCAATGAGTGAGATTCAGTAAGACACAAACGCATAAGTAATTATCAATATAATAATTTAATGAACATAAATAATTTTAATTTACATCAGAAGCATAGCACAGATTTAATGTGGCTAATATTTTGCATATAGACAACTGATTTAGTATGCTAATGAACTGTAAATAACAATAAATTCATGTTACTAATGCTATGATCATTACTTTAAAGTAATGACATAAGATGTCTATAAATTCATCTCCAAAGAGAAGTTTACTCTTGGTATGGCAATTAAATAATTTATCATTCATAAGCATATCTAGGCCTGTACAAATGAGGAATGGGTTAGCTTAACTAAGCCTTACTGTGACAATCCTAAAATATTTGATTAATTATTAAAATGAGTGGTTTACAAACATCACTGGCAATGTCTTATAGATAATATGAGAACTACACATAAAAGAACTTGCAGTGCTAACTGTAATGATAGTGTTAAAAATGGAGATGTTCGTCTTTGGACTGAAAGGCTTTATCATATATATGATTTCGCTTGTATTTATCACAAGGTGGTATTTGAAAATATGAGTGGTAAGGGTTCCATGGTATGCTTGCCAACATTTCACATGCAGAGCCTTAATACTCTAATGTTGTCCTGAGATCGGTTTTACCAAACCTCATTCATAGATGAGTTACGTGAAGAAAATCCGGAGTTCAGATGAATAAATATGATAAAGCAAAATATAAATTCTTTAAAATGCTATCATAAATAAGCAACGCGAATATGGCTTAAGTCTTAAATACTAATCAAATAATTTAAGCTTAAATAAAGCAATAATATCATGCATAATGCCATGATAAAATAATAACCCACTCAGCATCGTACGTATAACTTTAATAAATTTAGGATGTCGAATATAGAAGAGGGAAAAATATTATTTTTCCTATTTAACAAGCCCAAGTATTCTTAAATGACAATATATCATAAGCAAGTTAATGCTCGATGGCATGAAAGCAATAAATAATTATTTAAAATAGGTTAATAATTAAAATTATTTTAGAAAACATAGAATGCATCTAAATAAATAGTGTCAACAACAAAAAGTTTATCTTATCCCATAATATGACATTTTAAACAATCCACCATTAAGCATCTATTTCAAAATATTTAATCGAGCGAACTAGCATTCAATAAGAAATTTTACATTTAACTTTTCCAAACAAAATATCGGAATGGTGGCTAAAATAATATAAGTTTGCTAGATTAAGCATTAGCATACCAAAATTAATTTAATAACATACATATTTAAAATAAGTCTTGCCACATGAAAATAAAATAATTAGAGCATGAAACTTAAAAAGCTAATGATAGATTTAAAGTACATAATTCTGTGCTAGCATTTCAAAGAACAAGTTTAAAATCTTAAGAGAGAAAATCATAAATTTAACGATAATTAAGTTTATAGTCAGTTACCAAATAAATAAAGATTACTTTATGATTACAATTAAGATTTAGGAAAGAAGTGAGAAATATAAGAGTTCATTCTTCGGCAAAACGGATTACCTTTAGTAGTTGTGGTGGCCATTTACAATAACTACACAAAGTTTGGATGCAAAGGCACAATATTGACAAAATAATGGTAAACATCTTCCAATAGTTCTTTCACAGTTAAACATAACAGTTCTCAAGTAGCAATGGCATGGCAGGAAGGCAGGACAAAGACGATTTAAGATCAGGGAGGCAAATTCCTTTTACTCACAGTTCATTTTGTTTCCACTCTCTAATTGAACATGAAAGAGAAGAGTGATTTGAACTCCTTTTGCATATTCCTAGAACTTCTGCTCCTCCTATACTTGAAATTTAGCAATATTGCTAGTTGTAAACAAATACGTTTAGAAAGCATTATTTAAATGTATTTTTAAAATTGCAAGTAACTCTAAGAATATGATTTTTGTTAGCTTGACTTGAAATAGTTAAATGAGAATGACATTTTTAAATTGTAATAATACTTTCTAGAATTTTCTGGCATTGCTTTAGCTTTACATTAATTGTATTTATTTTTATATCTGTAATACATATATGCACATACACAATTATCTAAGTGAAGGGAATTTATATGCTTGGAAGTAAAATATACTTAAGCTAAAATTATAATTCAACTGGTTACACATAACCATTTTGAATAAACAGGGAGGGAGTGATACATGTATATGTGTGGGCTTAACATTTCTGGATGATCAAATAAACACATAAACTGGTTCAAACCCGACTTTAAAGGCATGTAATGTCATCAGGCAGTGAAGTTAAATATGTACAACAGATTTACCACTTCAATATTGGTATCGGAAGCCATACTTTTGATTGAAATTAATTAATATTTAAGATGTTGCTTCACACTCTTCCATAACAATGGTGAAACCACCATCTGCTGATTTTCTCTTGGAAAAAAATCTGTACCATATTGAAGTTACTTAGTTGCTATGCAGAATATTAAGAGTTTTTTCATTTTCTCAACAAGAAGAAATGTACTATCATCCATATTACTGAGTACATTACTTATTAAACTTTCCACATAAAATCTTATTAAAATATCACTTCTATATATGTTTTATGTTGTTTATCAATTTGCACAGTGCTTAAAATGTTTTGAGAAAGGACTATGTCTTATATGTTAAATGTTGAGAAAAACAGTCGTACCAAATTTTTGCGCTAAAATTTTCTAGAACGAATTATGTCTTAATAAAGCATGGACTTTGCTGAAATATATTAATAGTTTACTTTCTTCAAAGTCAGTAAATTATCTGCAATACTTTTTGAGTTATGTTTGAAGCAGAGTTTCTGTAGCTAGTATAAAAAATTTTGCCACAATTTTTATTTTAGACTGCTGGGAAAAGCTCTTTTATATCATAATCAAGTAGCACCTATTATAATTGCAGTATTTTTTGTTATTAAAAATAATGATTAGAGATTTATATAGTTTGACAGATTTAATGGCTTTCCTCTCAACATACCTAATGGTTTTTGTAAGATGCTGGTGTTTTTCAAGTATTTTTTTTTACTGCCTCTTTTAGAGACACTTTTTTTGGTGATTTTTTTGATGCTAACACTTTATCTAATATTGGAAAATTAGATGCGATGTCATTTAACATTTAATAACTATTTTATTTTTTCCATCTTTTTATTTTAGAGTGAAAAATAGAAACATTTTTTTACTTTTCTTTTACTAATCAACTTTAACTAATACCTTTTCTGTGCATACTTTACTTTTCTTCTCTTGTATATTTCTCTATTTTTTTTATTACTATTGTTTTATCAATACTTCGTTAATAAAATTGCTTTTATTATATGTTACTATCACATAAACTATATTGTGTATTATAATTAGTATTGTCATTTGTTAGCATTAAAGATTCTTACAATTTAGCTGTGGTAATATTTCAGGCTATTTTTAGTTTATTTTATAGCAGTATTTAAAATAATAAAATATGTATTTGCAATGAAAAAATGTTAATAGAGTTTAGGTATGGTAGAGAAGGTATTACAATTCAGGTTGGCAAAGGTTGCTTTTATAAATGTTTTTTTTTTGTATGTGAGTCTGAATTTATTTATTACCAATCACTTTTTTATTTATTTAAAACTAATTACCTATCAATAATTTAACTAGACTTTTAAATACTAATTTATATGCATCATTATATATATATATATATATATATATAATGATGCATATATATTATATATATATATATATATATATATATATATAACCATTAAATGTCTTTATTTTTAAATCATATAATAATAATTCAAACAAATATATTTAACACAGTATTCAAAATTAAAGAATATATTCTTTGCTGGAAGTACTTTCGGTTGTTTAACTGACAATCTTTATCAACCATTAATACAAATGTACAGAAAATAAAAACTTGCATTACTGATCATTCAATCTATTCAAATTTCCCACAATTCTGTTGTTTTTATATTAGCTGATTGTCTATTCATTAAACCATCTCTATTCCTAGATATAATCATTGCCTCCTTAATTTTTCGTTTTTCATTACATCTTTCAATTTGAATAATTTTTACATCTCTATTATTAAATTTAAAACCATAATTACATGCTTTATTATGATCAAAAATAATTGATGGAGTATTTATATTTACTGAAAATACATTTTCTTTCTGTACACGTTTATATAATGTCTTATGATCATTATATCGTTTTTGTAATGTACACTTTGATTCCCGCTCTTTCTCTCTCTCTATATATATAAATATTGAAGCAGTCAGATCTGAGATCGATCCTAGCTTCATGACATGTAGCCATAAGCCCACTTCAAACCCTAGTACTAACCTTAAAATTCTGATGCAGTGGGACTTTATACATTCAATCCATGCTAATTTCCATAAAGAATAACTTATTTCATAAATGCGTATTAAAATTAATTAGTTTCAGATTTAAATTGATCAATTCTATTAATAAATTCATGATAGAATTATTCATGAATTTATATATTATAACTAGGTGGATTGTACTTATATATTTGTAAATATTTAAATATATATAATTGTTTAAAAGTTTCATTGTGGAATGTTTGATTTTATTTTTAAATAATTTGTTAAAGTTTTATTGATTAAAAGCTACATTCTTTCAATAAGCTTTCAGATTTTCCCTTTCCAAAAACAATAGTTAAAGTTTTATTAATTAGAAAAAAAGATATGGATTTCCAAATTGAAATCATTTTTTGATTTTAAAAATTCATGTTCTAATTAGAAAATGAATTCAAGTTAATGAGTTTGAAAGCCTTATTGAAGGAATGTATCTAAAAACAACTATAATAAAAGAAGCACTAGCCTGAAGGCATGAGAGGACAGTATATATAGCTCTGAAAAGTTTGGAGAAAGAGGCCATCTTTGTTGCAGAGAAAGTGCAGTAAACTCTGTGCATTTTTAATAGTGTTTTGATTATGGTGAAGGCTAGAACATCAGGAATATGGCTATGGTTCCTGAAGCCCTTTGAGAATCTTCAATGAAGCTGCTAAATTCTTTCCAGACAAATCATGCTGCCAAAATCAAATAAAATGCTGTTCAAGTAATCAACTAAATACGTGCCTATGTTTTTACCAACTCGGACATGTAACCTAAGGAACCAGCCCTGGAAAAAATGGGTAATATATTTCCATAATGAACCTTAAACTTTCTGGCCAGTTCTGAACTTTACTTTACACTCCCTTTAAGAGCTCTTTTCATTCTATAAATGTAATAATCTCTGTGTAAACTTACTTTTATTTATGCTATTATATCGTAATTCTCTCAATTTCTAGTCTTTAAATTTAACTTTCCTTTCTCACGATGGCAGTTCATTTATTTTATTATGTATATTTATTGAGTAAATTTATTAATGTTGTTATTTTTAATTATATGCCAATAATCCTTCAACTCGATGATCTCCTTCATTTCTTTTGCCTTATACAAGTAATATAAGATTAATTCTGATAGTTAATTCTCACCCATTAGAACTAGATTTATACAGTTCGATCAATCATCGAGTTGAAAGAAATTATTAACTGATTGCTATTTTTATCATTGGCTAATAATAAATTATTAGCTCTGTTTCTAATCTATACCACCACTATTTCCTCATTTCACAAATATTTATTTATTTATTCATATATAATCTTAAAATGTTTGTGCAAAGGGCTGATAAAGGAATCAAATAAATATATTCTCATTCAACTTGGTTATTTTCTATTAAGATTCAGGAAGGGCACAATGATTGGGGCATAATTAATATGATTTACAAATACTTTAAAATAATGTTAGTTAAAAGCTCATTTGACTTTAATCCATTTGATAAAGTCATCACGTAGAACATTCTATAATTGGGTTTTATTTTCCAAACAGTGACTATCAAGTCATCATCTTCAACGTTGATGGCGTAGAGCTATCATTCATTTCGCAGGCTTGTCAGTGATATTTCTGATATTTTAATTATAGAGGAAGAAAGCACTTCCTCCCCCCCCGCTTATATTATATTTGGAACAACAAAGGGTCATGGTTACAACTCCTCCATGCTTTCCTGTTTTCACGTCTACTTAAAGGGCATAAGACTTGTCATATGCAAGCTGCCATACTACTTTTAAATCACTGACCAGCTATTATCTTTCATGTTCATTTTACTTTATAGCTCATAAGTCATCAGCACCATTACCTCTCTGTTCCAGTAAAGCCTGCTATGATGCTCATAGTTTATGATGAAGTGATTTCAATTAAAGTCGAACAAATTCTCTGTTATATCTCAAAATAAGTTTTTTAATAAAGATTAAAGTTATGCCCTAAATACGTATCATGTTTTTCATGAATGGATTTGCGAATGTAAAAATAAATATCACATTCTTTTGTATAAAATTAGAGTAATAATTTTCTTTACTAATGAATACCTTTATCTGCCTTTATTTTCTTGTCAGGGGTATAGACATAGAATTCCAATATTGTGGACTACTCATTGGCATATAATAAGGACAGCCACTCTTATCATAATCATAAACTTTGTTTAAGGACTAAAATTAATTCATATAATCATTATTTAAAATTCAAACAAAATAAACTATTATTATTAAATATTTTCTAAACACACTTCGTTTCTTAGTTTCTTAATTATCTTATTCAATAATTATTTTTAATGTTAATGCTCGCTGTCTGTGTTGGCAACCCGAATATATACTTATGATTTGATTTAAAAGTATCTTAAGTTAATTAATTATCCGATATTAGTGTCAGTTCAGGGGTCTCTAATCTTCACCAACCGTTGAGCTAGTTTCTTGGTGCATAGCATTGTGCCGTCGATTTAGATTTCTACTAATCTGAGCTGGTGAGTTGGGTTTGAATTCAGTTTGAATCAGCTGAGTTTAGATCTGACTTGCATCTAGGTGGTGGTACTTTTTCGACTGGTACAATATACTGTCCTCTCATGCCTTCAGGCTAGTGCTTCTTTTATTATAGTGTTTTTTAGATACATTCTTTCGATAAAGCTTTCAAACTCACTAACTTGAATTCATTTTCTAATTAGAAAATGAATTCTTAAAATCAGAAAATGATTTTAATTAGGAAATCCTTATCTTTTTTTCTAATTAATAAAACTTTAACTATAGTTTTTGGAAAAGGAAAATCTGAAAGCTTATCGAAAGAATGTAGCTTTTAATCAATAAAACTATAACAAATTATTTAAAAATAAAATCAAACATTCCCAACACAATGAAACTTTTAAACAATTATATATATTTAAATATTTACAAAGATATAAACACAATCCACACAGTTATAATATATAAATTTATGAATAATTCTATCATGAATTTATAATAGAATTGATCAATTTAAATCTGAAACTAATTAATTTTAATACACATTTATGAAATAAGTTATTCTTTATGGATATTAGCATGGATTGAGCATATAAAGTCACACTGCATCAGAAATTTAAGGTTAGTACTAGGGTTTGAAGTGGGCTTATGGCTAGATGTCATGAAGCTAGGATCGAACTCAGATCCGACTGCTTCCATATATAGCTCTGAATAGTTTGGAGAGGGGAGGCCATCTTTGTTGTAGACAAAATGTAGTAAACTCTGTGTGTTTTAAATAGTGTTTCGATTATGGTGAAGGACTAAAACATCAGGAATCTGGCTACAGTTCCTGAAGACCTTTGAGAATCTTCAATGAAGCTGCTAAATTCTTTCCAGACAAATCATGCTGCCAAAATCAAATAAAAATGCTGTTCAAGTAATCAACTAAATGTGTGCCTACATTTTTACCAACTCGGACATGTAACCTAAGGAACCAGCCCCGGAAGAAATGGGTAATATATTTCCATAATGAATCTTAAACTTTCTGGCCAGTTCCAAACTGTACTTTACACTCCCTTTAAGAGCTCTTTTCATTCTATAAATGTAATAATCTTTGTGTAATAATGTCTGTGTAAACTTACTTTTATTTATGCTATTATATCATAATTCTCTCAACTTCTAGTCTTTACATTTAACTTTTCTTTCTCACGATGGCGGTTCATTTATTTTATTATGTATATGTATCGAGTAAATTTGTTAATATTGTTATTTTTAATAATATGCCAATAATCCTTCGACTCGATGATCTCCTTCATTTCCTTTGCCTTATACAAGCAATATAAGATTATATCTGAGAGTTAATTCTCACCCATTAGAACTAGATTTATACAGTTCGATCAATCATTGAGTCGAAAGAAATTATTAAATGATTGCTATTTTTATCATTGGCTAATAATAATTTATTAGCTCTGTTTCTAATCTATGCCACCACCATTTTCTTGTTTCACTAATATTTATTTATTTATTCATATATAATCTTAAAACGTTTTTGAAAAGGGCCGATAAAAAAATCAAACAAATATATTCTAATTCAACTTTGTTATTTTCTATTAAGATTCAGGAAGGGCATGATGATTGGCGCATAATTAATATGATTTACAAATACTTTAACATAATGTTAGTTAAAAGCTTGTTTGACTTTAATTCATTTGATCAAGTCATCATGTAGAGCATTTTATAATTGGGTTTTATTTTCCAAACGGTGACTAGCAAGTCATCATCTTCAACATTGCAGGTGTAGGGCTATTGTTCATTTCGCATGCTTGTCGATGATAATATTTCTGTTATTTTAAATTATCAAGGAAGAAAGCACTTCATCTCCTGTTCATGTTGTCTTTGGAACACCAAAGGTTTGTAGTTATGACTTGGCCTGTCTTTCTGTGTTCCATGTCTACCTAAAGGGCATAAGACTTGTCAGATGCAAGCTGCCATGGGACTTCGATTATCGACCAGCTATCGTCTTTCAATTTTATTTTATAGCTCATAATTCATCAGCACCATTACCTCTCTGTTCCAGTAAAGCCTGCTCTGATGCTCATAATTCATGATGAAGTGATTTCAATTAAAGTTGAACAAATTTTCAGTTATCTCAAATTAAATAAGTTTTCCAATAAAGATTAAAGTTATGTCCTAAAATACATATCTTGCTCTTCATGAATGGATTTTCAAATGTGAAAATAAATATCACATTCTTTCGTATAAAATTAGAATAATAATTTCCTTTACTAATGAATACCTTTATCTGCCTTTTATTTCTTGTTGGGGGCATAGACATAGACTTTCAAATATTGTGTAATACTCATTGGCATATAATAAGGACCACCACTCTTATTATAATTATAAACTCTGTTAAAGGCTAGAAGTGATTAATATAATCATTATTTAAAATTCAAACAAAACAAATTATTATTATTAAATATTTTCTAAACACACTTGGTTTCTTAGTTCTTAATTCTTTTATAATTATTTTAATGTTAAGGGCCACTGACTGTGTTGGCAACCCGAACATATACATGTGATTCGACTTAGAAGTATGTTAATTAATTTTCCGTTATTAGTGCCAGTTCAGGAGTCTCTAATCCACCAACGGTTGAGCTAGTTTTTTGGCGCATAGCACTGTGCCATCGATTTCTACTAATCTGAGCTGGTGAGTTGGGTTCGAATTCAGTTTGCCCACCTGAGTTTAACCATTAAATGTCTCTATTTTTAAATCATATAATAATAATTCAAACAAATATTCTTTGCTGGAAGTACTTTCGGTTGTTTAACTGACAATCTTTATCAACCATTAATATAAATGTACAGAAAATAAAAACTTGCATTACCCATCATTCAATCTATTCAAATTTTCCACAATTCTGTTGTTTTTATATTAGCTGATTGTCTAATCATTAAACCATCTCTAATCCTAGATATTATTATTGCCTCCTTAATTTTTCGTTTTTCATGACATCTTTCAATTTGAATAATTTTTACATCTCTATTATTAAATTTAAAACCATAATTACATGCTTTATTATGATCAAAAATAATTGATGGAGTATTTATATTTACTGAAGATATATTTTCTTTCGTACACGTTTATATAATGTCCTATGATTATTATATGGTTTTTGTAATGTACATTTTGATTCCCCTATATATATATTGTAACGATCCGGAGAAAGTGGGACTTAACATAAACTGCACTACGGGGCGCCATCTAGGCATTTGAACCTAGAAAAATTTATAAAGTAGGCAGATACGTAAGTCAAAAAAAAATAATTTTTTTTTTTTATTTTGATTCTGGTCGTTAGCCCATGTCACTAGCCCAGTGGAACAGCAGAGATTAAATAATATAATATCTTCTCTAATTAGATGTCAACATTAAAAAATAAATAAAATAAGCCACTGCCAGTAATTAATCCTACAAACATTTATTTATGCACATATATATAAGATTTAAAATTATTTTAGTATTAGTTTTACATTTTAACATTTAACATTATTTTTAACTTTGATTCTTGACTTTAATTTACATTTAATTACTATTATATTCTAATTTTACATTTTAATTAAGTTCGCACAGATGGGATTATAAAAGCTTGTTCTAATATGTTGCTATAGATCGGTTACATAGATTACACGGTTAAAAACATTTCACAGTAAACATAAACGATCAAAATATAAAATCATTGATACTGGCAATTGCAGAGGGAAATTTATAAGTAACCCAGTAGTATTCACCATAATATACTTGCATTGTCACCAATGACTTAAAAGACACCCGAATAAATACATTTTAGATACTCACTGTAAGGTATCATTATTTATCGAATGTCTATATATTTTGATCAAATATGGAAACGCAAAACATAGTTAACCAATAAACAATCCATGCAAGCGTCTATAAACAAACTTAAATTTAATGCATTTTTATTTAGGGTCAAGTATGAATAGACCAGATAAATTTGCTTTTGAAAATAAACATTCTATCCCTATTTAACCTTAGACTAAAATTCGTAGTCAAACTGGCATCAATTCATCTGATACATCGATGTATTCAATGTAATAAAATACGGCAGCACAAAAGGTTAAGGGAAGAAATTGCCTCTTATGAGATAGGAATATTACATCTATCTGCAAAGAAGAGCAATAAAACAAAAAACTCCATAGAAAGGAACTGCGGTATCCGACTTATAATTCCTTCCATAGGCAAACGGAAGTGTGCGGCGTATGAAGCGATTCTGCCCGTAGCGAATCAATATTACATCTACTAATCACACCAATATATCCAATCCATTGACCCAATCTAACCACGAAACAAATAACCTAAGATTACCCTCCCCTAATATAACTTTACAAATCTATACAGCCATTCACGCCCGACTTAAGTTTAACATTTATATAATTTAACTTAACGGAAAACAGAAATCATAATAAAACTTAAAGAACAAAAAAGTAAATAAATAAATGGAAATGATTTTAAATATATATATAAAAAAAAAATACATCAAATAACATTATTAATAAATTAAATTGGTCAGATAGGATAAGATTGCAATCAATTAACTCTGGAAAGTTTAATTTAATGTTCATTTTTTATAAAGTTCTTACGGTTTAAAATGTTCATCTTTTACAGTTGCTTGCCATGAATGTGAATTCCCACGCCGTCCTAAAATTGGTATTCTGTTGGCCAATTTATTTATCCGTCCGGAGGTTTTTTTGCTTTAACTGGTCCTCAATGTAGAAAAACGATAGTTCATTCCTTTCTCTTTCTTAGCAAAGCTGAAGGGATTGAATCGTGCGTCTTTTTTCAATCCCTTCTCCTTCACTTCCGCACTAACACAACTCTCTCACATCGTAATAATCATTCACTAGTCACTGATTAATAATTTCCAAATTTTCCTTTTATATTAATGTGAAGGATTGAATTTACATTACGTCACCGATGCGATGGTCCTTTCGCTGCAGTCTGATTCCATAGGGATTTCTTCTTATTTGCTAACAGTTTCTATTGTTTTCCTAACTGACCGGTGTTTTTACATTTAAATACTGAAGGCTGGTTTACATTTAACTAATTAACAATCATTTCCATTTCTGATTAATTAACCTGTTTTCCAAATCAAAAATATATTTAAAGATAAATTTAAAGATATAATTTCATCTCCAAATCTTTTTAAAATTTAGTTTTAAAATACTTTTTCTTTAATAAAGTTTTATTTTAATAATTTTTCATTATCTGTGCGATTTAATATATAAGAGTTTAAGATGATATTTAATTTCAATTTTTAATTCTTAAAGAAAATTTTTAAATGCGAACTTTTTAATTTACTTTCATGTTTAATAAATTAAAAAAAAAAAAAACAATGTAACGAATGTCTATGCTCGTTACATAAAAAAAAAAAAAACAATGTAACGAACGTCTATGCTCGTTACAATATATATATATATATTGAAGCAGTTGGATCCGAGTTCAATCCTAGCTTTATGATATCTAGCCATAAGCCCACTTCAAACCCTAGTACTAACCTTAAATTTCCGATGCAGTGGGACTTTATACATTCAATCCATGCTAATTTCCATAAAGAATAACTTATTTCATAAATGCATATTAAAATTAATTAGTTTCAGATTTAAATTGATCAATTCTATTAATAAATTCATGATAGAATTATTCATGAATTTAAATATTATAACTGCGTTGATTGTGCGTATATATTTGTAAATATTTAAATATATATAATTGTTTAAAAGTTTTATTGCATCGGGAATGTTTGATTTTATTTTTAAATAATTTGTTAATAATTTGATTAAAAGCTACATTCTTTCGATAAGCTTTCAGATTTTCCCTTTCCAAAAACAATAGTTAAAGTTTTATTAATGAGAAAAAAAGATAAGGATTTCCTAATTAAAATTATTTTCTGATTTTAAGAATTCATTTTCTAATTAGAAAATGAATTCAAGTTAATGTGTTTGAAAGCCTTATTGAAGGAATGTATCTAAAAACAACTATAATAAAAGAAGCGCTAGCCTGAAGGCATAAGAGGACAGTATATATAGCTCTGAAAAGTTTAGAGAGGGGAGGCCATCTTTGTTGTAGAGAAAGTGCAGTAAACTCTGTGTATTTTAAATAGTGTTTCAATTACGGTGAAGGGCTAGAACATCAGGAATCTGGCTATGGTTCCTAAAGCCCTTTGAGAATCTTCAATGAAACTGCTAAATTCTTTCCAGACAAATCATGCTGCCAAAATCAAATAAAATGTTGTTCAAGTAATCAACTAAATGTGTGCCTATGTTTTTACCAACTCAGACGTGTAACCTAAAAAACCATCCCCGGAAGAAATGGGTAATATATTTGCATAATGAACCTTAAACTTTCTGGCCCGTTCTGAACTTTACTTTACACTCCCTTTAAGAGCTCTTTTCATTCTATAAATGTAATAATCTCTGTGTAATAATCTCTGTGTAAACTTACTTTTATTTATGCTATTATATCATAATTCTCTCAACTTCTAGTCTTTAAATTTAACTTTCCTTTCTCATGATGGTGGTTCATTTATTTTATTAAGTATATTTATTGAGTAAATTTATTAATGTTGTTATTTTTAATTATATGCCAATAATCCTTCGACTCGATGATCTCTTTCATTTCCTTTGCCTTATACAAGTAATATAAGATTAATTCTGATAGTTAATTCTCACCCATTAGAACTAGCTTTATACAGTTCGATCAATCATCGAGTTGAAAGAAATTATTAAATGATTGCTATTCTTATCATTGGCTAATAATAAATTATTAGCTCTGTTTCTAATCTATGCCACTGCTATTTCCTCATTTCACTAATATTTATTTATTTATTCATATATAATCTTAAAATGTTTTTGCAAAGGGCTGATAAAGGAATAAAATAAATATATTCTCATTCAACTTGGTTATTTTCTATTAAGATTCAGGAAGGGCACGATGATGTATGGGGCATAATTAATATGATTTCCAAATACTTTAAAATAATGTTAGTTAAAAGCTCATTTGACTTTAATCCATTTGATCAAGTCATCACATAGAGCATTCTATAATTGGGTTTTATTTTCCAAACGGGACTATCAAGTCATCATAATCAACATTGCTGGCATAGGGATAGGGCTATTGTTCATTTCGCCGGTTTGTCAGTACTATTTCTGATATTTTAGTTATAGAGGAAGAAAGCACTTCCTTCCCCTCCCCACTTATATTCTATTTGGAACACCAAAGGCTCGTGGTTATGACTTGGGCTGGCTTTCCCATGTTCACATCTACTTAAAGGGCGTAAGACTTGTCATATGCAAGCCACCATACTACTTTTTAATCACTGACCAGCTATTATCTTTCATGTTCATTTTACTTTATAGCTCATAAGTCATCAGCACCATTACCTCTCTGTTCCAGTAAAGCCTGCTCTGATGCTCATAATTCATGATGAAGTAATTTCAATTAAAGTCAAACAAATTCTCCATTATATCTCAAAATAAGTTTTTTAATAAAGATTAAAGTTATGCCCTAAATACATATCTTGCTCTTCGTGAATGGATTTGCGAATGTGAAAATAAATATCACATTCTTTTGTATAAAATTAGAGTAATAATTTTCTTTACTAATGAATACCTTTATCTGCCTTTATTTTCTTGTCAGGGGTATAGACATAGAATTCCAATATTGTGGACTACTCATTGGCATATAATAAGGACCGCCACTCTTATCATAATCATAAACTTTGTTTAAGGACTAGAATTAATTCATATAATCATTATTTAAAAGTCAAACAAAATAAACTATTATTATTAAATATTTTCTAAACACACTTGGTTTCTTAGTTTCTTAATTCTTATTCAATAATTATTTTTAATGTTAATGCTTGCTGTCTGTGTTGGCGATCTGAACATATACATATGATACGATTTAAAAGTATCTTTAAGTTAATTAATTATCTGACATTAGTGTCAGTTCAGAGGTCTCTAATCCTCACCAACTGTTGAGTTAGTTTCTTGGCACATAGCACTGTGCTGTCAATTTAGATTTCTACTAATCTGAGCTGGTGAGTTAGGTTTGAATTCAGTTTGATTCAGCTGAGTTTGGATCCGACTAGTGTTTAGGTTGTGGTGCTTTTTTGACTGGTGCAATATACTGTCCTCTAATACCTTCAGGCTAGCGCTTCTTTTATTATAGGTGTTTTTAGGTACATTCCTTCAATAAAGCTTTCAAACTCATTAACTTGAATTCATTTTGTAATTAGAAAATGAATTCTTAAAATCAGAAAATGATTTTAATTATGAAATCCTTATCTTTTTTTCTAATTAATAAAAATTTAACTATTGTTTTTGGAAAGGGAAAATCTGAAAGCTTATCTAAAGAATGTAGCTTTTAATCAATAAAACTTTAACAAATTATTTAAAAATAAAATCAAGCATTCCTGACGCAATGAAACTTTTAAACAATTATATATATTTAAATATTTACAAATATATACGCACAATCCACACAGTTATAATATATAAATTCATGAATAATTTTACCATGAATTTATTAATAGAATTGATCAATTTAAATCTGAAACTAATTAATTTTAATACACATTTATGAAATAAGTTATTCTTTATGGAAATTAGCGTGTATTGAACATATAAAGTCCCACTGCATTGGAAAATTAAGGTTAGTACTAGGATTTGAAGTGGGCTTATGGCTAGATGTCATGAAGCTAGGATCGAACTCAGATCCGACTGCTTCAATATATAGCTCTGAAAAGTTTGGAGAGGGGAGGCCATCTTTGTTGTAGAGAAAGTGCAGTGAACTCTGTGCATTTTATATAGTGTTTCAATTATGGTGAAGCTAGAACCTCAGGAATCTGGCTACAGTTCCTGAAGCCCTTTGAGAATCTTCAATGAAGCGGCTAAATTCTTTCCAGACAAATCATGCTGCCAAAATCAAATAAAATGCTGTTCAAGTAATCAACTAAATGCGTGCCTATGTTTTTACCAACTCGGATGTGTAACCTAAGGAACCAGTTCCGGAAGAAATGGGTAATATATTCCCATAATGAACCTTAAACTTTCTGGCCAGTCTCGAACTTTACTTTACACTCCCTTTAAGAGCTCTTTTCATTCTATAAATGTTATAATCTCTGTGTAAACTTACTTTTATTTATACTATTATATCGTAATTCTCTCAACTTCTAGTCTTTAAATTTTACTTTCCTTTCTCACGATGGCAGTTATTTATTTTATTATGTATATTTATTGAGTAAATTTATTAATGTTGTTATTTTTAATTATATGCCAATAATCCTTCAACTCGATGATCTCCTTCATTTCCTTTGCCTTATACAAGTAATATAAGATTAATTCTGATAGTTAATTCTCACCCATTAGAACTAGATTTATACAGTTCGATCAATCATCGAGTTGAAAGAAATTATTAAATGATTGCTATTTTTATCATTGGCTAATAATAAATTATTAGCTCTGTTTCTAATCTATGCCACCGCTATTTCCTCGTTTCACTAATATTTATTTATTTATTCATATATAATCTTAAATGTTTTTCAAAGGGCCAATAAAGGAATCAAATAAATATATTTTCATTCAACTTGGTTATTTTCTATTAAGATTCAGGAAGGGCACAATGATGTATGGGGCATAATTAATATGATTTACAAATACTTTAAAATAATGTTAGTTAAAAGCTCATTTGACTTTAATCCATTTGATCAAGTCAGCACGTAGAGCATCCTATAATTGGGTTTTATTTTCTAAATGGTGACTATGAAGTCATCATCTTCAACATTGTTGGTGTAGGGCTATCATTCGTTTCACATGCTTGTCAATGATAATTTTCTCTTATTTTAAATTATCGAGGAAGAAAGCACTTCCTCTCCTGTTCATGTTATCTTTGGAACATCAAAGGCTCATAGTTATGACTCGGCCTGGTTTTCCGTGTTCCATGTCTACCTAAAGAGCATAAGACCTGTCAGATGCAAGCTACCATGGGACTTTGATTTTCGACCAGCTATCATCTTTCAATTTTATTTTATAGCTCATAATTCATCAGCATCATTGCCTCTCTGTTCCGGTAAAGTCCACTCTGATGCTCGTAATTTGTGATGAAGTGATTTGAATTAAAGTCGAACAAATTCTGAGTTATTTCAAATTAAATAAATTTTCCAATAAAGATTAAAGTTATGCCCTAAAATACGTATCTTGCTCTTCATGAATGGATTTGTGAATGTGAAAATAAATATCACATTCTTTTGTATAAAATTAGAGTAATAATTTCCTTTACTAATGAATACCTTTATCTGCCTTTTATTTCTTCTTGGGGGCATAGACATAGACTTTCAAATATTGCATAATACTCATTGGCATATAATAAGGATCACCACTCTTATTATAATTATAAACTCTGTTAAAGGCTAGAAGTGATTAATATAATCATTATTTAAAATTCAAACAAAACAAATTATTATTATTAAATATTTTCTAAACACACTTGGTTTCTTAGTTCTTAATTCTTTTATAATTATTTTAATGTTAAGGCCCACTGTCTGTGTTGGCAACCCGAACATATATACATGTGATTCGACTAAAAAGTATTTTAAGTTAATTAATTTTCCGATATCAGTGCCAATTCAGGGGTCTCTCATCCTCACCAACCATTGAGCTAGTTTTTTGGCACATAGCACTGTGCCGTCGATTTTTACTAATCCAAGCTGGTGAGTTGGGTTTGAATTCAGTTTGAACTGCCTGAGTTTGAATCCGACTTGCGTTCAGGTGGTGGACTTTTTCGACTGGTACAATATATATATAAAATGAAAACCATAAAACAATACAATACTAGATTAAATTCAAAAATTTTACCAAAATCCTTTCACAACCATGGTTTCATCTACTACAAATAGACCTTCTCAAGTGAAAATCAAACTATAAGAAATAACAAATATATACACACAATCAAACCTTCCCATAATTCATTTCAAACTCCACCTTCCTTTAATATCAAAAGAAGTCTTCATAAGATTGATAGCCACAGAATCAAGAAGATTTATCATCAAAGTCTCCTTTATTCTTCTTTTTAACTCATTCTTTTAACTCTACTTATATGAACCTTAATCCTTTCATTAAGACTAAACTTACTCTGGCCTACATAAAACTTACCACAACTACATGTAGTTGTGTTAAGTTTTATGTAGGCCAGAGTAAGTTTAGTCTTAATGAAAGGATTAAGGTTCATATAAGTAGAGTTAAACATAGGTATCTTAACTCAGCTTTATATATTCATGAATTGAATACAGGTCATATAGTATTATTTGACAATGCTTCGGTTATTTTCTATGAAAAGAATGAGTTAAAAAGAATAAAGGAGACTTTGATGATAAATCTTATTGATTCTGAGGCTATCAATCTTATGAAGACTTCTTCTGATAATAAGGGAAGGTGGAGTTTGAAATGAATTATGGGAAGGTTTGATTGTGTGTATATATTTGTTATTTCTTATAGTTTGATTTTCACTTGAGAAGGTCTATTTGTAGTAGATGAAACCATGGTTGTGAAAGGATTTTGGTAAAAATTTTGAATCTAATCTAGTATTGTATTGTTTTATGGTTTTCATTTTTATTATTGGTAGTATAGTGTTAGGCTGGTTTGGTTTTATATATATATATATATATACAGCTATGCACATTAAAAATGTATGGTGTACTTGTAGCTTATAAAGTAATTCTAAAGATGAAGTACCTCAATAAATTAGATTAGGATAAACTAACAATGATCAAGTATAATTACTGTGTCATTGTACTCCTTTGCCTAATTGAATTGCTCTATTACTCTGAATGTTTGAAGACAGAGAAATTAACATCTATTCTTATACACAAAGGTAAAATTACTTAGCCTTTTGATAACAATAATTTTTGTAATTAACATGGTTCTGATGTGTTATAAGTTTAGAACAACCTTGTTCAAATAGGCACATTTAATGATTTATTTTGACTATATGTTAGTGAGTATGCATACATTTGAGATAGCTATAATGTGTAAATAGCAGTCAATTTCATGAAGTGCTGAAAATATTTTAACAACTTCAAAGATGTATCATACCTAAGATTTAAATAACTATAATCTTAAACAGGCAAAACTCTCCATACACTAGTGCCACTCACTGCAAGCCAGAGTAATTAAGGGATGCCAGAAAGTCTATGCATAAAATCCCTATCTAGTACCTACTCATCCAATATCTCCAGACTAGTTTCTAGCTTGCAGCTTTCATTAGTGAAGAGCCTTGGATCTGAGAGTACTGCATATAGATCTTAGGATCTAATGCAACCCTCCAGCAGCCAATTTTTATTTTTATCTAACTACAAAACTATGAGACTAAAATTGAAAACACAATATTTTCAATCCAAGATTATTAGCTTATATAGTCATTTAGATCTGAACTCAGTTCAGTACCCATATAATTTGGTATCTTTGGTTTTTTACTCACCAAAGCCACCACTAACCTATTTGGCAGGGTTGGTATTAAACCACTAAACATTCATGTAATCTCCATTTCTTATGCTTTCTCATAACTGATATTAAACAGGTGAAACTCTTCATAGAGTAGTGCCACTCAGTGTTTTCAATTTTAGACTCATAGTTTTGTAGTTAAGTAGAGATAAAAAGTGGCTGTGGGAGGATTGTATTAGATCCTAAGATCTACATGTAGTGCTCTCAGATACAAAGCTCCTCACTGATGAAAGCCACAAACTAGAAACTAGTCTGGGGATAATGGATGAGTAGGCACTAGAATGGGATTGCATGCACAGACATTCTGGAATCCACTAATTACTATGGTTTGTACTGAGTGGCATTACTGTATGGAGAGTTTTGCCTGTTTAATAACAGTTATGAGCAAGCATAAAAATGGTAATCATATGATGTTTAGTGGTTTAACTGTATAATCTATTAGTGTTCTGGTTACAAAAAGTCAATTATATTAGAGATAAAAATATCACAGAAATTATGATGAAAATGATAGAAAATTATATAAGTATTAATAATCAAAATATCAGCATGATAGCAACAAAGGCATTGTAATCATTTTCCATATCAATAAAATGTATTACCAATACATGTTTGATGCTAATTCAGGAATAACTATACCTTACATGATAATTCTGATATAGAAGCCTGATAAAGTTGGAAAATGTTCTGTGTGGTAAGTGTCATATTTTTGCATAGAGTTGGTATCATCTTTAAAGCATTCTTTATTCTTTATTTTTAACATAAAGATCATCTTTATGACAGAAAGCATTGTATTCAAGATAATAATATGATTATATTAAATAAAGCAAAATAGTTTTCTGTTCTTTATTCTAGTGGTAATAGAATTTAATTTTATCATATTGATATGATATTAAAAAATAGGAATTAAAAGCTGAAACCAATTCTTTTATGGAACAGGAATCCATCTTTTTTTTATTCTGAAAAAAAAAAAAGATGGATTGCTGTTCCATAAAAAAATTGGTTTCAGCTTTTAATTTCTAGTTCAAATTGTGTAGAAATATTTACACTTTGCAGATTATTCCAACATTTAGAACTCATTGCAAATACTTTAATATAAACATTAAATATTAAATTATAAGAACAAGGGAATTCCTTTCATAGGTTTAATCCTTAGTGACACTTAATATAGTGATTTTTCCAAAAAATTTAAAAAGCACATTTAGTAATCCGATTCCAATTGTATAGTTAGCACATTAAATCATTTTAGAAAGTCTCCTGGTCAATTTTTGATATTTATCATATTTTCATTTTGTGACATTTATAATCATAAATCCATTATTAAAGGGCTGACATTGAATTATAGGTTTTTTTTTTTTTTTTTACAAGAGAGCGGTTTAATCATTTTGAGGGCAATTTCTGATTTATATCATTGTGGTTGGTGTTTTATCATTTATTTTAAAAGCAGTATACTATTAATCATTTGGTTTAAATACACTTAATTTATTTTGCTATATAGTTCAGGCTATTTTAATACTTAATAAGATCAAAAAAATAATTAATTAATTAATCATTAATTAATTCATAAATGAATTAACCTCGTTGATTTTCATTAATAATTCAACATTTTCTCTGAAGCTGCAAATTTTTTAGTGGATAATTTAGACTTATTGTCTAAAGTTTTATCTTTTATTAATTCATAGTCATGGTAATCCATAGTTTCCAAACATGTTTTTCATAATTATTTTGTAAGAAGAGACTAATGATTTGATTGAAATTATAATGAGCATCCCATAAACAATTTTCCAAAATTTTCATGAAGAGTTGAAAGCAGTAAATTGATTTTTTTAAAATGGCTTTTAGTGATAATCCTTGTTGTTGTTGATATTGTTTATCCATTTTAGTTTGGGATAATGAAAACATTTTATCAGCTAGGAAAAATGCCATAAGTTTATTTTCTTGGTCAATCTGGAGATGTTGATATAAAAATCGCCATTTTAAAATTTAATTTGATTGAATCTTGGATACTTTAGAGTTTTACAAAGAGTGACTAGATTTTCCCAAGCATTTATACTTATAGTCTCTGGTCAACTAATATTTTAATTGGTTACTATTTCCCACAAAGTATTTCTGTGTTTAGATTTTTCCAGGAAAAATTTGTTTACTGTCATGGTGATATAGAGGAGGAAGATAATTGAAATTGTCTGGGGTTTTTTAAGTGGTAAATTTTCCAGATATTATACAGAATGAAAAAAATATTAAAATGTTAATCATTTAACCTTCATTTACCTCAAAACAAATTTTACAATCATTTATTTTCAACAACTAAATAATTTATAAAATCCATTTTAAAGTTCTCAGACATTTATTTTTATAAATTTATTTGAATAAATACCTCCTAATTAAATTACAGTACCAACAAATAATTTAATTTATTTGTTTTATAAATTTTAAAATTCACTATGTTTAAGCATATAAAATTTCATGCATGCACACATATGTTTTTAAATGGGCTGTTTGTTCTGCTAGGTTATCTAACTGTAATCTCAATTGTAATAATCATAACACAGTTATTGTAAAACTGTTTTAGAATGTCTGATTTATTGTAATCTATTCTGTCGATCTTTCTACAATATAAGTTTTGTGTTTACTATTTGTGTAAAATTCAATTGTGCTTTTCAAATAAAATAAATAATACAAACGTATGGTAATTTATATATTTTATATATGCATTGATTAATACATCATTAGATGCTCTTTCAATATTCTTTTAGGAATTTCATTTTGACTATATTATCTGCTATCTCACCAACAATAGTGGTAATTTTACATTGCTTAACCAAAAAATAAAGCCAATTTTTTTTAGTTTTTTGTCTATATTAGTTAATTACTATAGTAAATATAAGGTTTAAAACACACATATATATATATGTGTGTGTGAACATATATATATATATATATTAATAATATATATATATGCGTGTGTGTGTGTGTGTGATACAACAAACAAAGTCTAATCAAATATTTACTTAAATAAATAACATTCATTTTCAAAAAATTATATTAAAATCCATAATTTAAAGTTTTTAGGTTTTTTAAATATTTGTTATAATATAAATTTTATAGACTATATAATATTTTAATTTTTAGGTAAATTACTATTGATGTACTTTGGATTAATATCAATAATAATTAGGAAAAAATACCAAGTAAGCTGTGGTGAGTATTTTACTGTTGTCTAATTATATATATATATAAAACAATTCACTAGAATAAAACTACAAAATTTTTAAAAAAATGCCTATATAAAATTAAAGATTAAAATTCCTTGCTATGGCCAGCTTCGGCGTATTCCGCCATCTTAAGCAGCAATAGCAAAGAATTTTAATCTTTAATTTTATATAGGCATTTTTTTTTAAATTTTGTAATTTTATTCTAGTGAATTGTTTTATTATATTTATATTATTTGATATTATATATATATATAAGAATAATGTTTGCTACGAATTGGAAAAAAAAATTTTTTTTTGTTAAATATTTAAAAAATAAAGATAATTTGTTTTTATATTAAATGTTTATATTGACTATTCAATAAAAAGGAATAAACCAATTGTTTCTTCAACCACAATTGGAGTTTTTAGATTTACCTTGGAATAAAAGAAGTGGGGGGGGGGTCCAGAAATTAATTAAGTCTATTCCTTGTTATAAAAAATAGGAATTGATGATGAATTTCCGAATCCTCCAAGCATTTATTTCAAGGTAAATGTAAAAAAGTCAATTGTTGTTGAAGAAAAAATTATTTTATTTCCTGCAGTGCACTGTCAATAAAACCATTTATTATAAATAAAAATTATCTCTATTATTTTTATGATTTTAGTATCGCACAATAAATGAAAATAGACTGGGTATGAGCACAGACTTTCATCTGACCCACCACTCTCCACACTATCTCATAACACTGATACACCTGAACACACATATGTCGAAAAGATGAAAGTCTGTGCTCATACCCAGTCTATTACATATATAGACACAGGTATATATAAGCCTGTGTATTTCAGCTAATAAATGAAAATTTAAAACAATTTTGTATTTTAAATTGATTGGGCACTTATAGTTGATATACCACTAGATACTTTTATAAGTTAAAACATACACCCTTTATGTATATATCATATTTAATAAGTGTACATAGTAACATATATGCTTAAACATTGTAAATGAAATTTTCTTAATACATATAATTTTACTTTAATTCAATATCACATTTATAGTATATGTAAGTCATTAGATATTTCTGCAAAACGTTAATATATATATATATATATACTCTTAATTAAAACAGGCAAATCTCACTATACGTATTGCCACACATAGCAAGCTAGAGTAATCAATGGAAGACAGAAGGCTTGTGCATAAACCCCTATCTTAATGTTTTATGAATATCTATTTCATATTCTTTATATATATATATATATATGTGTGTGTGCAGAAAGAAGTTTGCTATTAACTGAAAAGAGACCCTTTGATTCCTCTTGGAGGCCTTAAAGGAACCGAGCATGGCAAATTCCTAATGTCAACTCCATACATTCTTGTCATTGCAGCTGTTATTACTATGTGATTATTCATTTAATATACAAACATAGATGGGCTGCTCACCAACATACATTAGCCAGCATGATGAGTTTATTGGCTTTTTACCTCTGAGTTTAAGAATATTTTTTCCAATATATACAATCATGACAGCCAAAAATAAATTATACCTTTTATTCCCAGGAGGCTGTAAAGTCACCAACCAAGATAGCAGTTGGTGGCCAAAGGCAGAAGGTGCTAAGAATCCCCTGATTGTGGACTCAGGTTGCCATTTGATGACAACTTTTATTCAAATACTTACAATTGCAGTTCACTTTCAAGTGAAGGAATATTGCAAGAGGTAGAAGAAGAACTGCCTTATATTAAATGAGACATTATTGGACTTTGTGAAGTTAGAAGAAAAGAAGAAGAAACAATTGATTTAAAAAGTGGGCATATCCTCTACTATAAAGGCACAAATATTGGAAATACAAGTGGAGTAGGACTTTTTATAAATAAAAATGGAAAATAACATTGTGGAGATTGATGGTGTATAGAACAGAGTGGCAAGATTAGTTTTACAACTTAACGGCAGATACCAAATACAAATAATTCAGGTTTATGCCCCAACAAGTTCTCATGGTGATGAAGTAGTAGAAGATTTTTATATGGATGTACAAAAGGCTTTTGATCAGAGTAAACAACATTTTAAAATTGTTATGGTAGACACTAATACTAGAATTGGTAAACAAATGAAAGATGAAAATGCTGTAGGTAATTTTGGTTATGGTAATAGAAATGAGAGAGGACATAGACTTGTGGAGTTTGCAGAAGAAACAAACTTTATATTATGAAGTCTTTTTTTTTTTGAGAAAAATGTTAAAAGGAAATGGACATGGAAGCATCCAAATGAAGGTACAGCAGAATTGGTTTATATTTTGACTAACAGAAAATACATATTTCAAGATTGTAATGTTCTTAATAAATTTAACACAGGAAGTGATCATCGATTAGTAAGATGTAAAATACATGTTAATGCAAAACTAGAGAGACAAAAATTATTAAAAAAAAACAATATTTACAGTTGATTTTCCTAATCTTCAGGAACATTCTAATGAGTTTAAATTAGAACTTATAAATTGGTTTTAAGTATTAGTAGATTTTGAATATGATTCCGATTTGAATGACATTAATAGGAAAATAACTGATACACTTTTAAAAACTGCAACAAAGATAGCTGGTAGAAAACAGTAGCAATTGACCAATAAAATTTCTACTGAGACTAGAGAATTTATGAAGAAAAGAAGAAATATGAGAATATATAACAATGATGCATTAAAAAACATTGAATATCTCGAATTTTGTAAAATGGTGCAGAAAAGAATTGAAAATGATATAAGAAAGTATAATTGTGAACTAGCAAGGAAAGCTGTAGAAGAGAATAAGAGTCTAAAGAGTATAAAACAACATTTTTTTATTGGTAGAAAATTTATATCTGCAATAAAAAAAAAAAGATGGCATTATTACTAAAAAGAGAGATGACATCATGAAATGTGTAGAAGACTTCTATAAAGAATTTTATAGTAATAAAGAACAAATACCTCCTATACCTATTATATCTTCGGAATTGCCCAGAATTTTGAATGAGGAAGTGAGACATGCAATTAAATTTATGAAGAAAGGGAAGGCTCCAGGTAATGATGGAATTATAATTGATATATTAAAAGAAGCAGGTGAAGAAATGGAATTTCTTTTAGCAAAGTTATATACCAAGTGTGTAAATAATAAAGATGTACCGGATGATTGGAAGAATGCAGTATTAATATTAATATTTAAAAAAGGTGATAAAAAGATATTAAAAATTACAGACCTATCAGTCTTTTATCAGTTTTATACAAAATTTTTACTAAGATAATTACAACTCGTCTACAGAAAACACTGGATTTCCACCAACCAAGAGAACAAGCTTGATTTAAAAGTGGTTTTAGTACAGTAGATCATATCCCAGTACTGAGAGAAGTTATAGAAAGGACAAATGAATATGAGTTGCCATTATGCTTAGGATTTGTAGATTATGAAAAGGCATTTGATTCTATAAACATTTCTTCAGTGATTAAAGTATTGGATCATCAAGGTGTGGATCCAGGATATTGTCATATTTTAAAGAATATTTATAAAACTGCAACAGCAACAATGAGATTACACAATGATGGTAGGAAAACCAACATTGAAAAGGGTGTAAGACATGGTGACACCATATCGCCAAAACTTTTTACAGCAGTACTGCAAGAAGTATTTTGTGGATTAAAATGGGAAGTTAAAGGAGTGAAAGTAAATGGAGATTATTTAAGTCATTTAGATTTTTCAGATGATGTAGTTGTTTTTTCAAATAATGCTTTAGAGCTACAGGAAATGTTGCAGGAGTTATCAAATAAAAGTAGGAAAGTAGGACTAAAGATAAATGTTTAAAAGACTAAAGTAATGTTTAATAGATTTTTTTCAAAATATGAAAACAAAGATCGATTATGATGAGTTAGAAGAAGTTAACAGATACAAATACCTTGGTCAGATTATTAATACAGATGGAAGCATAATGGAGGAAATTAATCATAGAATTAAACTTGGTTGGAGTGCTTTTGGTAGAAATAATGTGATACTAAAAGGAAATATGTCTATGTGTTTGAAAAGGAAGGTTTTTAATAAATGTGTTTTTCCAGTTCTTCCTTATAGATCTGAGACTTGGACACTTAATAGAAAAGTAATACAGAGACTTCAGACCACTCAAAGAAGTATAGAGAGATGCATGTTGGGAGTAACAATAAGAGATCAAAAATGCAATGTATGGGTAAGAGAACAAACAGGTGTTACTGACCTCACTGAAAAAATTAAAAGACTGAAGTGGAGTTCAGCTGAACATATTGATAGAAGAGATGATAATAGATGGAAAATTGAAATTTTGAACTGGATTCCAAAATATTGTAAAAGACCCAGAAAGAGACCACATGTGAGATGGATGGATGAAATAAGAAAGTTTGCAGAGGTGATATGGAGAATAGAAGCTAAAGATAGGAAAAGATGGATTGCAAAAACCTTCAAAGGTGCATTTATGATAAACAAAACAAGTTATAAATTTTGTAACTTGCTATAGCTTGCATTTTCTGTTCACTAGATGGAGCTTTACCAATTGCCCACTATCAAGCTTAGTTTACATAAACACTGAGAGAGATAGAATTCAATATCTCTTTCAAGTTGTCTCCAACCTTTAAACCATGGTTTCGAGCTAGTTGGCTCACATCAGTAAACGGTAGGCTATTGGTAATGCTCCATCTAGTGAACATAAAATGCAAGCTATAGCAAGTTATGAAATTTATAACTTGTTTTGTTTATCATAAATGCACCCTTGAAGGTTTTTGCAATGATATAGATTGCAGAGGCTTTTACTATATGGTGAAACTGAACTGAATTCAGATCCATATAGCTATAATAGTTTGTTTGACTGGATTTGAAGATATTTATGTATCTGAAATATTCATGCTTTCAAACTGGTAGAAACGTGTTTCATAAATGCTGTTTAGTAGAGTTGGAGTTTAGAGCTAGTTTCTGGTCTTCCTACACTTTAATTGACATGAGCCAACTAACTCAAAACCATGGTTTAAATTGGAGACAATTTGAAAGAGATATTGAATTCTATCTCTCTCAGTGTTTATGTAAACTAAGCTTGATAGTGGGCTATTGGTAAAGCTCCATCTAGTGATCATAAAATGCAAGCTATAGCAAGTTATGAAATTTATAACTTGCTTTGTTTATCACACACACACACACACACACATATATATATATATATATATATAATCAAAACTACCCCAAAACCAAAATTAAAACAGACCAGCATAAAAATAATATTAAAACACAACCTAAGGTTGTGAAATGAAATCAAAAGAAGAATTAAAGAGTCTTTATTATTGAAAATTTATTATTCTGAAGCAATTAACTTATTTAAGAGTTCTTTTAATATTAAGGGTGGATGGGAAGTGAATGGATTTGTGGGTAGTTTTTAATATTATATATATTGTGTAGTTTTTGTAGTTCTTTACACTTGAGAAGTCTGCTTGTAGCAGTGAAACCTTAGGTTGTGTTTTAATATTATTTTTATGCTGGTCTGGTTTAATTTTGGTTTTGGGGTAGTTTTGATTTTATATTGACTAGTTTAGCTTTATTCTTGTAATGTTATTATATATATATATATATATATATATATATATATATATATATATATATATATATATATATATATATATATATATATATATATATATATATAAAGAATTAGAATATATGAAGAAAAATCCAGAATAGTGTAATAACATCATTTGATATGAATAATCTGAGACAATGGCAGATTTATATAAACCATATAGAAAAATATATGTTGATCAGTTTATTGATGACAAGCTGAAAGTTCTTTTTATGGATGTCAAAATAGGATGCCCTACAATTAGCAAAGCAATTATCTGATCTGAATCAACCAGAAAAAGAATTATTGACAAAACTAATACCTACTTCAAGCCAATAGCATGGAAATTTACAATGCATCACCACACATGCTTGATTCCAACAACTTTGACAAAGGAATGTGACTTTAAAGAGATATAACTGTATTAGTTATTATGGAGCATCAGGGTCATAAAGTTTAGGCAAATGTTAATAAGCAAAGTGATAGTAACTTTCAAGAGCACATCATGAGTGGCAAAAATTAATTTGGAACAGATCCCTCCTGTTTGATGCTGTTCCTGAAAGACAAGCCATATAATAGCAAAGTGTAAATTTAAAATATATAAGTGTTTTGACTGTGGTTTGATAGATCATTTACCAAAGCTTTGCAAAACTGAAATGCCAAAAGAGGATAAGTTACTAAGAAATAAATTGAGGAGAAAAGCAACAAAAAAAAGTCACAAATGAAAGATTGATAAAAATTAAAACTATGATATTCCAAAATATTTTTAAAATCTGTGAACAAATACTAAACATGGAAATAGACAGTGGGATGTGCATATCACTGATATTGCTTAAGGATTGGATGGTTATTAGGAAAAAAACCAAAGTTAACATTATGGTAATAAAATTAATTTCGTGGCAACAGATGTAAATGGAAATGTAAAAAGTATTAAAGACAATGTGTCAGTTCCCATAACAGTAAATAACCATAACAGAAATTGACTATTATGTATGGTTACAAGACATATTTGTTGGATATGAGGATGAAGCTGATTGAAGCCTTCAGGATAATAATTAATGTTGTAAAAAATAAAAGTGGAAGTAAAGTTAAAATTAAATGTCTGAAATTCTTTAAATTCAATTCAGTAGAGCTTAAAAAGATGGCAGTTGACATAGAACTAATGGATAATGCATAACATATTTATAGAGCAAGAAAGGTCCTGTTTGCATTTAAGTCAAAATTAGAGAATACATTAAACATTCGATGAATAAGGGGATTATTACACCTATAGAGGAATCTGCTGATCTCCACTGATAGTGGTCACATTGATTCCATATAGAAATGTGAATATATATTGTGGTTACTAGAATACTAACAAAGGCACTAATCATGTACACAGTGTAAGAGAAGTATTAGTAACTTTGCAAAATGTTAAGTATTTGCTAAAATAGATTTGAAGTCAGTATTTCATCAACTTCTGGTTATAACCATTAATGGCCAAAATATTGATGGATAAATCAGCTTGTGAGACTATTCAAGTTTAACAAACTATCATGTGGGATAACAATAACACTAGATATTTTTCAAACAAAAGTAAAAAAATTACTAAGAGGTGTAGAACAACTATATCATACTTAGTTGAAATTCTTATTGTTGCTTAATTTGAAGCTTTTCTAGGCTTACTCAAATTTCCTTGAAATACTTTTAAAAAGAAAATCACACATAGCAATATCTCTTTAAATATTTCTATAGAAAAAACAGTTGAGAAGACAAATAAATATTGCTTTTGGAAATGTGAGGGAACTGTTATTATCAGAAAATTACAAGTTAATTATTGTGAACATCAAGAAGTGATGATAGCAACAGATATTTCTAAGTTGAATTTTAGTGCTATAATATTACATTGTGCTTATGAAGATGAATGTCCTATAGCTTACACTTCTAAAACATTGTCTATGGCCAATTAAAACTACAATCAATTAGACCAGAAAGGTTTAGCATTAGTCTTTCCTATAAAATAGTCTCACCAATACATTTCTGGGTGATTATTCAAAATTTATACTGGCCAAAGATCACTATTGAAAATTTTCAGTTAGAATAAGAAAACTTCAGGCAATATAAGTCAAAAAAATGCTAAAATTGATGAATATTTTTGCTTCATATAATTATGAGTTATTGTATTGACAAAGCATAACAAAGAATGCACATGCTCTTTCCAGAGTTCTGGATAAAAGCACATGCAAATCATATATTAGTGAAATAAACTGTATAATTGTGTTAAATATCCCAACTAAATAATAGTAAAATTATAACAAAATGGAATAAAATCAACAAGGATTATAATTTGGTAATAAAATTGGTAAAAAATAGGTGACTAAAAAAACAAATTATGCAGCACCAAGGATATGGAACACTTGAAAATGTGTGTTGACTTGCCAAAAATGCATATTGATAATAAACCAATAAACCAAGTAATGATTCTAATCAAGGGGAGGAAAAGTCTTTTACAGTTATTACACTATGTATATCCAAGATAATAACAATGAAGGAATTAAAGTATTTATATGATTGGTGGTCACAGTAAAACAGTGATATTGAACAGATTGTTAAAAATGTCAAGATTGCTAACCATCAGCAAGTTTTCTAGCTACAAAATTTCAATTTTGGCTGAGTCTATGAGAAAATGAGAAAGAATTCACTTAGATGATGCTGGAATACTCCAAAAATATATTTTTTAATAGCTGTAAATGCATATTCAAAATGGATAGAATATCATTTAGTAAATGATAACAGTTCAGAAAGTGTGTTAAACGTTCTAAATAAACTATTTACCATGCATTGTTATCCTGAAACAATTGCAATGGACAATGGACAGGATTCATCTCAGAATCTACTCAAAAAGAGGTTGAGCATATATTAACACTACCATATCATCCTCAAACAAGCATCCTTACAGAAAGGTAGTCACTATTTTAAATAAAAAACAATAAACTGATATTCATAAAGCACTGAAAACATCAATATTTTACAAGCACTTCATTTCACTTTCCATTACATAAAAACACTTGTGGAATATTACTAATGACGCATTGCACAAGAATGTATTTGTTTGTTTTAATGCTGAATAAAGTCAAAATGAGATATATATATATAAACCCTGAAAACATCAAGTTTAATTTAAAAAAGACAGTTTAGATAAAGGATATACTTTACAGGATGAGATAGGTAAAATAGTATCTGCATAAACATGGGAGAGAAGATTAGAAGATGACAAAGTTTTGAGATACCATATAAATCATGCAAAAGAACATCCACATGAAATGATAAAAGTCATAACTACTACTCTGATTATGGATAAAGATATTAAAGCTGATAACTAAGAAGATAGAAGTGGTAGATAACTATTAAATTCAAGATGAAGATATAGAGTTAAATAGGTTTAACAAAAATTCAGAAAAAGATTTATTCCCTTTCAAACAGCCTTTTCTGGAAAAAAAAACAAAGCTATGGAGCAGTGGAAAAAGATATATTCCTCTAGAAAGACATCCCATGTGATAAAAACCTAAAATAGGATTAATTTTTTATAATAAAAAAATCTAGAGTAAAAGTGGAGATATAGACTTATTATATACAGGGCCAGACCATTATCTAATGGCCAACAATTAATATTAATTTAAATTGAATCACAAAAGTTTTCTTAAATATATTAATAATAATAAATTAGTAATTCAACTGTCGCCTGGCTAATTGAAAAGCAATAAACAATATAAATCTCAGAACAATTCATATGTATATAGACAAACAGATAAATAAATAACTAATTATAGCTTTATTCTAATTTCATAGTGTATTAAAGTTTTTATTTAATAACTATACATTTTTCTTAACTCTCGTAAGATCAGATGGTCGAACAATAGCAATTTTTAAATAAGTACCTTTCTGCTCACTCCTTCCTTGTGTTCCGTATAATTAGATTTAACTTGAACTACTTAATACTGCTACTGTTGCTGCAACTGCACTATCACCTCTCACTAATTTTTTTCAACTTTCACTAGTCTACTTTTCTCTTTACTTTCCCCCCAAATTTCATACCTCTCTTTTTCCATTTAGAAATATTTGCAGGCAATTGATTAACTTTGCTAATTTGCATAGTGTTAAATGTTATTAAATACAAATTAGTTTATTGTCACCAGCAGTTAGTTTAATTCTCTTTGGTGAATATATTGTTTCAAGAGTGACTCAACATTACCTATTTTGAACATCCTGAACACACACGTATAACTTTATTATATTTGAACAATAGATTCTTATAACTAACTTTTAATACATATATTTTTGAGAAAACAAACATTTATATTGTAAACAGTCGGGTAACCTGTCAAGGGGGGAAGGGCTTTTTGAATGTTTATTTTGTTTTTTTTTTTTTTTTTTTTTTTTGTGGTGGGGGGGAATTTTAATTTTAAAGGGAGAGGGGGGGGGGGGGGGGGTTTGTTTTAAGGGGTTGGGGGAGGGAAGGGGGGGGGGGGGGGGGGGGGCGGGGGGGGGGGGGGGGGAAAAAAAGAAAGGAAAAGGGGGGGGGTTTTGGCGTTGGTTTAGAAGAAGAAAAAAAATTTTCTTTTTTTAAAGAGGAGGGGGGGGGGGGGGTTTTCTGGCCTTCCCTGAAGATCCTGGGGGAGACTCTCGGGTCTTCACTTCGGGGATCGATCCACGATGACGGGGTGCTGTTTGCGTTTCTGTGTTTTCTTTTGTCCCGGGGTCCCGGACAAATTGGTTGTGTTTTTTTTCTTTGCGGGGTTGAAAGATCAAATAATAATATATTAAATTGAAGTAGAGAGTGGTTAGAAAGTTGAATAGAAGAAAAAAAAGAAATTTTTTAGGTTTTTTTGTGTTTCGGTCACATAAAAATAAGTCTGTGTGGAATGGATTGTATGGTGGTTGATATAATGGGTGGTTGGTGGTTGATTATAGTATGTTGGGTTGTGGTGTTTATTTTTTTGTTTAGGGGGGAGAAAGTTATAAGGGAAAATATTTAAAAATTTTTATTGTAAGTTAGGAATGGTAAATAGTAGGTATTTAAAGGTTGGGAGGAGGGTATTGTAAAAGTGGTTTAATAGTTACAAGGTAGAGGTATGTTATATAGTTTAAAATTAGTTTTATAATTTGTTTTTATTTGTTTTAGTATTTATTTTGTAGTGGGGAAAATGTTTAAAATTTTATTAAAGTAAGAAAAGAGGGAGTGGGGGTGGATTTGGTTTATTTTGTAAAAGTGGTATATGTATGTATTTGTGGTGTGGATAGACAATTTTAGAAAGAACTATGAATAATTTTTGGATCAAGATAAGAGATTATTGTAAAAAAAAAAAATGAAAAAGGAGATATATTAAACATGAAGGTTTATCTGGGGAATTTGATGAAAATAAAAAGAAGGTTGGGAAAAAGGTTTGAATGTTAATTGAAATTAAGGTGGAAAAGTTCTTTTGTTATTATTAACTGCCATCTATACAGTGGTGGGAGAAAGGGGAGGATGTGTTTGGAAAAAAAAGAAAGGAAAAAGTGACAGGAGAGTGGGGTAGTTTTTTTTAAATAGTGTCAGTTTTATTTTGGTTTTCAAAGAAGAAAGAAAAAAAATATATTCAATTTTTTTTTTTATATATATATTTTAAGAAGGTAATATAAATGGTAGGTGGGGTAAAAGTTAGTGTGGTTTTCTGATTAAAGAATATGTGATTAGGAGATTATAATTTGAAGAATATAATCGAATGAATGAGGTGATGAACTTCTCTAGTTTTGTGGTTTCATGTGTTTTTTTCTTATTTTGATATCCCAGGGATAATGAAAAATTGAGGTAATATGATTAAGATATTTTATTTCCAAAATTTAAGTTTTGAAACCTAGGAGAAAGAGAGAATTATATATTTTTTATGATAAAGATTAAATATGATTAGATTTTTATCTGTGTATACGTTGTTTTTTGTTTGTGTAAATCCAAAATAATATGTAGGTTTTATTGGGTTATGTAAAGTTAAAAGGGTATGGGAATATATTTTTTAAAAGAAAAAAATATTATAATAAAAAGGTGTGTTATTTTAAGGATATTACATGTGTATGTTTTATTATTTGACTCATAGAATATAGTTCATGAATTTAAAAATTGATCCGAGTTTGTGTTGGTTGATAGAGTTTTCTACATTTTCTCGGTTTATTGGCACGCCTGAGTACTGAGCTAGTGGAGGGCCTATTACTATCTATTTTCTTCCAGTAATATTATGTAAAAATAAGTTTGGCGCTTGAGTCAATGATTGTATAAATATGTGTGAGAGAAATAGAAATTTCTTATCACTATTTTTTTTGCTAAAAAGGAAAAAGGGAAATATAGATATATTTTTATGATAAGAAAATAAGTATAAATTACAATATGTTATTGTTTTTGTATGTCCAGTAAAAGTTAAAAGTAGTAATACATTTGTTAGATTCTCATTGTACTCGTTATCTATATTTGATTTTCTGTTTAGTTTATATGTCATGAAAGAATACTGATATGACTAATCGGTCAAAAGACGATTTCTTTAGAAAAATGGCGATTTGTTGTAATAAAAATACTATGATTTAATTTATATATTCAATGTATAATCTATGTATTAGTTTTCATTGACAGGTGACTTTGTTTGCAAACTGTTATTTGTCTTTTCAATTTCTTATTTGGTTTTGAGAAAAAAGAAGTGGTAGTGGGAGGGGGGAGGGGAGAATATACTAAGTTGATTTCTTGTAATATTATTTATCACATTTTGACATAGAAAATTATTTGGTGAGATAAATTTCATGAACATTTTCTTATTTGTAATTGACAAATCAGTTTGGAGTTTTAATTATTATTTTGTCTTAAAAATTTTTAATTTCTTTCTTATGCTTTTTCAAAATTAAGGGAGAGAAATGCAGTCAGTTTACAACTTATCATACTACTATAACATAATTTATACATTTAATGTGCAATCTAAAACCTCTCAACATTAGTTTAAATTCACAGGACTTTGGTTTTTGCAAAATTTTATTTATCTTTACAATTTCGTATTTGGTTTCGAAAAAAGGGTAGATGGTAAAGAATGGAAGAGAAAGCGGGGTAGGGGAAATTCGCAAGTTTTCATTGCTGTTTTCTCATTATACTTCCTATCTAATATTGATTTACAAAATTACTTGATGTAAATAACTTCAACCATCCTTTTCTTATTTATAATTGACAAATGGGTTTGAAAATTTGATTTTTCTTTTGTCTTTATACATTTTCAAATTTCTTTCTTATTTGCTTTTTTAAACGTGAGGGAGGCGACTAAAGAAATATGGTCTAGACTTTTCAAGAAAAACAATTATTAATCATCAACTCCATTCAATACTAATTATAAATAAAACAAAATAAAAATTAAGTGGCTGATTTTGAAATAACAATAATAGCAACAAATTAATACGTTAAAATTAAACTTTGTTATTTATTCAGATTCTCACCACCATCTGAAATGTGATTAAACGCATATAAAGATAAAAAAGTAATGTATGTATTGAGTACGTGATTTGAAAGTGTAGATGAACAACTCCAAAAGTATTCTCAATCCTTCCTCTTTAGCTTTCTTTTCTCTATCACAGACATCCCAAGATTTTGACTTTTAAAAAATCCAAAACAAAAAAGGAAAATTAAGTGAACCTCTCCAAGTTTAATCTTTTTCAAATCAAAACCTTGTTAAACAAGATCAATGAAGAACACAAAGTTTGTTTTTAAATAAATTTCTAAAAAAAAAAAAAGATTTATTATAACACGTGACAAAAAATGTTAGCTTAACTTTTAATTTTCTGCTATATTTTGTGAACTACTTACGAATCTAGAATTTTAAAGACATAAAGTAGGTCGAATCTTAAGTTTATCAATTAGTTATCTCAGAATTATTTCATTATGTAGAAAAGAATTTTAAAAAATTAAGGAAAAATTCATATGTAGGTAGACGAGTACATGAGTACATTGGTACCAAAAAATTACACCTTAAAGAATGTTTCCATTTAAAACAACGGCATTTTACAGATTGTGGCATTCTTCAATGCTACTCCTATGAACAGTTACAAAAGAAGTTTATTGAAGGGATCAAAGTTTAATAAGATTAGAAAAAAAAATAGCATTAAAAGTCACTTTTATTCTGAATGCATTGGTGGAAATGTAATATTTGTTTATAGAAACATCTATTATTAGGATTATACTTAAATAACTATTTAAACACTAAAATTATCAATTTAGACAATTCTTTAATCTCACCATGTTAATATAAAATTCTTCTAAAGAGCGAGAGAATCTATTTATTCTTGGGTTTTGGATTCACAGAAAATAAAACTGATATATGTTTTTTTGAAATAATGTATTATTAAAGATCTGATTAAATGAAAATGTGTAGTATTTTTTGTGTGTCAGAATAATAAATTGATTGTGGAGTTAAAATCAGAAATTCATAACTTAACAAAAAGATTAAAATGATTAACAGATTAAAATTAAAAAGTCGAAACAATCGCAACCAACGTTTTTATAACTTATATTTTTTGAACAGATGTTTAAAATATTTACATAAACACTCAAATAATGATATACCAATTCAACCACAAGTTTTAATTAATATATTAACCCTTATCTACTAATTTATATTTGAAAAATAATATCCAACTTTCTGTCATCTTCAAACTGAAAAAATGCAACTATCAAGGACTACTCAGAGATAGTTTAAAATCAAATATGTTAACTTCAAAACTAATGCAATTTTTTTAGAAATCAGGATAAGAAAATGTCCCATTTAATATTAAAAATGTTTTTATTACTTCAATTTATAAAAGTAAAAGAGGTTTAATTATTATATTTTAACCCAGTTGTTTTGTGTTCAGATTTGCTATTTATTTAGAATTATCTTAAACCTAGTTTTTAGTTGAATGTTGAAGACAAATGTTAATTCATCAAATTTAATTTTTTATTGTCTGAATAAAAGGAATGGCTTTTCTTTTAATGAAACATGATAGATATTTTATATAAAACTATTTAAAACAAGGATTATCCTATTTACAACTTTTTTAATTTTTACCAAGAAAATATTTAAAAATATTTGTAGATGTCTTTATGAAATAAACATTAAAATATATAAAAGTTTGATGACAGAATTTTTAATTCGAATTGATTAAAATTCAAACCAAAAACTTCATATTACTAGTTTTGAGATCTTAAATTTGCTGGTGGTTTAATTATTTCTTCAGATGCAAAGAATGTTTATGAAAATATTGTCAAAATTTTAAACTCAACTTATTTTATTCTGTAATTAATGTTCAGAAAACTCAAGTTCTTATTATACAGGATAAAAAATTATTAAGCAACTTTTAGCATATTAGCACTGATCAAGAGGTGCACATCAATTTAAATATTATGATAGCTTTTTTGATATAAAGAGAAAATTTAATGTTGAGATGCAACATAGAATTATTTTTTTCTGGATCAGCATTTAAATATTAGTTATATAGAGAACAATGATGAGGGTGAGGTTCACCAAAAGCACATTCAGCTTTAGATTATAAAGAATACATAAATCACTTTATTAGGCAGATTTAAATTTGAATTATATAGTGTTGCTATTTTGACCAATTTCTTATATAAAAATAAAACATGGATTTTCTATCGAAATAATATAAAATCACTGAATAAATATCACAAGAATATTTCAGATGATTATAGGATTGAAATAAAATGTTTATAAGATTAAACGGTAAGTTTTTCAATTGAATAAATATTATACTATCACATTTACTGTTATAAAGCAATACCTTTATTAGATCGACCTTGTGAAGCGAATTAAAATAGACAGACATTCTAAATAAGGATTTTATAGTAAACTTGATTATCGGATTTTATGTTAGATGTAAGACCATTTAAAGACTTTCTAAAAAGAATAAGAGGTATTTAAGTACTAGTCCTGACACCAAGATTGGTTATGGATAATTCAGGATATGAATTTGTTAATCAATAAAATTAATGACTCAAAATTTAAATTATTTAATTTGTTTTTACAAATTATAAGGGACTTGTTAAGAGAAATTCTGATAAGTCAACTAGAATATTTACAAACATGCATATACAATATTAATAGAAAGGATTGAGTTCAGTTTGTCTCCTTTTTAAAAATAAAAGTTTGTAAAAGTGATATATATGTACATTTATAAAAAAAAATCTAAGTTAAAATACAATGAGTTAAGTGCCTAATTTTATCTTTAATTAGAATTTATAATTAAAGATGAAATTGTTTTTTTTTAATCAGGAATTTATACAAACTTTCATTTAATATTTAAATACTAATATATTGTCTATACAGAACTTAATATAATTAGGAGAGATTTGAAGAACACAAACTCTCCTCAATCCTTTCTATTAATAATGTGTATGCATGTTTGTGAATATTTTTGATGATTTGTAAGAATTTTTCTTAAAACGTAATTTATAATTTGTGAAAACAAATTAAACAATTTAAAATTCGAATCATTAATTTCATATCCGAAATTATCCTAATCAATCTTGTGGTTCGGGCTAATCCATAAGTACCAAATAAACATATCTAATAATAAATATACTAGAGAACTAATATATTGCAAGGTATTATTAAATTTTCCAAAAAAAAAATATACATATGAAGTTAAAAATAGCATTTCCAATATTGTGCAGAATATGCATTTAATTGAAGTTCCCTGATTATGCTTAGATGTGTACAATTTACCTATAAAATTTAATTATAGTATTTTTTTTATGTGATTTTAGAATAGTTATTCTTATGTTTGAGTGTACATTAATGGTAATGATGATAATATGAGCGCGTGTGTATTTTAAAAATACATTTTGTGAACTTGTCGATTAAATTTTAGTTACGATTTATATTTATTCAAGGAAATATTTACTATTATAGGTACTAATTATTAAATATATTGTCTTTTTTTTTAGATTATGTGAAGTTAGAAGATTGTTCATCAATTATTTTTAACTACAAGTCTGATATTCAAAGTATTTATTTATATGAAAAAAATAAATCTAAAAAAACTTTAACTACTTTTATAAATAAAAAGGATTCAGTCTATACTTCTGATAGTTATCTTGGCAAACTTGTCAATAAAGCAAAATCAAATAGACATGTTATTGAATTCATCATAGCAGATAGTGATTTTGATAAAGAAATAGAAATAAATATTCAAGACAAAGATGAGAAATGGACTGATATTACTAAAAATTTAATTTTTAATAATAACTGCTACACCTTCAGTAAGCGAATTATTATTATTATTATTATTATTATTATTATTATTATTATTATTATTATTATTATTATTATTATTATTATTATTATTATTATTATTATTATTATTATTATTATTATTATTATTATTATTATTATTATTATTATTATTGTTGTTGTTGTTGTTGTTATTGTTGTTGTTGTTATTATTATTATTATTATTATTATTAACAATTTACAGAAGAATATCAGTTTATTTAGATGATTTTGTTAGCATATTATGTCAAAATTAACTTTTTTCATCATTGCTGGAAATTAAATAAAAGAGAATGTTTTAAAAATATTAAAAAAGTAAAAATATCTCTAACAGAAAACGTAAAAAAAAAAAGTAATATGTACATATAATTTCTTAGATATAATATAACAGTTAAGAATAAAAAAAAGTATTTTAAATAAAATTGAATCTAGCTTAACTGTTTTTACCATTATAAATATTAACGTTGGATCTTATTTTTGGTTTGGAAAATAGGTAGAGAGACCGACCCTGAAATTTAAAATGTAATGTTCGAGGCCCAAACCTGTCATTTCAGTGCTCACTTTTTTTAACTCTTGAACAATAAACCAATATTAATAATAATTTACTATTATTACTATTATCATTAAAGTTGAATAAAAAATTATAACTAATAGAAAAACTTGTATTGCAGCCCAATAAGAGTGGATTGGCAATCTAAACTTAAGTAGTAATTCTGTTATATGATAGTTGAAAATGATCATGATGTAGATTATTTAAAGACTTTGTCATTTTTATAGTGTAAATATAAGAACTGACATATCTTCTTAAAGCATTTTTTAAAAAAAATTAAGAATATATTGTAAGCATCAATATTAAAGTATCTAAGATTTAATCCTTCTTGAAGCTCATAAATCTATAAGATAGATACATCTGTAGAATATCCCTGGTCACATATAGAAGTTATAAATAAGTGACATCAATGCCATAATACAACAGCCTGTTAACACAATAAAAATATCATTAATCATTTCAGCATTTGTTTTTCATGTACTAGATATAAACCATCACCAAGATTTCTTCAAAATCCTTTGTAGATCCATTAAATCGGTGATCAAATAATGTTTAATGGGCTCAGTGAGATTTGGAACGGACCAAATATTATTAATAAATAAAATAAAACTGTCACATTATTATCAATATAGAAGAGTTTCTTTTAAAAATCGTCAAATTATCATCAATATGGAAGAGATTATTTACACAAATTAGCTTTCAACTCCCTTGAGGTTTAACTTGATTTTTTAAAACCAAATCCACTGAGTATTAAACAAACTTTCTAATGTACATATGTATAAGGACAAGGATAAAGAAAAGAATAAATGACAATTACAATTACCATTACCGGTAACATACATGCAATAGACCTGTCTATAATTTAATTGTTGATGAGTTATTTGTTTTTAAGCTCTGGTATTTGTCCAATACAAATTTTAAAATAGTTTAAGTATTAAAGAATGTGTGCTATTATGAATGTAATGTAAATGTAAAATAATGATTTAAATACAAAGTAGATAAGATGAATATGAAATAATAATGTTAAAACCACTCTAGTTAATATTCATTTGTTCATATCCCTTCGAATAATTTATAGTTATTGCCTCTTAATTAATTAAAGTAAGCAAACTTAGGACTTCTAATTTAATAAATAATGATAGCAATTTATTTACAGCAAATGATAATAAACAACAAAGAAAATAAAGCTGTAATGTGTAATAATTGTATAAATGTTTATACCTATGGTGATGCTAAACAATGTACTTATTCTCAGAACTAGGGGAAAATATATCCTTGTTAATTATATCAAAAAAATACAAAATTTATAAAGAATGATTAACTTATTATGATTTATTACTAAAGCAATATTAAAATCTAAATAAGATATTCAGATGACATTTAATTGATAATTATTTATAATTTTGACCAATTGTTATTATTTCCCCCCTAATTATGTGTGGGTTTAGTCATTTATTCTTTAGCAAGCAAATATATAATTAAGTAACCTTTGAAACACATATATAATAACATTTTATAGGTGAACTCAAACGATCTGCATGGTTGATGATATATTCAATATTCATAATCCTCTGGCACTTAAGGTTTCATTATTCATTAAAATATCCAATATCTGTGTAGCAACAACAATCCAAAAGTAATATTAAAATTTGTTCCAATTAGATTATGAATATAATTTTATCCTAAAGGTATTTGTGTAGATTAAATTATTTAGGTGGTTGTCACATACTATACTATCTTGTATTATGAGTCCCATTAGTGACATGCATGTAAAACATCGAATACCGTTAGATATTAATTCCTATAAGACTCGTTCCATTATTCATTGTCATAATTTTCTCCCAAAAATAATTCATTCATTCATCATGATGTAATACCATTTTTCAGTGCAATAATATACATATAAGCACAAAGTAAATTTAATAAGGGCTTTCATCAAGATGTATAAAATAAAGTGATTCCAATAACTAATACCAGCATGTGGCAACAAGAATGTTGAAAATCAAGATTTTAGTGTTACTTAATAAATAATTCTCCATTTTTAAAAATTGGTATTATATCTTAATATCTTTAGCAATATTAATAATTTTATCCATATATATTTGTATTGTTTTCCAATCAATGAATATATATATACATACTGTGACACTATAATTCTTTTTCTTCCCCTAATAACTGAATCTTAATTATTAGAATCGCTGCCGAGGGCGCCACCAAGGATTTCTCTCTTGGAACCTGGCCACGAAGTTCTACATAAGCCTGGTCTTATTTATTTTTGAACGGCGATTCACCGATTACAAATTTTGTTTATAATCTGACAGGGGTTTCCACTTAAGGACACTAACTAATTATTATAAATAATTAAAGAATTCAAATATACATTGGATACCAAAAATTTTTCCTTTATTATTATTATTATTAATAACATTATATTTCTGCCCGATCCAGAGAGAACTGACTTACAATTTCTGATTTTCAAACTTTTAACTTTCTAAGTATTCTTCCCAAATATCTACCATGGATTTACTTGCGCCGACACTAACACTGTGGATTCTAGCAGGCGTGTATATAAAGGCAACTTATAGTATATACTCTTTCCTGAAGTTTATTTTTAAACCCCACTTTATTTGGTAAATAAATAACTTGCAAAAACTTAAAATGAACGTATAAGTGTCTTTCGTTTTCTTATACTTTCAGCACTTCCCTTGTTTTCTGCTAACAAGCAAGTAACACCCTAAGGTTCTCTGTTGCTTGGCAGTGCACTTTTATACCCCCACCCTGTTGTTACCCTCTAGATCGAACAGATATTAAATAATTTAATATACAGTCATCCCAATATTTCATGAAATATTTAACGAGAATTAACATAAATAGTTTACAATATTAAATAAATTTATTTCCCCACCTCTATTGTTGAAACATTCGTAACAAATATAATAAACGAAAAATAAATCCAAAATAAAGTTCTATTACACTTTAACTAAATTCCCATTAATTGAAAAGTTTATAATTACCCTGATCGATCAGAGCGAAGTGGTCTGACTTTCATAGATTCACATTCCATTTGTCGTGCCTTTGTCCTTGTATATGAGAATTCTGTTGTGTCCATGGATGTTCCTTTGGTTGTCCGGCTAGCAATATACATTTCTTTCCATTCCTTGACTCTTTCTGTAGCTTCATTCAGATGGAGTGGCGGTCAATTCCCCAAAGGGGAAGGTTTTGATAGCTTTAGCTGCTATGCATTTGAAAAGAGTCCACAAAATAATTTTCTATAATAATTTCTGATTCGGAGCACAGCTTCTCTCCCTTTTTTTTTTCTTTGTTTATTGTCCTTGCTGGTCTCTCGAGTCAACTGACTTACTCTAAAAGCGATTTTATCTCCTTTTCTCTTATCTTTTTTTCTTTTTAATTAGCGTAATAGCAATTATTAATCAAATACTTTTAGTTTGTGAAAGTTTCAACAATAGAGTCTAATTACTACCAACAATCTAATTTTGTTTTCTTTCCCCCACCCTTTTATCTCTCGATTTTTCTCCCTTTTAATTAAACACTTTTAACATTTTTGACAATAAATTATATTTTATCTTTTTTTTTTTTTTTAAATTGCTCAAATCTATAGCAAAATAAAAGTTTAAGATTTTACCCTTCCCATTAAATTAAAATCATTTGTTAATTTTTATTTTACAAACTATTTAACTTCGGAAAATATCTATGACGAAATTATAAATATGTGAGCTTATATATATATATGAGCTGACTTAAAATATCAGCTCAATACATATATATATATGTGTGTGTGTGTGTGTAATAATATTATGATTCGATGTCTGTATTTTTAAAGCAATATGCGTAATTATATAACTGAATATTTGTAAACACAGTAACTAAATAATTAAAAAAATGTATCCACTTAGGAGCATTTTGGATTATCCCAGTAATCTGTGCCAACTAAAGCTTTGAAATGTTAACTTTCCCACAATTCCGTGATCTTAACGTTTGCTGCTTGCCTATTAATTAAGTCATGTTTATATTTGTATATTAGCATAGCTTTCTTTATTTTTCTTTTATTGTTATTTTTTTCGATTTGCAATATTTTTACACTGTTAAAATTGAAGTCAAAACCATAAATACATGATTTATTATGGTCGTAAAAAACAGATGCTGAAATATTATTATCTACTATACAATTTTATTTCGATTTCTGAACACGTTTTAATAATAGCAAGTGTTCTTTAGTCTGTATTTACAAATATTCAATTATATAATTATATATATAAAGCTTGTTTTGAGCTATTGGTTAGCTACATCTAGTGATCCTTTAAATGCAAGCTTAAAAACAAGTTACTAAATTTATAACTTGTTTTTATTAATTATATATATATAGTATTTAATTTTAAATAAACATTTTTTAAAAATCTCCTATGAAAATAATAATTTTTTTAAACACAATGGTAACTTTACTCCAGGTGATATTAAACTTTGATTTCCATTTCCACTTGTTTTGATGTCAATACATCTACTTTACTTTTTATCAAGTCATTTTTTAATACAGACCTTCATGAATTCTTTCATTACAATTTGTAATGAGAGAAATGCTTGTTATAAGGGAAATTTCTTTCAAAGTAAGCAAATTATATACATAAAACACATACTTAAAAATAAAAGAATAAAAGTGAAGAGTTATTTGTTGATGACTTCCAAATAATTTATTTGCATGACATAATATCTGTCACTGCTGTCATTTAATATGTGAGTTGAAAATTCATCCAGCGATTATTATTATAAATAAATAAATTTGAAAATATCAATTATATGCATACATACAAATAGACTTATACATATGAAAATGTAAACTATTAATGTTCCTTACTGAAATATACATGAAAAATAAGGAATATGGTTTTAGCAAACTGTTCTTCCTTTAAAAATGCTAAACTTTAATGCATGTTGTTTTATATTACGACTAAAATAAAATAAACCGTGAAATTGTTACTTTGATTTTTTTTTTAAAAAAATGTCATTCATTATTTACTTATCAGAACTTAAGGTTTAAGAATATATATATATATTTGTTTATTAAAGTTAACAAGTATGTACCTTTCTTTTGGAATTTTAAATGATTTTAACCTTGAGGAAGGTAATTATTGTATCATTTTAAAAGATAAAGAAAATAAACTGGACTTGTCTTATATTCTAAAATGTATAGAATTATATTTATAGATATCTTCTATTTTTATAAATTGATAGATCAATCATAGAATTAAATTCAACAGTAATTTACTTAATATTAAATCAATTAAATAATATAAATTTTAATAAAACATTAATTCTATCAATATGACTAGACTGCAAAATTTTTTAAAAGGCAGGTAACATGTATAAGAAGCCTACACTAAATAAGATCAATGTCATTTGGGGAAAAAAGACTTTATTGGAAGGAAAAAATTGAACTACAACTCTTTAACTGAAAATCTTTAAGAACGAAGGGGAAGACAATAAGAAAGCATTAAACAAGAAACACTATATTGTAATTTGAGAGGAAAAAACCTCTGAAGAAAGTGTATTGAAATCTCTAGGAATTTAGATTTTAATTTAATTCTTTTTATAAAATTTTTATGCCATTGCTAAATGTACTTTGATGTGATAATTTTTGATCCTGTCAACATGACACACCAAAGAAATAGAACAGACAAAGGATCCTTCAACTATTAGGTAAGTGTAATCAAAATAATTTTAAATTATATTTATAGAATACTCATCAAATAAACATGAACAATAATTTTTTATTGAGAAAAATATTCAAATTTAAATATTTAAATCAAACCACATTATTATGTAACACCATTAAATATAGTCAACCTAATTTACATCATCTACAGAAATTTTAAGATGATGCATTTAGCAATGTTTGATGAAAAAATCAACTAATTTCTGCAATAAATATGAACTGGATAATGCCTAGGATAGATGATTATTTCTATTGTGATTGTACAGACATGAACTCAAATATGTATCAAGTTGATTCAGATGGTCAATCACTGATATACCAAATGGACTCCAGTGAGCCAAGCAAGTCATGTAATTAAGTGACATAGGTAAGTATCATCAACCAATTCATCAGACTGAAGATGTTCAAAGGATCAGCTAGTGAAGCTCCCATAAAATGTTTGATGGAAAAATCAACTAATCTCTGCAATATATATACGGTGGCCTGTCTATAGGCAGTATGACCCTAAGTAGAAGTGCCAAGCCCCTACATTAGACCCTACTTGGACTCTGGCTAGGTAATATTAACAGACTTACTATTTCCTGACCATTTTCATTAACTATAATAATTGAAATTAGGTAAGGCTATTATTTATCCCAATTTATTTTACATGATTAAACATTTCTAAAATAAGACATATTTTTAAATATAATCAATGTGAGACTCGTTTACCTATAAAGAAATCACATCCTGTTAACATTAAACATATTCAGAATATTTATTCAAAGGCATGAGAATACCCAGATACTTCTCCTTATTAAGTATCTACATGCTCTCATGGCTAACAATAATATCCAATATATTATATCATACCTATAACAATTAAGTTTTAATTTAATCACTCATTAAATTAATCTATTAGATAATTACAGATAAACTTTGATTTCTATTTTTTGATAAATAAGATTGGCAATAATCATAAGAATAACTTTACAATAAGGAAATCTCAGGATAATCATTGAATTTATTAATTCTTCATACTACCTATAGAATATCAAGAGGGATTTTATTGATTTCCATGGGTAATGCACAAATTAAGAAAGGCTTATAATTTAAATCTGTATTCAAGCTTTATATTTATGTTCTTTAATACTTATTATTAAAATAATATTGTTAACTAAACTGTAATTACCACTAATACTTTTGCTAACAATTAATTTATCATTTAATTTTATATTAATAGACACATCTTAATAATTGGCAATGTGGATCAATGACATATGTGATCAAGGCAGTATGTAGCAAGTAAAAATTTCTATTAAGAGATGTGTGCTTATTAAACTGTTAGATTGCTCTAAACTGAATTGATTTCTTATTTTAATTTCAACCTGTACATTTTGAGTTCATGTTATGTTGTGACCATGAACCCAGAAAAGAAATGCAACATTTAAAACTTAAGTAAACTTTCAAAACAATAATTTTAATAACATTATTTACAAATCATTACAATAAACATTCCCATTAACAAGTAATTTAAAATAAATGTTATAACAAATGTAAATATATCAAATTTATTAAGCACAAGCAGTTAACATTGTAATAACGTGAAAGCTAAAATCTTCAAAAGATGCGCTTTAAACATGCTTATGTAACAGCCAATCAGATGTAATAATAACTGCACTTGGAACTCTCAATTCTAAAACACAAGTCAGAACTATAAAAAAAAGATGAGACCCACTTTCTTCTATGCTTAAATTTATATATAAATAAGCCAGACTCAAGCATTTCGAATTAAGAGTGTGAAGCTTAAAATACCTTCATCTTTAATTCACTAAATATTATATATAAATAAACAACATGAAATCTTTCGATTTACTACGAAGCAATTTTCAAATCTAATTAAATTTCATGTTGTTTATATATATATATAATATTTAGTGAATTAAATGTGAAGGTATTTTAAGCTTCACACTCGTAATTCGAAATGCTTGAGTCTGGCTTATTTATATATAAATTTAAGCATAGAAGAAGATGGGTCCCATCTTTTTCTTATAGTTCTGACTTGTGTTTTAGAATTGAGAGTTCCATGTGCAGTTATTATTACATTTGATTGGCTGTTACATAAGCATGTTTAAAGTGCATCTTTCTAAGGTTTTAGGTTTCACATTATTATAATAAATGTTATAATAAAGTTGTATACAAACATATTATGATAATAATAAAACAATGGAAAATTAATCTTTGGAGTGTCTATAGTGAAACAAAATTAATACTCTCCCATAGTATGTTGGGATATTTCCCTTTATGTATATGCTTATATATCACACATTCAGTTTTTTATTAAACAATAATTCTTCCTTTTTTCTAAATTCATGGTCTTTTGTTTTTCTCAAAGAAAAAAAATTATTGATAAATTCTAATAGATTACATGTGAGTGGTGTCTTGTACTTGGAGCTTGACTAGGTTTACACATTGTAGACTAGAGTAACTGGGTGAGAAAATAAGAAACTATGCCTTTGGAAAACTGATCTTGGACCAGGTCTCTTTGTGTAGCTAGTCTGGTGCTAGAATTTGGTCTCTGGCATGAATGTTTTTAACTATTTGTATCAGGGTTTCTCTGACTGTAGAGTTTATGTTATCAAAGATGAATTTGCATTAGCCAGACAGCAAAGGTGATAAAAATGGAAAACCTGATGGTTGAGAAGATGCCTGTGAGAATGGCATTCTGATTTACTAATGCTTCTCTTACGTTAGGTGTTACTTTTTCTGCAATGAAGTCTTTGAGCTGGATGAGGAATGGACAACTATAGAGTATGCACTGGATTGTTTCTTCATTTCTGGTACAAAGTTGACACTGTGGACTAATTTTGGAGAAGCCTCTTCTGTACATCAGAAAATGGCTTGTGGGTAGAGAGTTGATATTTAACTTTATTAAAAAATTGATGTGATTCGGTTCCACAAACCAATACTTCAGTTTTTGGATTAGAAGTTTGTGGTTTAGAACAAATGTAGTTTGAAGAGCAGTTTGGTTTAGAAATTTGAGTTAATATGCTTGCCAGTATGATATTTTACTTTCAAGCATGGAATCATTTATTGCTATTAGTTTATTGGTGTATGACCAGATGTCTGTCATCTGTTTGCTTCCTAGGAGAAGAGGCATGTTTGTGGTTTCCACTGTTGTCAATGGATTTAGTTCAGGTTGATTTAAGTGGAGTGTAGAACTGCAATTGCCTTTTGCAGATAGGTAGTTGAGACTGAGCGCAGTCTCAGACAATTTAATTCTCTGGGCATATGAATCATGGATATGCTGATGGCCACAACCTTACCTTTCCACAGGAGCTTTGAACACAGTGAGTTCATTGTGGCTGGAAAGACCTTGGTGGTTTTAACTATGGATAGATACTAATTCAGTCTAGGCAAAACCAGCATGTTAAGAAGTGATACTTTACTAGGTAGGAAGAGCGTGATTTGAGAAGTGATCCTACAATCTTTCTGGTCTTTTGCAAGATGGAGTTTTGTATTTCTTTTGCAAATTCATGGTCTTTTACTTCAAATTTCAAAATAATAATTGTAATAAAGTTGTATACCTAGTGATAAAGTAACAATATAAAACAAATGAGAAAAGATTGTTATAATTCTGAATGTTTACAAGAAAAACAAAATTAATATCTTTATATTTCCCATAGGAAATAATCGTTCTGTTTATCAATTAGTACATCACACCCTGCCCTTTTAATCACATATATAGTGTTAAATACATTATTATACATTTCATTCTAAGATATTGATCATATTTGTTCATTCAAATTACTACTAATATTTAATAACAACATAACTTTTAAATAACTACTGATAGAAACAATTGAATTAATTCACTTATTAATTACAACTATCCCTTGATTTAGTTCTGCCCCCTCCTCTTATAGTACTAACAACTCATAGATTAAGACATATAAATACAAACATTAGGAACAAATTTTTTTTTAAAACTATCAGCTCTTAAAAAATTCTAATAACTTTAAATTTTCCTGCTTTCTAATCATTCCACACTGCATAAACTAATTATCACTTTTTTCTTCTTTCTCTGAAGACTATTACCATTTCAAAATTCACAAGGCATTGGGTTATTGCAACAGTAGTCATTCCTTTTGTTTGTGTTTAGTAAGAGAAGATTATTTATTGCTTGCCTTAGCCATTCTACATGACAGATATTTTTATCTATACTATATAGCATGCTCATGATTTCAATTAAATATATATATCATTCAACATTTTTTTAGAAACTCTATAGAAAGTAACATTCCCACTGGTATTGTTGAGAGTTAATTACTTCTCAAATTAAACTTATTGCAATCAGAATTTTATATGAAGCCTTAATGGCATTGAACATTTTTCAGTTATTATTAATTTAGTTCTATTGACTTTTAAAAATGTATACTTAGCTGTTTCCCAGAGATTTACCTTTCTTTTATTTGTCCTTGCTCTATTTCCTTTTGCCTATCACTGAAATTCATTTTAAACATGGCACAATTACGGTTCTCTTCCAGTGAGTATATTTGTTGATATTCTTTTAATATGCACATATTATTCATCTCCGGTTATTTCCTCAATATAATAACTTCCAAAAGATTATTAGAAATCATTGACTGTAGTTTGCCCAATAGAAACCGATTAAGTTATTCCATTATTTTAAACATGAAGCTTATAATTACATGCAATATATAGATGCAGAGTTAAACTTCATTACTTTTTCTATTTGTAAATAATAATATATTAATGAATTTTTATTCAACATTTTTAAAATATATAACAACAAGAAAAAAAACCTAGTTACTTATTTTTACAATCAAGAAAACTTTTTTTTTCTTTTCTCTCTTTTTCTTTTTTCAATTTTATAGTAAAAGATTGCTTGACACTTTTTGATTGGTCAATTATTTTCCCACCTTTCTGTTAGAACAACATTCATTTACTTGCAAGTTTTTGGTTTATTATTTAAAATGATAGTTTTCCTTTTTTTTAAAAAAAAATATTAAGATATACTACTATTTAGAAATTAAATAAAGATACAATTTTTTTTTAAATTTTAGATCAGTTTTTTTTTTTTGTAAAATTGATAAATATTTCACATGGCACTACTGTATGCAGAGTTTGCCTTTGTTGATAAATATTTACCATTTTTATGCATAACATACTGGTTTGACTATAACAATTTCTATTTTTTAAAATCAAATGCACACGGACAATAGTTATTGGTCTCTATAATGGATCATGTTTACAAGATACAATTTGAACTTCACTGGTTTTAAATACTAAATGATATCAACTGTCCATCTATCTGCATATATGACTCTATAGGTTGTTATGTATATGTATCTTCAGTTAATTGTTTTACTTATCAGGTCCTTTGTAAATTTCCATTAACTAAACCCGAGTTCAAACCATATGATCTAATATGTTATTATTGTCTTTTTTAGTTTAATAAGTAACTATTATTGGATTTGTAAAATTTAAAGTCATGCAATAAAATTTTATTTTAGAATACAGTGGACTAACAAAAAGTGCACACCAACTTCTCCCTTCATTTAATTTTAAATTTTATAATGCTTAACCCTTAAAAAGTCTTTTATATTGATCTCTACTGCTTGACTTTCTACAATAATGAAACAAACAAAATTCTTTTTATTCTTGAAATTTACTATTAAGTCCACTAATGTGCCTTTGGACCATTTATAAATTTTAAATATCACAAAAACTAAATTGGTAATCCTTATCACATTAATTTTGACAGCTTCTGTTTTAGACTCTTACAGAATAGGAAATGAGACTTCATGCATTATATGTTCCTCTAATACCTTCTGGAGTTGATAGCATGAAAGCATTCTCTCCAAATTTTTTTCAGAATTGTATAAGGAACACATAATCACTAAGACTTCCCTACTTTATAATAATTTATTTATAACTTAGCATCCCCTTCTATCTAAAATAGCAGTAACTTCACTTATGGTTAACTGACTACTCAGAATTAGAGGCTGACTTAACTGCAATTCAAATCTCTTTTATATATCAACATATTGTTCTCCATTCATAATTTTATGAAATATTTTATCTTTACATTCTTTATCATCAATATGGTAATCCATTTTCTCATGAACATCCTTAGCTATCTTAACAACATTAAGTTCACTACCTTATAATGCATCTGACAATTTAATGATCTCTTTACTAGTATATTGATCCACAAGACTTAAGATTTGTTCACTTAAATATGGTAAATTTTTTCTACTCAATCTTACCATTTGAACTTTCAATATAGAAAAATATGAGTTTTTATTCTAACATCTTGATTATGGAAAAACTTCACATGACTATTAAAAGGAATACTATATTTTTCTGATATCACATGATATCTGATATGAGCTTGTGGGTTAGATTCCCCAAAACCACCTAACACTATATTTTTAAAATCTTCATATGCACCAGGTGTTTCAACTAATGACTGCCACCAATCTTTTACATATACATATGAAATATTATTAGAAAGAACCAATTTTTCTTTTTTGAAAATGGGTCACAAAGAAAACAATTTCTCTAACTTATTTGGAGAATCTAAATGTTTTTTGTATTATCCCCTTGTACTGGTTTTATTATCATAAACCTTATGTCCATGAAATCCTCCTTATCTAACTTTTCTTCAGCTGATTGGCAACTTTTAACACGATTGGTTTCCTGACACCTACTTAACTTTTCTCTATGGTTATTTATAACATTCTTCCTAAATTTTATCTTAGCCCAGTTTTCATTATTAAATCTATTTCATAACATTTGAATGTACCATTTCCTTTCTAAATCTTTTAAATTTTTCAATCAATCGCAATTACTCACTTGAATCATTTTACATTTAGAATAAATATCTGACATTAAACTATTCAATTGTATTTCATCAAGGAAACTATCTACATAATACTTTTGCTTAACTGTCAATTTATTATACCATGACCAGAATAAGACTTTTACATCTTTCCATCTGTCATGATTGCTTACTTGAATTTCTTCAATCCTGAGATTGCTATCATGTGTCTGATCCTCCACTTTAATTTTTCGAAATCAACTATCTATATACTTCTTTTACTTCTCTCTCAATTGATCAATGTTTATATTACTCATCTTTTTCTGGCTATTATTTTGTTCAATTGTTTCTTTATTCTTCTCTATTTGATCTATTAATTATTTCTCTAACTTCATAAGATGATTTTTATTCAGATATCTGCACTTTTGTTTTCACTTTTACTGGATACTATCTCCTGTACTTTTTTTTTGGAAAATTTTCCAATTTCCTTTCTCACAACTTGAAAATATTTTCCCACATTTTTTTTGAGAAATTTCTCTATGACCTTCAGAGTGTTCTTCTCTGCAGTAACTCTTTCATTTCATTTTGTAAAATTTTTATCTGAGTTTCGTTTTATCGATGCAATTGTTTGCTGATCTTCTATGATAATCTTACCTTGAACATCTAATTTTTTCAGTTGAAGTTTATTATATTCTTTTAACTTCACTAGATTTTTATTATCTTCTTCTAACTTTTCACTGAAAGATTTACAATTTTCACTCAGAAAGTTATTCATTTTGTATAACTTCTCACATCAATGTTTAGTACTTTCTTCTATTTCCTTATACAAATATTTAGAAAATTCCTCTAACATTTTACTGAAAGGTTTATTATTTTCTTCTAGATTTTATTATTCTCTTTTGATTTTTTACTATTTTCTTCTATATTTTTATTTAAACATTTAGTAGTTTCTTGTAACTTTTCATTCAAATCTTCTTTTAAAGATTTATTATCTTTTCGTAAAGATTTACTATTCTGTTCCAACTTTTGATTTCAATCTTCTCTTAAAGATTTATTATCTACTTTTAAAGAGTTATTACATTCTTCCAATTTTTTACTTAAATCTTCTCTTAAAAATTTACTATCTTCTTTTAAAAATGCATTACTTTCTTCTAATTTTTTTATTTAAATCTTCTCTTAAAGATTTATTATCTTTTCTTAACATTTTATCATGTTTTTCAAAATTTTCCATCACAGATTTGTTGCATTCTTCTAACAATTTCATCATCAATGCTTATAAATCATCTAAAGGTATTTTTCTTTCCACCTCAACAACTTTCTTTTCTTTTATAACTTCACATTGAATCTACTTTCTTATTTCTCTATCTTTCCTATGAGTCTCCTCTTCTTATTTCATCCTTATTTCCACCTGTAACATCTCCTCAAGATCTTGTTTTTGAACAGAACAAATATCTTCTTCTTTTTCTGAATTTTCAATTCCATTCATTTTTGAAAAAAAATGTTTTTCACTAAAACACTGACCTAAGTCTTTTTTAAATTATGACTTAGTTCAACTTCATAAAAATAATTTTTACTAGGCCATTCCAACACTCAATAACTCATTCAAATAACTTGATAAATCAATTATATTTCATTTTCATGATATCTATTATTAGATACCATAAACAATATTTATAACTATTTATTTACAATAATCTTAATTTCATATACACAAGTTGCATACTTTCTTCTCTCAACATCATCATCACAACCACCAGATGAATTATCAATACATAAACTATATCAATCTATGTACGATTTGCCTACTGATCTCATAGCCATATTAGACAAGCCTTTAATTAATATTTTAACAAAATAAAAATATTTTTAAAAAAAAAAACAACTAAATTAATGTATTAGACAATTTCCCTTGTAAATCAATCATTATAATCAATGATTAGTTTACTAATCCAACCAAGGGTTATATACTGTGGCCTGTCTATAGGATATGCCAAACCCCTGCATTTGGCCCTACATGGAATCTGGCTAGGTATTATTAACAGACTTACTATTTCCTGACCATTTTCATTAACTATAATAATTGAATTTAGGTAAGGCTATTATTTATCCCAATTTACTTTTACATGATTAAATATTTCTAAAATAAGACATATTTTTAAGTAAAATTAATGTGAGACTTGCTTACCTATAAACAGATCACATCCCCTTAACATTAAACAAATACAAAATATTTATTCAATGGCATGAGAATACCCAGATATTCCTCCTTATTAAGTATCTACATACTCTCATGGCTAACAATAATATCCAATATATTATATCATATCTATAACAATTAAGTTTTAATTCAATCACTCATTAAATTAATCTGTTAGATAATTACAAATAAACTTTGATTCCTATTATTTTTGATAATTAAGATTGGCAATAATCATAAGAATAACTTTACAATAAGGAGATATCAGGATAATCATTGATTTTATTAATTCTTCATACTACCTATGGAATATCAAGAGGGACTTTATGGATTTGCATGGGTATTGCACAAATTAAGAAAGGCTTATAATTTAAATCTGTATTCAAGCTTTATATTTATGTTCTTGAATACTTATTATTATAATAATATTGTGAACTGAACTGTAATTAACACCAATACCTTCACTAATAATTAATTTATCATTTAATTTCATATTAATAGACACACCTTAATAATTGGCAATGTAATCAATAACTTATGGTATCAAGGCAGGATATAGCAAATAAAAATTTCTATTAAGAGATGTGTGCTTATTAAACGGTTAGATTGCTCTAAATTGAATTGATTTCTCATTTTAATTTCAATCTGTACATTTTGAGTTCATGTGATGTTGTGAATGTGAGACCAAGAAGAAATGCAAAATTTAGAACTTAAGTAAACTTTCAAAACAATAATTTTACTGACATTATTTACAAATCATTACAATAAACATTCCCATTAACAAGTAATTTAAAATAAATGTTATAATAAAGTTGTATACAAACATACTATGATAATAATACAACAATGGAAAATTATTTTTCAGACTGTTTATAATGTAACAAAATTAATACTCTCCCATAGTATGTTCGGATATTTGCCTTTATGTATATCTTATATATCACACATCCAGTTTTTTTATTAAACAATCATTCTCCATTTTTTCTAAATTCATGGACTTTTACTTCAAACTTCAAAATAATAATTGTAATAAAGTTGTATACCTAGTGATAAAGTAACAATGTAAAACAATTGAGAAAATATTGTTATAATTCTGGATGTTTACAAGAAAAACAAAATTAATGTCTTTATATTTACCGTAAGAAATATCATTTTGTTTATCAATTAGTACATGTAAACACCCTGCCTTCTTAATCACAAATATATAGCGTTAAATACATTATTATACATTTCATTCTAAAATATTGATCATATTTGTTCATTCAAATCACTAATAATATTTAATAACAACATAACTTTTAGATAACTATTGATATAAACAATTGAATTAATTTACTTATTAATTCCAACTATCCATTGATTTAGTCCCCTCCACCTTATAGTACTAACAACTCATACATTAAGGCATTAAGCATCACAAGCCTTCTGGCATTCATTGATTACTCTGGTTGGCACAGGGTGGCAATACTGTATGGAGAGTTTTGCTTTGTTTACATTAAGACATATAAATAGAACCATAGGAATAAATTATCTTTTTAAACCATCAGCTCTAAAAAAAATACAAATAACATTAAATTTTTCTGCTTTCTAATCATTCCACACTGCATAAACTGATTATCACTTTTATTTTCTTCTTTTTCTGAAGACTATTATCATTTCAAAATTCACAAGGCATTGAGTTATTGCAACAATAGTCATTTCTTTTGTTTTTGTTTAGTAAGAGAAGATTATTTATGGCTTGCCTTATCCATTCTAGATGACAGATATTTCCATCTATACTATACAGCATGTTCGTGATTTCAATCAAATATATATATCATTCAACATTTTTCTTTTAATACTCTATAGAAAGTAACATTCCCACCGGTATTGTTCAGAGTTAACTACTTCTCAAATCAAACTTAATGCAATCAGGATTTTATATGTAGCCTTAATGACAATGAACACTTTTCAGCTATTATTAATTTAGTTCTATTGACTTTTAAAAATGTATACTTAGCTGTTTCCCAGAGATTTACCTTTTTTTATTTGTCCTTGCTGAATATTTAATGTGTTCACCTATTTCGTTTTTGCCTATCCTTGAAATTCATTTTAAACATGGCACAATTATGGTTCACTTTTAATATGCACATATTATTCATCTCCAATTATTTCCTCAATATAATAACTTCCAAGAAATTATTGGAAATCATCGCCTGTAGATTTGCCCAGTAGAGACAGATTAAGTTATTCCATTATTTTAAACATGAAGCTTATAATTATATCCAATATATAGATGCAGAGTTAAACTTCATTACTTTTTCTGTTTTTAAATAATAATGTTTTTATGAATTTTTATCCAACTTTTTAAAAATATATAACAACAAGAAAAAAACCTTGTTACTTATTTTTATGAGCAAGAAACACTTTTTTTTCTTTTCCTTTCCCTCTATTTTTTTTTTTTCAATTTTATAGTAAAAGATTGCTTGACACTTTTGGATTGGTGGATGATTTTCCTACCTTTCTATTAGAACAATATTTATTTACTTGCAAGTTTTTGGCTTATTTTTTAAAATTACAGTTTTTGGTTTGTTTGTTTTTAAATATTAAACTGTACTACTTTTTAGAAATTAAATAAAGATACATTTTTTTTAAAGTTTTAGATCTCTTTTTTTTTTTTTGTGAAATTAATAAATATTTACCTACTTTTAAGTATAACATAGCAATTTGACAATTGTCCATCTATCTGAATATATGACTCTATAAGTTGTTATTTATATGTATCTTGAGTGAATTGTTTTACTTATCAGGTCCTTTATAAATTTCCATTAACTAAACCCAAGTTCAACCCCTATGATTTCATATGTCATTATTGTCTTTTTTTTAGTTTAATAAGTAAATATTATTCGATTTGAAAAAATTTAAACCATGCAATAAAATTTTAATTAGAATAGAATGGACTAATAAAAAGTGCACAACATCCCCGCCCTTAACTTAATTTTAAATTTTATAATGCTTAGCCCTAAAAAAGTCTTATATTAATCTCTACTGCTTGGCTTTCTACAATAATTAAACAGACAAAATTCTTTTTATTCTTGAAATTTACTATTAAGTCTACTAATTTGCCTTTGGAACATTCATAAACTCTAAATATCACAATAACTAAATGGGTAACCCTTATTACATTAATTTTGACAGCTTCTGTTTTAGATTCTTACAAAATAGGAAATGAGGCTTTGTGCATAAAATGTTTCTCTAATACTTTTTGGGGTTGATAGCATGAAAGCATTCTCTCCACTTTGTTTCAGAATTTTGTAAGGAACACATAATCACTAAACCTCCCTACTTTATAATAATTTATTTATAACTTGGCCCTCCCTTCTCTCTAAAATAGCAGTAACTTTACTTATGGTTAACTGACTACTCAGAATTAGTGGCTGACTTAACTGCAATTCAAATCTTTTTTATACATCAACATATTGTTCTCTGTTCATAATTTTGTGAAATATTTTAACTTTCACATTCTATATCATCAATATGGTAATTTATTTTATCATGAACATCCATAGCTATCCTAACAGCATTAAGTTCACTACCTCATAATGCATCTAACAGTTTAATGATCTCTTTACTAGTATATTGATCCACTAGCCATAAGGTTGTTCACTTAAATATGATAGATTTTTACTACTCAATCTTACCATTTGAACTTTCAATATAGAAAAAATATGAGTTTTTAATCTAACATCTTCATTATGGAAAAACTTCACATAACTATTGGAATGAATACTATATTTTTCTGATATCACCTGATATCTGATATGAGCTTGTGGGTTAGATCACCAAAAACCAAATAATACTATATTTTTCAAATCTTCATATGCACCAGGTGTTTCAACTAATGACTGCTACCAATATTTTGCATCTACATATAGCAAATTATTAGAAAGAATCAATTTTCCTTTTTGGACATGGGGCACAAAGAAAACAATTTTTCTAACTTATATAGAGATTCTAAATGTTTTTTTGTTTTATCTCCTTGTACTGGTTTTATTATCATAAACCTTATGTCCATGAAATCCTCCTTATCTAACTTTTCTTCAGCTGATTGGCAACTTTTAACATGTTTGGTTTCCTGACACCTACTTCACCTCTCTCTATGGTTATTTATAACATTCTTCCTAAGTTCTATCTTAGCCCATTTTTCATTACTAAATCCATTTCATAACCTTTGATTGTACCATTTTCTTCCTAAGTCTTTTAAATTTTTCAATCAATCATGATTACTCACTTGAATCATTTTACATTTAAAATAAATATCTGACATTGAACCATTCAATTTATTTTAACAAGGAAACTATCTACATAATTCTTTTGCTTACCTGTCAATTTATCATACCATGACCAGAATAAGACTTTTACATCTTTCCATCTGTCATGATTTCTTACTTGAATTTCTTCAATTCTGAGATTGCTATCATGTGTCTGATCCTCCACTTTAATTTTTCGAAATCAACTATCTATATACTTCTTTTGTTCCTCTCTCAATTGATCAATGTTTATATTACTCATTTATTTCTGGCTATTATTTTGTTCAATTGTTTCTTTATTCTTCTCTATTTGATCTATTAATTCTTTCTCTAACTTCATAAGATGATTTCTATTCAGATATCTGCACTTTTGTTTTCACTTTTACTGGATCCTATCTCCTGTATTTTTTCTTTTGAAAATTCTCCAATTATCTTTCCAACAACTTGAAAATATTTTCCCACATTTTCTTCGAGAAATTTTTCTATGCCCTTTGGAGTGTTCTCCTCTGCAGTAACTCTTTCATTTAATTTTATAAAAAATTTATCTGAGTTTTCTTTTATTGATGCAATTGTTTGCTGATCTTCTATGATAGTCTTATCTCTAAGATCTAATATTTTCAGTAGAGGTTTGTTATATTATTCTACCATCACTAGATTTTTATTAGATTTTTCTAACTTTCCACTGAACGTTTTACAATTTTCACTCAGAGACTTATTCATTTTCTCTAACTTCTCACACCAGTGTTTAGTACTTTATTCCATTTTCTTACACAAATGTTTAGTACTTTTTTCCATTTCCTTTCACAAATATTTAGTACATATTTCTAACATTTCACTGAAATATTTATTATTTTCTTCTAGCTTTTTATTATTCTCTTTTGATTTTTTACTATTTTCTTCTACACTTTTATTTAAAGATTTAGGAGTTTCTTCTAACTTTTCATTTAAATCTTCTTTTAAAGATTTATTATCTTCTCTTAGCTTCTTTTAAAAAGTTATTACATTCCTGTAATTTTTTACTTAAATCTTCTCTTAAAGATTTATTGCCTTTTCATAACCTTTTATTACGTTTTTCAAATATTTCCATCACAGATTTGTTGCGTTTTTCTAAGACTTTCATCATCAATTCATATAAATCATGTAAAGGTATTTTCTTTTCCACTTCAACAACTATCTTTTCTTCTTTAACTTCACATTGAATCTCCTTTCTTATTTTTCTATCTTTCCTGTGACTGTGACTTTCTTTTTCCGTCCTTATTTCCACCTCCAACATTTCATGAACAGAACGAGTATCTTCTTGTTTTTCTAATTTTCACTTCCACTAATTTTTGGGAAAAAATTTTTTTTTCACTAAAGCACTATGCTAACTCTTTATTAAAATATGACTTAGTTCAACTTCATAAAAATGATTTCTACTAGGCTATTTCAACAATCAATAACTCACTCAAATAACTTGATGAATCGATTATATTTCATGTTCATGATATCTATTTTTAAATATCATAAACAATATTTATAACTACTTATTTACAATAATCTTGAATTCATATAAACAAGTTGCATATTTGCTTCTCTCAACATCATCACCACATCCACACGTGAATTATCCATACATGTACTATATCAATTCATATATGATTTTTCTACTGATCACATAGGCATAATAGACTAGCCTTAATTAATATTTTAACAAAATCAAAAAAAAAAAAATTTTTTTTTAAAAAAACTCAATTAATGCTTTAGGCATTTCCCCACATAAATCAATCATGATAATCAATGATTAGTTTATTCATCCAGCCACACAGTTGGGTGACATAATGGGGTTTATATACTGTGGCTTGTCTATAGGGTGTACAATCCTAAGCAGAGGTGCCAAGCCCCTACATTAGGCCCTACTTGTACTCTGGCTAGGTATTATTAATAGACTTACTATTTCTTGACCACTTTCTTTAATTATAATAATTTAATTTAGGTAAGGCTTTTATTTATCCCAATTTACTTTTACATGATTAAACATTTCTAAAATAAAACATATTTTTAAATATAATCAGTGTGAGACTCATTTACCTATAAACAGATCACTTTCCCTTAATATTAAACAAATACAAAATATTTATTCAATGCCATGAGAATACCCAGATACTTTTCCTTATTAAGTATCTACATATTCTCATGGCTAACAATAATATCCAATATATTATATCATATCTATAACTATTAAGTTTTAATTCAGTAATTCATTAAATTAATCTGTTAGATAATTACAGATAAATATCAATTCCTATTATTTTTGATAATAACAATTGGCAATAATCATAAGAATAATATTACAATAAGAAGATCTCAAGATAATCATTGATTTTATTGATTCTTCATACTACCTATGGAATATCAAGAGGGATTTTATGGATTTTCATGGGTAGTGTACAAATTAAGAAAGGCTTAAAATTTAAATCTATATTCAAGCATTATATTTATGTTCTTTACTACTTATTATTAAAATAATATTATTAACTAAACTGCAATTACCACTAATACTTTCACTAACAATTAATTTATCATTTAATTTCATATTAAAAGACATACTTTAATAATTGGCAATGTCATCAATGATCTATGAGTTCAAGGTAGCATGTAGCATCTAAAAAATTTTATTAGAAGATGTGTGCTTATTAAACTATTAGATTGCTCTTAACTGAATTGATTTCTCATTTCAATTTCAACCTGTACATTTTGAGTTCATGTGATGTTATGACCATGAGCCCAGAAAAAAAATGCAACATTTAGAACTTAAGTAAACTTTTAAAACAATAATTTTAATAACATTATTTACAAATCATTACAATAAAGATTATCATTAACAAGTAATTTAAAAGTAACTGTTATCATAAAGTTGTATACAAACATACTATGATAATAATAAAACAATTGAAAATTAATCTTTGGAGTGTTTATAATGAAACAAAATTAATTCTTCCCCATAGTATACTGGGATATTTGCCTTTATGTATATGCTTATATATCACACATCCAGTTTTTTATTAACCAATCATTCTCCCTTTTTTCTAAATTCATGGTCTTTTACTTCAAACTTCAAAATAATAATTGTAATAAAGTTCTATATCTAGTGATAAAGTAACAATATAAAACAATTGAGAAAAGATTCTTATAATTCTGGATGTTTACAAGAAAAAAAATTAATATCTTTATATTTCCCATAAGAAAATATCATTTTGTTTATCAATTAGTACATGTAAACACATCTGCCCTCTTAATCACACACACACACACACACTCACACACACACACACACACACACACACATATATATATATATATATATATATATATATAACCAGATCAGCTAGTAGATCGATTAAAATCAACATCTAACATGAATTTTTAACTCTTTAATAAAATAGAAACTTGTGAATGCAAAATTATAAGACTTTTATACAAAGAATAGAATACACTTATTTACTAATCCGACCTGCACCAATTCAATTTAATTATTGCATCACCACAATCTTTTAGGCAGAGAAGAGAGTGCCCGGAGGATACCTTTATCCAAGCCGAAGTTATATAAACCTATGTATATAACTATGACCATATTTTTGGGACACAAATATCTTCTCGGCTCTAGAATTCAACACCTAGCATTCAAAGCACTTTTTTGTTTCAGAGTAAACCTCAGGTGCCAGTTAATTACCGAAGTAAATAACGTGCTTTGAACAATGGCAAACTAATTCAACATGTAAAATAACCCAACTAGCTCAATCAAAAGGATATTATAATATCCTATTATTTTATTTAGTGGTAAAAGAATTGACTGACAAAATATTACATTTCAAAGACAGTTCTTTTTAAATAAATATTTATTATTGTAAATTTTAAACTACTTTTATAAAATCTTAATTAAATTAAACAGTGATTTATAATAACCTCAGGGACCCATATTATAATAAGATATACAATAGCAATATAATTCAGCATTAAAATAATTGCAAGCATTCAAAACATGCACATCAACAGTTCATTTTATGCAGTTATAGAGTTCATTTATTAACTGACTCTTAAAGGCTTCAAGATTAGCAATGGCTACATTAATATCAAAAATGGCATAAGAAAAATTATTCATTACCTATAGGACTTTGGATGTTGACTTCTTGCTGTTTTCTGGTTCATGTGAATTTTTCCAACCAGTTGGATTTGATGTTTTTGTGGGGGTTCCTATGATTACTATTTTGTGCCACTATTATTTAAGACATATCTTTGGTGGCTTCAAGTTATTAGGCAGGCATCACTTTTATCAGTCAGGCCACTGGTAGTTCATCAGATTAAAGCTGAAGCATAACCATATGCTTCCAATGGCTTTTAACACTGCATGGTCATGAAAAATACTGATTCTCAATATGTGATAGAGTGATTGTAAAACTCAATCGATTGAATGAATGATTGAATCTGATTCTCACTCTATTTATATGATGACCTGTTGTCACTTTCTTAATTAGTTTTTATATCTGCCAGCTATATCTATTGTGGAAATTCATCCACTGTTTTTCATTACATTTTTTGATAAGATTTTAATCCTGTTTCAGTTGATAATCATTGCTAATTCCTGTTGTTTGAGATTTTTACTTAGTAGCCATTGCCAATTCTGTTTTTATATAACTACTGAGAATTTGCCATAATTTTGAGAAACATTTTGTTTATATACTTTCATTTTTTTTCTTTTGAATATTTAACTCTCACATTCTATTTTATTAACACACACACACTTTACTATTTGTTTATATTTACAACTTGCTATTAATGCACATATATATTTATATTTCTTTAAATTACAGGAAAAGACTTTGTTTCCTTTAAATTAAATGAAAAGAGGTTTTAATTTAATGTAAAAGATTCATTTTTAAAATTTTAAAGTTAAATTCTCTCCCCCGAATTACTTTTAAATTCATTTGTATAACTTTATAAATGACGCAGGGTTTAATTTTCTCCCAGGCTAACAATATTTTCTTTTTTTATTTTTAAAAACTTTAAAATTTTATATTAAACTTTTAATTATTTCTTTAAATGATGTGTTTTTATTTCAATCATTTACTGACAGTGATTTTATCATTTATTATCACTTTTAAAACTTTTTGCGTTATTTATGAAATGTTTATTTTTTTAATAAATGTGAACCAACATATTCCTTGCCTCACAGTACATTACACTGCTTCTCCAACAAGAGTAAAATGCATCATTTTGACATTTTATCTCTGATAATTTCTTTATTACATCTGAACTATTTACATTAAATTTTTATTTTTCTAAGTTTACTTTCTAAATATCTGGACTACACATGCTGAGGGCAATCTTCTTTGACTATACTTTTCTTCTATCTAGGCTGACAACATTGCTCACAATGATCTTATACTGGATGATGACCATAAGGACAATACTATTTTTTGTGAGACAGGAATTTTAAAATGAGGTAGATGCAGAGTTTGCTGGCTTATACCAGCTTACACATATTTGACATGAAGCTTCATTTGCCCATTTATTGTACCAAACTTTGAAAAAAGAAAAGATCACTGTGAATGACAGGAATCGTCCACTGTCCAATTCAACTTATGCTTTGGAAATGAAATATGAATTATGGGGACTCTCCCACAAAGAAGTGATTCATGGCTTACTCTGGTTGTTCCTAGTGTGTATTTTTAAAGAGAATGGGGACTCTCCCCTGAGAAGTGATCCATGGAAGTCCGTTATGAGTACTAATTTTATCCAGCCAACTCAATTCTATGCTTTCTATCCTCCTTTCAATTAATTACAATCTCTTATACACTCCTAACTTAAACTTAGATTTACATTTCATTTACATTATATATTTATATTAAACCTTATAAATATTATTTTAAACCATTTATTTACTTTTGTTTATTAACTTGTGTGTATTAAAAAAAAAAACTATTTTATTTTATTACGATGCTTTATTATTTACTCCAGATATTTTATTTTTTATTTACTTGATTTTATTGATTTTTTAAACTATTTATTTATGAAAATTTTTTTCTTAATATGTGTGTGAAAAATAAATCTTTTATTCTGTGAAACTTCCATTGTTATTACTTTACAAAAACAACTCCTTTTTTTTTAAAATTTATTATTGTAGTTTTAAATAGACAAATTTTCAGGTTCACGTTTATTACCTATGTCAAAAAGTTTTTTTTAAAAAATTAATTATCCATTTCTGGTCCTTTTTTATTTCCTTTATTTTAACATTCCATCCATTTACTAATTTCTAGACCACATCAGGCAGCTCTTTCTTTCTTTCTACTAACCCCCTAGTAAAAATTACTTTCCATATCTTCACGTCTCCCTGTCTATAATCTATTGCCTTGTCTTTTTCCTGTTCTGTTCTATTTTCAACTTCGTATAACTGACAACCTTTATACTTAGCAACACTCTGTAGTTCTTCAAACTGTCCTACCTTATTTTTAATAATATCAATCATATTAACTGTCAAAAATTCATTTTCTATAGCCTTTTTGAATAAGACTGCCCTATAAATGTCTTCTGTTTCAGCCTTAAAATTGTATCCCCTGCTCTTTCTTCTAACTCTTTTTTTGTTTTACATCTACACTTAAAACGAACATGAACATTTGCTTTAACCTTTTCATTTTTATTTCTTGTGAAAACTCATTTACGTTATCTTCTATCTTTAGCTCATACCTTACTCTCAATCTACATTTTCTAATTTATCCTTCCCTCCACTTACCTCTCTTACCATCTCAACTTCCTTTTCTGTTTCCTGACTTTCTTTAGTTAATTCTAACTCTACATCTTCTATAGCTATCTGGTTCCTCTCTATATTCCCCATTATTTCAGACCTCATTGCCTTCATTTTTGTAATCATTTCTACTTTGACCTAATTAATTTCTTCCTTCATTTCTGCTTTGATTTTTATCTGACCTTGCTTGAATTCCTGATGCATTTCTTTCATTTTTCTCAGTATCATTTGCATCATTATCCATGTCTCAGATATTTATTCTTTCATTTTGTCTATTATTTGGGGATTTTTAAAAAATATCAGGCTTTCTTCCAGCTCCATTTCTTTATTCATTGTTACACTGTACTTTCCTTTTTTTAAAACCACAAATAAAGTTAAACACATTATCTATTATCTCTTTGCATTAACAAATCAAATATTATTATTGTTCATTTATTCTTAAAACAAAACATACAGCTGACTCCAACCCTTTGTTTTTTTCTCTTAACCCATTCTCAGTGCCTTAACTCTGCCCCAAATATCTAACTGTCTTTAATTCTCTCTTTTTCATTTAAAAAAATAGTTTGGGTCAATTCTTTATTTAAATTGTACCACTTTCTTAAATACAATTATGCAATTTACTGTTTCTTTAAATTTTTATTTTCAAACAAGAAAAATATTTAATTAACTGTCATCTATGATGGTTTGGCATCCACATTGGGAAAAGCCAAATGAACCATATGGGGTAGTAAATCAAATAAAAAACATCTAACATGAAGTTTTAACTCTTTAATAAAATACAAACTTGTGAATGCAAAATTATAAGATTTATGTTTATATAAAGAATATGATACACTTATTTATTAACCCAATCTGCACCAATGCAATTTAATTATTGCACCACCATGGTCTCTTAGGCAGAAAAAAAATATCCAGAGGATACCTATGTCCAAGCCGAAGTTATATAAAACTATGTATATAACTAAGACCATGTTTCCAGGACACAGATATCTTTTTGGCTGCAGAATTCAACACCTATCATTCAAAGCACTTTTTCTTTTGGAGTAAACCTTAGGCACCAGCTAATTACTGAAGTAAATAATGTACTTTGAATGATGGCAAACTGATTCAGTGCCTAAGATACTCCACTTAGCTCAATCAAAATGATATTATAATATACTGTTACTTTATTTAGTGGTAAAAGAATTGACTGACAAAATATTAAATTTTAAAGACAATTTATTTTAAATAAATATTTATTATTGTAAATTTTAAACTACTTTTATAAATATTAATTAAATTAAATAATGATTTATAATAACTTCAGGCACACACATATTATAATAAGATATACAATAGCAATATAATTCAGCATTAAAATAATTACAAGCATTCAAAACACACACATCAACAGTTCATTTTATGCAGTTATAGAGTTCATTTATTAACTGACTCTGTGAGGCTTCAAGATTAGCAATGGCTACATTAATATCAGAAATGGCATAAGAAAAAATATCCATTACCTATAGGAGTTTAGATGTTGACTTCTTGCTGTTTGCTGCTTCATATAAATTTTTCCAACTGGTTGGATTTGACATTTTTGTGGAGGTTCCTATGATTACTATTTTGTGCCACTATTATTTAAGTCAGTTATATATCTTGGTGACTTCAAGTTATTAGGCAGGCATCACTTGTATCAGGCAGGCCACTGGTGGTCCATCAGACTAAGGCTGAAGCCTGGCTGTATACTTCCAATGGCTGTTAACACTGCATGATCATGAAAAACATAATTCTGGATACATAATAGACTGATTGCAAAACTCAACTGATTCAAGAACTGATTGACTGACTGATTGAATCTGATTCTCACTCTATTTATATGGTGACCTGTTGTCACTTTGTTAATTAGTTTTTATATCCACCAGCTATATCCATTGTTGAAATTCATCCAATGTTTTTTATTACATTTTTGATAAGATTTTAATCCTGTTTTCAGTTAGTAGCCATTGCTAATACCTGTTGTTTGAGATTTTTACTTAGTAGCCATTGCCAATTCTATTTTTATATAACTGCTGAGTATTTTCAGTAATTTTGAAAGACATTTTTAATTTATACACTTTCATTTGTTTTTCTTTTGAATATTTTACCTTCACATTCTATTTTATTAACATGCACACACTTTACTATTCCTTTATATTTACATCTCACTATTAATACACATATATATTTACATTTCTTTAAATTATGAGAAAATATTTTATTTCTTTAAATTAAATGAAAAGTGATATTTTAATTTCATGTAAAAGATTCATTTTTAAACTTTTATAGTTAAATTCTGTCTCCCAAATTACTTTTAAATTAATTTGTAAAACTTTACAAATGACGCAGGGTTTAATTTTCTCCTGGGCTAACAGTATTTTCTTTTTTTTTTGAAAACTCTAAACTTTTATATTAAACTTCTTTTTATTAAACTTTTCACTACGTCTTTAAATAAGATGTTTTCATTTCAATCATTTACTGACAGTGATTTTATCATTTATTATCACTTTTAAAAGTTCTTGCATTATTTATGAAATGTTTTTTTTTAATAATTGTAAACGAACAATTTCAACATGTACCTTACACCATGGTATTATATATATATATATATATATATATATATATATATATATATATATATATATATATATATATATATATATATAACTATATATATATAGTGTTAAATACCTTATTATACATTTCATTCTAGGATATTGATCATATTTGTTCATTCAAATCACTAATAATATTTAATAACAACATAACTTTTGAATAACTACTGATATAAACAATTGAATTAATTAACTTATTAATTTCAACACAAAATACACTTGATGATTAAATTTTAGTAATAAAAATCAAAATAATATAATTTTATGTAAGAAAACATTTTACTATTTTTCCTCATTTACTGTGGCATTCTTAAAAAAATATAATATATTCTAATATTGTGGCAATATCAAGTATCTCTCATTGGTGTTATATCAATTTAAAATAACTAATAATGATCCTATCTTCTAAATAATAATAAAATTCTAATATTGTGGCAATATCAAGTATCTCTCATTGGTGTTATATCAATTTAAAATAACTAATAATGATCATATCTTCTAAATAGTAATGAAATTTAATTGGTTATTTTATGAAATGTAATAAAAATAATGTCTAAAAAATCTTTATGGATCATGTTCCAAATAAGTAATAAAAAAATATTGGTTTCTGTGGATCATGCATGCAGAATAAAGAATCAATAAGCAACACACAGACAAAATGCAACTTGACTAAAGTAAATTTTAAAAACACTTCACAAATTTATTTACAAATTAACAATAGATTTAAAACATAATATAATAAAATATTTACAGAGTAAAATGTAGATTGACATTATTTAGCATAAATCAAAAAAAAAAATATTTACAATAAATATTATACATAAATACAAGAAATAAAATAATAATAGCCTTCACTCTAACCAATTTCAAAAATACAATCAAAATGAAACTTGCAACACTTATGATGATATGTAATCTTTCTTTAGTAAAATAGTGCTTTATTATTTGTATTGGAAATAGTAAAAATTGCTCTCCCAATTTTTAAAACAAAACTGAATACTATGTTTATTCTACCATAAATAAGTTACTTATGATGTAAACACATGAATACAAGTTTATATTTTAAAATGCATTTCTTAAAATACAAACAAAATATTAAAAGAAAAAATTTTTTAAAATTTTCTTCACAAGTTAACAAAGTGCAATTCTAATAGTTTAATATCAGAAAAAACCTTTAAATAAAGTATAAATATCTCCCTCTATAAAATTAATTGACTATTATGCAAAAACATATTCAAGAGGAATTTTTTACAAATTTTATAGCTTAACTTGGTTTTAATTTATCAATAATAAAATTTATAAGAAACTATTCATAAGTTATATTGCTTGACATTTGCTTTATTTTTATTTTGATAATCTTTCATACATCATATCATGCCAATATCATTTTTAATATTATCACTTTCATGCCATTTCAATATGCATCATATAAAGATAAATGATCTCTAATATTTTGTATTGGCACCAATTCTTCTTCTTTTGTAATACATATTATGGTAATCATTAAACATCTCAAAATCATTTGAAATAAAACTTTTTATATACTACATCTTGCCCTCTCACAAAATTATATACTTCATAAAACAGTTCAGTCATTACTTTTCCTATATATAAACAATCTTCTATGATGATATCTGTGGTAAATAGATAGTTATTAAAGGGTAGTGTATGGAATAGTAACAAGAATGTTTCAAAAATAGGATAATATCTTCAAGGAAAAAGTGAAAATTGAAAGATTACATCCATATTCATCAGGCACCTAAGATACATGTCATGGCCTTATTGTAGCTCTTGTAGACAATGCAGAAATGTGCCTGTCCATAGATAAGAATATGTAGCCTTATGTTATCTGTATACTTTAACAAATTTAAAATATGGAAATATAATTCACCTATAACAATCTTCGACATAACATTAACACTTAGGATTTCACAAGAATATTATTACTTTCCTGACTACTATCAATATTTTTCCCCACTGTATAACTCATTCAACATCATAAAAATATACAAACAGCATTCTAAAATAATTTCTAAAACACAGTACTAAAGCAAACAACAAATATTTAAATCCATTTCAAGATGTTTTAAAATTTTTCATGCTCAAATGATATTGTTAAACATCAGCGGTATTATACATTTTATTTATCTATTAGGATATAATTTAGAGATCAACATTATGTCCTTTTTATATTCCAACAGATAACATTCATAATATAACACTTTAATAATTTAACAGTGCTATATAATTTATGCATATCTAAGCATTCATGTTTTAAATTAGTATTTAAAAATATCCTTAGATGTTTTCAAACATTCATATGTATTTGTCAGCTCTTTCACAAAATACACACAATAATTTTGTTAATAGTTCATTCTTCCATTATTTAGCATTAAATTCAAGCAAATGTACCATATTAATCTAAAATACTAATCAAAATATTTCTTTTTTTAAATAAAAAAAAGAAACAAAATTATTAAGCATAAATATAATCCAAATAACAATAAAAATTACCAATGATCTCATTATACTGTTGAGACTATTTATGGCGGTCTACTTCTCCAAAACCATACATTCAAAGAAAATTTTTAATTGAAATTACTTTCTGAATAGTCATTTGTTTTGTTTTTTAAAAACATAATAATAAAGCTAATCTATCTTAAAACTATATCATAACAATAAGTTACTTTTAAAATAAATAATTATAATCCTTTAAATGTTAATCTTAAAAAATTTAGCATTAAAAATATATAATAATAAAGTTTAAAATTACGGAAGAATTTTTTTTTCTTTTTGCACATAAGTTAAATTGCTTGTCTGGAATTTGCTCATCAGATGAAACTCTGCTGTCACCAAACAACAGTTGAACAGCATTATGGATAATTATTTTCTACCTTGGTACCAAATGAAAAAGTGTACAATTATCAACATTAAAATCCAACAAAATCTAGTATAATCCATAGAAACTATTAATATCTTATAAGATAAAATGTTTATTCAGTATTTTTCTGAAATTTTAACCAAATATATAATGTCCTTTTCCATTGGTAAAATTATTGTAGCAGACATTATATAATATAATTATTTAATAATTTATCAGCAAACATTATATAATAGATTATTTATTCAACACATTTATCAGCAGACATATAGATGAATTAGCACAAATATTTCTTATTTTATAAGGAAAAATACAATTTTTATAACTTTTAACATATATCTTGTCACTACATCTTTTCAGGTAAAGATAATTATATCATCTAGACAATATTTAGGAATACAATTTTTATCTTTAAAAAAATGTTTCAGTACATTATTTTCAGATAGAGTTACTTTTAAAGTATATAATTTATTTATTAAGCTAATTATTAGCAAATTTTTTAAAAAGCATTCAAAACATTTTCTTTAACTTGTCTCCAAAAACATCATTCTTAAAATGTCAGTTCACATTGACTGCTTTAAAAACAAATCAACTATGAGTCATTAATATGAATTATATATTTAAAACAGACATTCATCATACCATAAGACATTTTAAGTTCAGTTCTAAAGCACATGTGCAGAGTCTTAATTTTCTTCTCTTTTCAAATTTAATATTATAAATAAGATTTTTAATGAGTATCCAGTTCCTCTCAAGCATTATGAATAAATTAACTTCATTATAATATAATAAAATCATTTGAACTAAACAGAGTCATTCCAAGCATACAATTAATATAAATTACAAAGTTCTAATGCAAATTCATCTGGGTTTATTGTAATAATTCTCCTGGTATTTGGTATTTATATTTCATGACATCTAAGTAGCCACTATCACATTCAGTATAGTATTAAAGGTCCTGAGTTAAGTTTAAGTAGATAAAAACCAATAGGAAAATTTTGGTGTTTAGCGATTCATTTATAAACTATTTATTCTAGTAATATTTTTCAAATCACTTTTAAGCAAAATAATAAAATTTTAAAAGAAATTATCACTCTTATAGTATAAAATAAGTATAGTTATAAATTTCAAACTAAAACTGTAGAAAATCTGTAGAAAAAGAACAATGAATGTGATTAGACTGGTTTCAACATTAGCTTTTATACCAATCTTGATCCAATGATTTCATTCATCAATACTGATTGTACAAATCTACTAATTTACATAACTACATCAAATATGATTTTAAAATTAAGTTTTAAAACTATGACTCATCAATATTGCATATTATCAAATTATTTAATGACTCAATATTAAATATTTTATTTAATAAAAGTTAAATATTCTTATCAAAATAATTTTAAATATTTAAATAACCTGAAATTGATTTAAAAATAAATACATTATTATACTTAAATAAAATAATAATAAGTTTAAATATTCTTCTTCTAATATTTGTCCTAGACCCAAGTTCTAAATGTTTTACATTTTGGGGTTTTTTTTATTATGCAATCTCAGATCTACTTTGTAAAATTTTGATTGACCAGATTTCTAATTTTTTTATGTTTTGGCTTTTATTTCAAATTAGTTCTAATTTTTTTACACTTTGGCTTTTTTTTTATTATGTGATCTCAGATCTATTTTGTAAAGTTTTGCTTGACCAGATTTGTATGTGTGTTGCTTTTAATTGATATTATAGTCATGTGATCAGAGTTGTAAGTATTTTATGTTTTGGCATTTTTTTCCAAATTAGTCACATGACCCAAGTTCTAAATGTTTTGTGTTTTCACATACTTTTTTCTCACTTAGATGTGTCAGATGATGTTTTTGTTTATTTTTGAAATTAAAAATGGTGGAGATCACATACTAAATTAGCTCCAATATTATTTCCATAGAGTGATAAACAAACTGATGTAATTCAATTTAAGTTTTGGTTTATAAAGTATAAATTATAGATAGGTATGTGCACACACATGCTTGCTAATAATATAAATATTCCAACAGATAATAGCATCACATGATCACATTTCCTATACTAGCACAATACTGTATGGAGAGTTTTGCTCTGTTTATCAACAGATAATAGATTAACTACTATTTTAAAATTATATTTGTGAATGAATTTAGATATTTCTACACATATTGCTATACATACAGTGCACATTATGATATAAAAATAAGTATATTTATTAATTATTATTCTGTTAACAATATATAAATTATTAAATGTTAAATATATTTATGATTACTGCAAATACACCTGCCTCCAAAATATAAAAAGTATTTTCAATCTGCATCCAAAATCACTTTTAGAAACATCTTGTTTATATAAAATTTGCAGTTTCACCTGCAATAAAAACACATTAGTCAAATCAGGGATCAGAAGAATACAGCATACAAGCCAAATATGATTCTTTCATACCAATCGCATGAGATTGTGTATCATGATAAACATAAACACATTTTTATTTACTCTTGTAATTTGTAAATAAATATTTTTATGACGTCAAAAGAGAAAATGCACTTTACAATGCTGCTTTTTAATTTCAGCCTTATTATAGAATAATAATTACTGTCTATGATGAATATGTAAATATTAAAAAATTGTGCATAAATCAAACTGTTCATGCAATTTTTTGTCTTTATTTTTTTTAAGAGAATTTTTATTTTCATTTGATGTATATAGATTTTTTTTATATTTTATTACTAAAATAAATGTTCAAATATATCCACAGTCATACAGAAATTCATATTTTTTCACGGAGATATCTTTACTTCATTTCTTGTGCTACTTAAATGGGGTGAGGGAGATATTAGGGGAAATATCTTTTTCTTTGTGGCTCTTTAAAAGAAGACAAAAAGAAAATTTAAACAACATGTGGCTTCATATTAAATTGACTGCTGACATCTGGGTCAATCCAGTATAATTTTTGTAAGTATAAAATACATTTTTTTATATAACATAATAAAATGAGAAAAAAAAACATCTTTAGCGATTTTATCCTCTAAAAACAATATAAACAATTATTTTTATTTTTCATCCAAAATATTTTTTAATTAGCAGGTTAATTTATTCAATATGCAGATATATATATATAAATTAAAACAAGTTATAAATTTCATAACTTGCTTTTAAGCTTGCATTTTATGGCTACTAGATGGAACTTACCAATAGCTCTAAACAAGCTTTGTTTACGTAAGTGCCAAAAAAGATAGAATTCAAAAACTCTATCATTATCTCCACCTCCAGACCAGCTGGTTTCAAGCTCATTGGCTCACGTCAGTGGAGGGCTAGGAGACCAGAAACTAGATCTAAAATACCAACTCTAAAGTCAGCACTTATCAAACATGTTTCTATCAATTTGAAAGCATAAATTTATCAGACACGTAAATGTCTTCAAACTCAGCCTAACAAACTACATAGCTATATGGGTCTAAATGCAGTTCAGTTTCACCATATAGTAAAAGACTCTGCAATATATAGCATTGCAAAAACCTTCAAAGGTACACTTATAATAATTAAAACAAATTATAAATTTCGTAACTTGCTTATATATATATATATATATTGTAACAGGAACTGGGTTCAAACCCTGTTACAAAAAGGAACGAGAATGTAGTTGTATATAATTTTTATTTATTTATTTATTAGTATTAGATAATTATTTATAAAAGTTGTACATACCAAGCACACATGTATTTGCTGGAACGAAGGGTGTGGGTATATATTATGAGTGGCATACCTATATGTAGGTAGATATTATTGTTGAGAACAGGAAAGTAGAAATTTAGAAGACTTTAAAGCAGGTAAAAGAAAAGTTTTTTCTTTTTGTGAGTATAAATTTACTGAATGAATTGACAAAATGGATCGCATTGTTCAATAGAAAGAAAGAAAAATAAAGAAAGCAAAATCCAACTGCTTGAATGGATATATATTTGTGTGTGTGTGTGTGTTTGTTTTAATTAAATGGATTTTTCAGAAATAATTTTGATTAAGAAAAATGAACATGGAAATGCCATTAGTTATTGAACTATTTTTCGATCCCTTTTGTTTGGTTAAAGTTGGCAACAGGATTTGTAATTAAAAGTTCAGGAATTTAAAAGAAAAAAGAGAGATAAGTAAAAGTCAAGATCGCTAAGTGGTTTTCCTTTTGTTTAACATTTTTTATAAGAAAATCTATTTTTGAAACAAAGGAATACCAGCGATCAGGAGGGAGGCAATGGGGATTGACTAATTAATTTGAAAAAACGGACAGTTGAGCTCTGCTAGTCTTATGTGCAAGATATTCTAAATTTGAGCTGAAGAAAATTTATTAGCTGAAAAGAAGAAAGTTGGAGAAGCAAATTGTGAGAACTAAACTACATATATGAGTGACCTCATGGATCGCATGGGGTAGAATCACCATCGTGCTTGGTCGGTGTTCGGACTCCAGCCATTTTCATATGCCACGTTAATATATTCTACTATCAACATCTCCAACTGTCCTACATAACTGAAGCTGTTTGAATCCAGTGTAGATCGTATGCCATTCCAGAATTAAGCCGAAAGAATAAAGAACAGAAGATTGAATACACCACTTTAGAGGGACCAAAGGAATGAAATGTTAAGTGGAAGCAATGTACACCATATTTGCCTAGGTAGGACTCACGGAATCTTTTTTTTTTGCGAGTGCACTCGGAAACACATAAGCCAGTTATTCAAATTATACTATACCGGTAAATATACACTTATTATGCCATTTTCAAATTTTAAAATTAATCCAACCTAATTGCAAGAATATTTCATATTATACCTGTATTATTAAATATTTCTTTTTTTATTGTCTTCTCCTGAATAATATTTCATTAAAATATTTATTATATGTATATGTGTGCCATTTATTGATTGTGTTTTTTAAATAAGTAATAGTAGATCTGTAGCTAAATTATTGATTTAGTGCGATACACGTTATAGAATTTGAGTTCCAAAATCTTATACACGTGTATGCTGGTGCGAACTTAGCAATAATTTATAGCGAGACAGATTAGATAGCAAAGTATATGAGGATTGTAAAAGATTTAGTTAAAACTTTAATGGGATAATAGAAATAGAAAGATATAGAACAAATTGATTTAAAATTGCATTCCCTTTCGTTTCTTCTCCGGCGCACGGTGCTACCACACCCTGAGCATTAAGATGGGCAACTAATTAAAAGGCTGAATCAAATAAATATTTAATGGACCCTACAATACTTGTTGAATAACGAGTTTGGTGCTTGGCAACGAACAAAAAAAAAAATACATTCGTTGTCCATAAATGTAGAGGTCTAGTTAAAGTTAAGTTAAAGCTGGGAGGGTTCGATTTCATTACCTGATGTGTATGTGTTTTGCTGTCGGTTACTTCACTTACCCCTTTGAATGACCCACAGTTCGGGAAAACGTCGCGTAAGGGGTGAATGACTCGATTTGTTTTCGGGAAAACTTTGTATGGTAAGGGCCGTTAGTTATATATATATGCGTCACTGTAAAAATTCACCCTCGGAAAGAATAACTGTAGAAAATTTGGTTTGATAAAAGTAAAGGTTTGAACTCAGCTAAATTATAATTTTAAAACGTAAACAGTACTCAGAATAGGGGTAAATTGTTTCAATATAAATGCCATAAGCTGGCTATAGCAAAGATTTTATTTGTATTTTATATAAGCATGTGGACTTTTTTTAGTATTCTAGAATATTTTGATTATTATATTTATTTTGTTTGATATTACATACCACCAAATAATGATAATAAAATGTTTATAAATGAATCAAAATCATGGTTAAAATGTTTTAGATTAACTAATAATGAAATAATAATACTAATAGATGGCATGAACATTCATTTATGTAAATTTTCTAAAAGTGTTGAAGTCTATATAAATGCATTAGCTATTTAAGGGGTAATTGGTCATGCTAAAACAACACAGAAGAAAAGAAATTATAATAAATAATATAGTTTTTTTTATGCATTGATCATATAAATGCAACCCTAATGAAAACTAATATTTTAACTGCTATTATTAAAGAGCAAATTGCTGATCATTATTTTACATTTATGTCTATTCCAAACAAAATGCAACATAGTAAAATATTAAAAATAGTGGGAAATGAGTTGATATTATACAACAATAAAATAGTTAGAAATTTTTTACAAGAAACTTAGTGGAATGAAGCCATAAAAAATAATGGCATTAATACTATATAATGAGAAGTTTGTAGAAAATTTTCAAAGATGTATACTATAAGTTACAAAAAATCATTATAATTAAAAAAAAATAATAATATAATAAAAAGTTCCATATTAATTGGTTAAATAAAAAATATTGAAATTAATAAAAGAAAAAAAAAATTTGTGGAAAAAAAAAAGAAAGAAAATCCTGATTTATTTTTAAAATATAAGGCATTAAAAAATAATGTTAATTCTATGATAAGGGCAGAGAAAAGATTGTTTTATAATACATTTTTAATGAAAATAGAGGTGGCACAAAAAATTGGAGAAAAATAAAGGAAATATTATTAAGAAAATCAAGTTCTATAAATGATGAAGATTTAAAAAAATATTTTAATATAAATGTTTTCTTCTAGCTAATACTTTTAATAATATATTTGTAGAAAGAATTAATAAAGTAAAACCCAATTGATCATGATAATAATATTTTGAAAATATATTGCAGTCAACCTAATTCAATTTTTATGCCAAATTTAAATGAAGAATTATATGAAATTATAAAATAATGTAGAGATAATTTAAGCTCAGATATAGATATAATCAGAATGGTAGACATAAAAAACAAGGTTGACATTCTATAACATGTTATAATTTATATGGTTAATAAAATAATACAAATTGATGAGTTTTCTACATTAATAAAAACATCTATAGTAAAACCAGTTTATAAATCTGGTGCTAAACATAATTTTAATAACTATAGAGATATATCTATTCTTCTTTTAATTGTTAAAATAAAAGAAAAATATATTTATAAACTAATTAAAAAAATTTTAAGTAAAAATAATTTTTTTAATGAAAACATATATGGATTGATAGAAGGAAGAAACACAACTATATTATTAAAAAAATTTACAGATAAAATTAATAGCATTTAATGATAAAAAATATGTAACTCTAATTTTTTTAGAATTTTTTTAAGGCTTTTAATATTATTGAGTGTAAGCAATTTATTCACAGTTTACAAAATTGTGAAGTTAGATCAACATTGCTCAGTTTTTTTAATAATTATTTAAATGCTAAATATGTTACAGCAAAAATATCAAATGTATTGAGTAGTGCGCAAAAAAAGAATTTGGGGTTCTTCAAGGTTCTATATTTAGTGCAATGTTGTTTTGATTTTTGTAAATGTTCTAGGAAATATTAATATTGAAGGATCTATATACCAATATGAAAATGATACTGTTATTATGAGTGTAAATAGCAATATTGATATTGCAATTAAAGAATGTCAAGAAAGTCTGAACAAAATTGTCTTTTGATGCTTTGAGAGAGGAATTTATATAAATGGAGAAAAAACAAAATGTATGTTAATATGCTCTCCTCACATGAAATATAAAAATATTGATATACATCTGCATTAACATGAGTGTTTATATGAGTTAATGTAATATGTACTGATAAGTGTATAAAGGTAGAACAAGTAAAATATATTAGATATTTTGGAATGATGATAGATGAAAAATGTCTTGGAAAAATCATATAAACATACAAATTAATAAATTTAAATATTTTATAACAATGTTCTACAAAATCAAATATATTTTTCCTTTAAATATTCTTATTGTTATATATAAATCTTTATGTGAATCTTTATTGAGATATGGAATAATGCTTTATGGTTTTTCAAGCTTTCCTAATATTAATAGATTAGCATTACTGCAAGAAAAAATAATTAATCTAATAAAAAAATATCAGTAAAAAAAAAAGTATACAAAAATAATATTTTATTATTCAATCAACTTAAGGATTATATAATTATAGAGATAAAAAATTTTGGTAGTACTTTCAAAAACCCTTATATAAAACAATTTGAAATGTGTCTAAGGAAAACAGATATATGCATAGTTTCAAAATGTTGTAATAAATATTGAACTAGAGTAAGAAATCATTATGTTTCTAAATTATTTAATAATTTACCTATTAAATTAAGAAGCTTGCCATATTATAAAGACATTAAAAAAAAATTAAAAATATATAAAAGAGGGGAGAAAGGTAAAAAAATAGTATATGGAAAAATATATGAGTATTTGTATATAATCAATATTTTTATTATATAATTAATCTATTATTGAAATGTAATTTATTGTTGTTATTATTATTGGCATATTTTATATTATGTTTAAAATTTCATGTAAATATCTAAAATGATATAAAAATTTTCTTCTACATAAAAGCACAACTAGGGCTTAGTAGGAGAAGATTGAAATTTGTATTATGAATTAATGTAATGAATGCATTTATTTTAATAATAAACAATCTTTCCCACTGTAAAAACCTGTTTGCAAATTTATTTATTATTAAAACAAATCAGTATAATAAATACAAATAGATGTTTATTACTTGCAATGATAATAATTGAATTTACTTAACAACCAATTTTTTTCTGCTTTGCTTTATCTTATGAAGCATAAGCAGTAGGCCAGCTTTTTATTATACTACCTAGAATCAAAGATATATAAGATAAAAGTTGATTGTTCTTTCCATTTATGTTCTATAATTTGATAAATTACTTTCATAAAAGTGGTATACTTCTCACATATTGGATGATGAATTAATGGTGAAGCATTTTACTATTTCTTTGAAAGTTTAAACTTAATCAAAATGGAGAATGGCAACTGTTCTTTCTTTAATGTTGGCTTACTCTCTCACTATATGTATATTCTTAGTAACTTAATAACTAAATTATTAATCTGAACCCTCTATTTATAGTAAGTAGTGAAATTTACACAGATGGAAAATATTGCAAGTTATTTTCATTTTTGCTTAATAAAATGATAATAATTGCATTGTTCTGGTGTTTCTATTTACATTAACTCTAAAATTAATTATCTTAAATTTTTTTAATCCTTTAACTAAAAATAGATTAACTTCACTTATAAAAAAACACTTTGTTGCATTCAAATGTTTTACGTTTTTGTCCAAATCAGAAATGCTAAGTAATTTTATTAAGATAATTTTTATATTTGAATGTCTTATTATTCTAGGTTAAAATTTATTTGAATGTCTTGTACCCTTAAAATATACAAACAGAAATACTTCTCTTTAATATTCAAATCATTCTAGCCAATATATTTTAAATAAATATATACAATATTTTTTTATGATAATTTCCAATTTTTTAATGCTTTATATTTATGCACACACTACATTGTATGATATGAGACTATTTCATCTTAATATATATATATATTACTATTTGCGGGATATTCCGTGTAGTGAAAAAGCTAAATGCTGACGTTTCAGTACAATATCAAGTACCTTCCTCAGAGCGTCCTCTTTCTCAAATCATAAGAATGCATGTGAGATTTAAAATCGTTTTTATCGTTTTCTTTCTCCTCATATTTAAATTCTATTGGTTGAGAAGTTTTAAAATTTATTTTCTCTTCCAATAGTTTCTTCCAAATGTTGTTAATCTTCTTTAACTCACACCTTTCATTTATGCTCTTGGGCCTTTTAAAAATCTCTATAGCTTCTCTTAGCAATCTCTGGTCATATTGTCCAATTTTTGCTAAAATATTTGTTTTTTCAAAAATTGATATCATGATTTGTTAATTTAATATGAGAATAAATAGCTGACGAATTGGATTTTTCTCTCACTGCCAGAATGTGTTCTTCCTTTCTAATATTTATTCTACGATTAGTCTGTCCTATATATGTATGTGGACAGACCTTACATGGAATTTCAAGCACACCATGACACTCCAAAGCAATTTTATCTTTAGGAAGAGGAAATATTTCACTAATTTTTTTATAAGTAGTGTAAATTGTGTGAATATTATTATTCTTTAAAATGTTACCAGTTCTATCAGTTACTCCTTTAATATATGGCAAAATTGTCTTAATTTTTGATGTATCAAAATCTTTTTTCTTTTGATATGTATAAGCCCTATTAATAATTTTGTAATTAAAACCATTATGAAGAAGCATTTATTAGTAGCAAAAAGGTCCCGATGAAAATGGCTATCATCAGAAAATCTCTTTGTTCTATCCAATAATGTCTTTGCCACTGAAAATAGTTGTGCAGGATGGTGATGAGAGGAAAAATGCAGATATCTCCCAGTGTGTGTTGGTTTTTTATATACACCATGGGATAAAGAACCATCTTCCCTTCTTTCAATCAAAACATCTAAAAAAGGTAATTGATTATTATTTTCTATTTCCATGGTAAATTTAATATTGTTGTGAAGAGAGTTTAAAAAATTAAAAAAACTCATCAAGAGCATGCTTACCATGAGGCCAAATAACAAAGGTATCATCAACATACCTCAGCCATATAGATGGTTTTTTACCATGGAAATATAAAATAATAATCAATTACCTTTTTTAGATGTTTTGATTGAAAGAAGGGAAGATGGTTCTTTATCCCATGGTATATATAAAAAACCAACACACACTGAGAGATATCTGCATTTTTCCTCTCATCACCATCCTGCACAACTATTTTCAGTGGCAAAGACATTATTGGATAGAACAAAGAGACTTTCTGATGATAGCCATTTTCACCGGGACCTTTTTGCTACTAATAAAATGTTTCTTCATAATGGTTTTAATTACAAAATTATTAATAGGGCTTATACATATCAAAAGAAAAAAGATTTTGATACATCAAAAATTAAGACAATTTTGCCATATATTAAAGGAGTAACTGATAGAATTGGTAACATTTTAAAGAATAATAATATTCACACAATTTACACTACTTATAAAAAAATTAGTGAAATATTTCCTCTTCCTAAAGATAAAATTGCTTTGGAGTGTCATGGTGTGTATGAAATTCCATGTAGAGTCTGTCCACATACATATATAGGACAGACTAATCGTAGAATAAATATTAGAAAGGAAGAACACATTCTGGCAGTGAGAGAAAAATACAATTCATCAGCTATTTATTCTCATATTAAATTAACAAATCATGACATCAATTTTGAAAAAACAAATATTTTAGCAAAAATTGAACAATATGACCAGAGATTGCTAAGAGAAGTTATAGAGATTTTTAAAAGGCCCAAGAGCATAAATGAAAGGTGTGAGTTAAAGAAGATTAACAGCATTTGAAAGAAACTATTGGAAGAGAAAATAAATTTTAAAACTTCTCAACCAATAGAATTTAAATATGAGGAGAAAGAAAACGATAAAAATGATTTTAAATCTCACATGCATTCTTATGATTTGAGAAAGAGGACGCTCTGAGGAAGGTACTTGATATTGTACTGAAACGTCAGCATTTAGCTTTTTCACTACACGGAATATCCCACAAATAGTAATAATAATATGACATCTTTTATCCGTGAAAACATTAGAATTAATATATATATATATATATATATATATATATATATATGTGTGTGTGTGTGTGTGTGATCATGTATAAATTAATCAATAAATGGGTTAAGTATACACAGAAATGATTAAAACAACTCTTAAATATTGAGGGTTGGGGGTGAATTCAGACAAATTTCTATTCCTGTTTCTATTTGTATGCTTTTGTATGTTCTTACAAAACTGATTTGAACAGTGTATAGTTGAAGATATTTAAATGAAGGAGATTGTATAAAGATTTTAATTTTGCATTGTTATCTATAAATGTGTATTGTATTTTTACTTTTGATTTAAATTTTGTTAAAAATGGTTTATCTGCAGTATTATCTTTTTATGAAATAAGATGACCTGAATCCAAAAATGATTGAATTAATAAAATTATTTTATTTTCAGTTAGCATAACTTTAATATATATATATAATTTTTTTATATTTAATTTAGAACAAATAAGATCTGAGTTGCAAATAAATGACTGCCATGGAATATTTTTGAACATTTTACAAATCACACTCTGGGAATCAACTTATATTTATCAAGTATTACCTGATCTGAAAAAATCACTATTATATTTTTGTTCAAATACAGCTCAAAAAGCAATTTCAAATTATATAAATTTAGTATCATCAAACAAAACATATATTTATTTTGATATTTCCCAAGATGATAAGTTGCATATAGAAATCAACATTAACTATCAACAAAGTAATGAAAATGTAGAAAAATTTGTATCATTAAACAGTGATGGATGCATTCAGTTTGGTAAGAATTATTTCATTTTATTATTAATTATAAATTTAAAGAAAAACATTTTTTTATTTGATTAACTCCCGTAAAATGCTTCTTGTTTAATAAGTTTAAAATCCATTTTGTTTTTTTATTTTCAGATTTACTTAACTTATATTTTTTAATAATAAAAAAAAACTTGTTTTCTATTTAAACATTTCCTCTTTTATATAAATTTTGTCACAAACGTAAATTTAATAAATGAAATTGATAAAAATAAAAAAAAAGCATTGAAAATGAAAATTTTTATTTTAGTCTTCACAAAAAAATTATAACTACAACAATTGTTCTCCAAACAATCTATATCTTTAATTCATACTTTTTAATACAATAATTCAAATAATAAACTTTATTTTTGAAAAATTAAAATTTATCTTTTAATTACAATGGAATAAGAAAAATAATAAAAAAATTATTGCCAGAAAGAGGTTTAATTTTTTTTTTTTTTTTTGCTAAAGATATAATATATTCAAATAAAATTTAAAGGAAACAAATATTTAGAAATATTACAAAGTATAAAGAATGAAAATATAGATACATTAAAAAAATTAAATACTGTCTAAAACTATACTAGTAATTAAAAACAAAATAAAAAATCATAAAATAATACAATATTAGCCAAAAAAAATTTTTTTTCTAACTTTTTTCACACCCATGGTTTTATCCATTTTATTTTTTTCACTAAAGCTATAATATATTCAAATAAAATTTAAAAGAAACAAATATTTAAAAATTTTACAAAAAATAAATAATGAAAATATAGATACATTAAAAAAATTAACTATTACCTACAACTTATTAAGAATTAGAAATAAAATAGAAAGTTTAGTGATTTAATAAAATAGAAAGTCATATAACATTACAATACTAGCAAAAATAAAAACAAAATTTTATTAAAATTTTTGTAGAAGAATTTTAGTAAAATTTTGGGGATATTTCTTTAGCTAGTATTGTAATTTTATATTATTTTCTATTTTAGATACATTAAATATAAACTATTTGTTTTCATGATGTAATTACATATCTATTTTGTAGAAGTATATTTGCATATTTTCACTTCTTTGTAATACAAGTGTACTTTCTCTTATTGTTTCTAAACTCTTAATGTTTTTTTTTCATGTGTAATAGCAATTGATATATAGATCCTTTTCCTGAAGGTTTGTGATGATGGTATTTTAGTTGCATTTATTGTTTGGACTATTTCCATATTCTAAGATGAGCATTAAATGTTTTTAGAAAAAATTAACTTTATTTAAATATTCCAAATACATTCAACAGTTAGTAATGCCACATAAAACCTATTAATGTGCTATTGGTAACAGTTGAATGCATTTGGAATATTTAAATAAAAGTTAAATTTTTCTAAAGATATTCAATACTCATATTAGATGATGGAAATAGTCCAAACAATAAATATAAATATAGATCTTTTATTTTGAAGTAATACATCATGTATAACTTTGTTAAGACTTTTACAATAAAATGTTAAATATACAAGGTTTTTCTCTTATAAATAATTCACAGATTATTGATTACATGCTGAATGTATAGTAATGAAAAAACAATGTTAGAAAGTTTTTTTTCCAATTGTGATATCAAAAAATAATAATTTGTCTTCAACTTCTGCAGACTGTGTTTTGACTGAACAACATTTATAAAATAGTAGATAATGGGATCAATAATCATTTCAATGTTTCTTCTAAAATGTAACAATTGAAAAATTGTCATTAATTGAACTATAGAACAGGTTCATTATTATATTAATCAGAAGATGGTAATCTGTCTTCACATTTATTAACTGAATGTTACTGTTTCAGTATTAAATATATCTTGAGGCCATTTACATTTTTCAGTTATGTTTATTCTTGTGATTAAAGCATATGTGGTGAAATAAAACATTACATATAATATTAGGATTTTAATGATAGTAAATAATATAAATAATTAAAAATGGTTAACAAAATCATATGTAAACTCTTAATGTTACCAGTACTGCGATGATGATGATGATGATAAAATAACCTAGCACTAAAGATTAAATTAAGGGAAGTTATTCCAAAAGTATTTGTTTATTTGTTTTTCTAAATTCAATTTAAAGTGAATCCTCAGGAACCAAACTATCTAAATAGAAAACTTTTTTTTTCATATGTCAAATGCACTGACCAGGAAGTAAACTCAGGCCAGCTGTTTAGAAGACAGCTATGCTAACTACTAGGCCATCAATGCTTGACAATTCTGGAAATATGAATATTGCTAATCACCAGTACTTTAAATTACTACCATTATCATTGCTTGTGTGGATTGCATGATTTCTCAGGAGAAGCAACATTAATGCCATATATTTGAATAAATGTAAGCAGTATAAACAAACTAAATTGGTTAAAAAAAGACAAAACAAACAATTTATTAACAATAAATAAAATATAAAATTGCATATACTTCTGCAACTGCTATCAGATGAGTCCAATACAGAATATTGAAAATAAAAAAATAGTAATTATAAATATATTTTAAGGTATTATGGATAAATATAAAGATAGGATCTTACCATAATGCAAATGTCTTAAAATTTTCAAGTTTTAATGTTTTAGACAATGGTTTTCATCAGATATTATATGATTACTATATATGAAAACAAATATTTAGCAATATAATCCTGATTATGATTATTCTCTTTAAATATTGGTGATGATAAGTATTGTATATGTTATGTCTTATGACAAGATATTCTTTATTTACACACAGTTTTCTTTAAAGCAGGCAGGTTTGTATTCTATCCAACTGTAATGTTCATTTATGTATATGACTGTATAGTTAAGTTATTTTGACTAGCAAGGTTAACATTTGTTTGACATTAATAATAAACAGTTCTAGGCTACATAATGACACCAAAGTACAACAATCTGAATTTAATTTGATGAAACAATTTCAACCATCAGTTTCTCCTCTCATTGTGGAATCACTCTCCACTGCTTTCTTCTTAATCCAGAACTTAGACTACATTATTATTGTTTTCTTATGACTTATTTATACCTCACAATGTGTTTTAACACCTAACATGTAAATAACTCTGTATTAATTTATATTAGGATGTTTATCAAAAGACATATTTATCAAGACCTAATTACAAAATGTAATATCTATTTACTTACAAAAACATATTTTTTTCATAAATATTTTCTTTATTTGTTAAATTATTTTATAAATGATTATATAGTAAAAAAATATTTATTTATTATGATAATGATAGAAAGAAAAAAAAAATCATAATCAAACTTCAAAATTGTTTTCTAAGTTTTGCAATTTTAATGTTTTATATTTTTTAATAATATATTTATATATGCCATCTAATTTCCTATAAGAAAAGACCAACCATTTCTTTAAATTTTCATCCAGCAGGCAAATTTGGAATTGTTACAAACTATGATAAATTTTTTTAAATTACACAAAGCAAATTGATTTGTATGCATAAAAAATATTTCACTCTTCTTTTACATAATAAGAATTATTATTTTATTGATTATATTTTTGCAAACTATCTTTTCTTAAATGAATATTTAACAATGGTATTAACTAAATAAATCTATTTCTCTTTAATTTCTTAAACGGGTGTGTATAAATTACATGTATATTACATCTTGTATGCACACATACAGAGATTTTAATCTATAGATTTATTATTCACTCTACCAGAGTTTTTAATAATTTTCTGCTTTTGCTATACAGCTTTGTAATAAAACTAATTTGACCTGCTATTGAATTTGTTCTGTTACTATTCTGCTCCTTTCAAAAAATAGGTAATGGTACAGTGTAACTTTTCATTTCTCATTTCTATGTCTACTGCAAAATTTAACTTTAGTTTATTTCTCTATTTTTCTTAGTCATTTTCATAATTATTGTTTTATTAATATTACAATATATAAATAAACAGAATAAAGATTTCCATGATTTCACTGTGCAGAAATTTCACTAAACTTCTATCAAAACAATGAATAGGATATCAACTATGGGATTCAAAAACAAATTTAAACCATGGGATATTAAAATGTACGATGAAGCATGAATACTAAAAAGTTTATCTCAGTTTTTATAATGTTCAGCTGCCACAAGACAAAAATAATAAATATATTATTAATTGGTGCAGCCTTTTTTTTAGTTTTACAGATTGATAATTACATTTAAAAATTAAACCTTTCTTTCTTTTGAGGCTTACATGTTGATGAATCCCAACAAACATTGAAAGGACACTTTGTTTTAGAGATTGGTGAGGAGTCTATGTGATAAATATATTGACAGTACCTGAGATATGCACATAACAAAAATCATATGACAACATAGTATTTTATATACACAATAAATGCTCATGAATCTCTAGAAATTTAATACATTGAAAATCTCAGCAGAATTTAACATAATTATTCTCACCATTTCCTTTATATTTATCTACACTATTTTTAATCAATATTATTAATTGTATAATTCATTCTTGCTTCCTAGAAAACAGGTAATTTCTCATTTTGCAATAAATTTGTCTAATTTGATATTTCAATAGTCACATTAGGTATTATCATTTATTTTAAATTTTATTATATTATAAATTATTATATCCTTAAATCATTTACCTTTTTCAACAGTTCCAGGCTCATCTGTGAATAAAACATCCTTTATTTTTTCCACATGTATCAATCCTTGCATTGATTCAAATATTTTTGTAGCAATTGATGGTTCCCTTATCTTTGTAAACTTGAGATATGTTCTTCCAACTTTAGGGCCACAATTAACTTTTTCATAATTGACTGGATCCCATTCTCCTTATTATCTAAGTCTATTCTTTTTTTTATTTATTCCTGTACTAGTTTCTGGATGCCATGAATTTTCTGATCTTGCTGGTTTTCTTGAACCTGGTTAATTTCTACACTGATATACCATTTTTGTTTTGACTCTTTTATTAGTGTTTCTTCTTTTTTGTGTGTCTCTCTATAAGACTGGAATCTTAAGTCATCATTTAATCCTAATATATTCAATAGATGCTTCACACTTTTTGCTTGATTACCCGTTTGGTTCGGTAAATTGATCTCCTCTGTTATGTATAAATTTTTGGTTCTGGAGAATTATTTCAATGGCATTTAAAGACTCAGCCACTTATTTTTTTTGACTTTCCAGTCTATGCTTGTTATTATCTACTTCACTCTAAAAAGTAATTTATCTCAGATAATCCTAACAACTTTAATTTCTGTTATGCTACACAAAGATAATGTTCTTCATTGCAACACTTCACCACCTATCATAATAAAACTTTCATGCAAAATGTGATACCAGATTCCTTTTTGACACTATTTATGTGAGAAATCACATGAGCAATGCTGAAATAAACAAGACATTATTTATTTTAAATTTGCAAACTTTGAAACCAAAAAATAGCAAAAATGATTAACTTATTTCCATGTCCCTCTGACATTTTGTAAGCTGTTTACTTAGCTCATGGTAACTGATAAAGATCAAATTATGTATAGTTTGATACTGATATTTACCTGAAGGTTTTTATCTATGCAATAACTAGAAAGCAGATTGATCTCTTATTAGAGTGCATCTTCTTATTTTAGGTAATTCATAATATGTATGTCGAAGTGTATTGACAAATCTCTGCATGTCAGGTCTGTTGAAATTTTTTGTAAAGTTGCATATACAATTATATTCATTATGATTCTTTTCACCTGGATAAATCATTTTTAAGTCTACTATATGAAGTATATCTGTGATCATTTCATTAATCAACCAGTTGTTAGCCAACTTAATGTGTTGAATATCAACAGTTAAATTATGCCTTATAAGGTAAATACACAGTCTGCTGACAGGACAAAAGCTTTAAGGGCTGTTCATTTAGCCAGCTGTCTTAAAAAGAATTGTGAAAAACTTTCACTATTGCATATCTTGTATATTTTTCTCGAGATACCTGCTGCAGCACATTATCTTAATGTCCCTTACTTCAAAAGCTTTGTACTCTTGTCTTCAAATTCATTGTAGGTATCTGGATGGTGGTATCTTGAGTTTACACCAATCATTGGCTGCACAACACAAATAAATTGTGGCAATGAAAATGTTTCATTATCTATAATGCAAATAGTTCAGCAAGTTCTTTTAAATAAGCTAGAGGATTTTTATATGGCAATCTTTTTAAGGTTTTAACTTGTAGCAGCTTGGATGAGGAACTATTGTTCATGTTCTTTGGAATATTATTTATTATTTGATAATTCACTCTCTTACTGACATTTATTGGCTGCTTAACTATATAGGGTTGTTTCACTTTTCCATATCTATTCTGATTAATATTGTTTTTAGGGTAACTCAATATTCAATTTTCATCTCTTTGTTTTATGATTTATAGATAGTACATGCATGTGATTTTCTAATTTTTAAGTTTTTTCTATGAGATCTCCCATCATATCAGATTTGAATTTTCTAATTTGAGTGACTAGATTATTTTATATCACTTGATTATAAAGTTTTAACATAACTTACATTTCTGACTTTTGCTGATCTATATGATTGTAGCATAATTTGTTCCATTTCCTTTTGCATTCTTGAAATTTATTCATTTCATTCTCAAACTCTTGGAATTTGTTTCTATCCTGTCATGCATTTCATTTACCTTTTTGTCTGTATTTGTTACTTTGATGTCATGCATTTCTTTGAGCATTTTGACTGTACCTTATTTATTTTCCAAAATTTCATTCTGCACTTTATTTTTTTTTTTTACTTGTAGATGGATTTCCTTTATACTTGACTTTATTTACTCCATCTTATGCTGACCTTTTTCAAGTTTTTGGTTTAATTTTTCTCTGTTTTGATCAAAATAGTTTTGTATCATTAACTCCATTTGTTTTTGCATCTCTAAATTTTTGTATTTTATCTGCTTTAGCATCTTTAAATTCCTCTGATTCATCTGCTTTTGCACTCTAAATCCCTCTGTTTTTATGCTTATTGTATTCTCAATTTCATTTTCTTTTGATTAACTTCCATTCTCAATTCCAATTCTTTGAATAAATGACTAATCATCTGTATCATGTCTAATTGTGATGATGTTGCAGTATTCTTAAGAATTTTTATCTCACCTTTATGTACTTTTATTTTATTTGTTTATTTGTATTACTATTTGGATCGACTTTGTCCATAACAAAAATTCCCAAATCATCTTTCTTTATACTATTTTCTTTACAACTTAATGTTTCCCTTGCAATCATTTATTGCTCTTCCTCTTCTTCTCACTTTTATTTAGACTTTATTAATCTGAAAATTTTCTTTAATACACAATAAACTCATTATTTTCAATGTACTTATTACTATCAATTGTGCTTCATTATACCCTGGATTATTTTGGAATCTGATATGTACTTGAATGCCATTTTCTGACCACAATTTGCTTTATTGTAGTTTTTATAATACAATATACAGAGAAAAAATGTCAGGTCAATCATACCCATTCATCCAACTCAGGCAAGTGGGAGTTTATAATAACTGAAAAATGAAGCCCACATCCTGGGTAAGTAAAAATTTATGAATAATTAGTATTACTATGTAATGATCAAATTAAGCATGATTCAATTATTTACATTTAATATAACTTATACAAGTGCCACCAGACATTAAACAATTTTTTTTAATATGATAATAATAACCTCTACACAGCCCCTATTTGCAATACCTGAACAGATCAAGAGAACAGAAGTTACTTCCAATAAATGGATATGGAACAATGTGAAGATCAGACAGTATTACATATAAAAAATGTTAACACATTATAACAATAATTTAATTACAAATTCTTGTGTTTAATCAGGATTATATATATATATATATATATATATATATATATATATATATATATATATATATATATATATATAAACACAAATGTGTGTAAATACATTTTAAATATATTTATTAGTAACAAATTCAGCTGTTCTGTGTAAGCCTGCCTCTTGAGTAGGTATAGTGACACTTCTGGACATCCATTACAACTTGTCTCATATGGACATATGGTTCTGATAGCCTCCAGTTCTGAATGTGAATTGCTAATGGTGTCATCCATTTTTCTTAATAGATATTGTCTGGGGAATATAGATTCTGTCTTTCAGCTCTGTGACAGTAAGTATCTGGAGAGCATCTATCCTGCCATTCACCTTTGTACAGTAATTCTCTGATCTTACCTTCAAAAAGGGTTGACTATTTGTAAAGATAGTTTTCTGACTATATCTTCAAAAAGATTGACTATTTATTGACAGATCCCTATTCATAATGGAAACATTCTGTTTCAATGAGCATCATCTCTTATTGGCCCATTCTTGCCATTGCTATGCATTATCTTTTACTCTATGCATTGGTCAAAGTGATAAATGCTCCATCCAATCTTGATAAAATGAGATCTGAAGTAGTCCATTATTTAAAGACAAGGTAATAAGATATTGTCTCCATCTGTTAAAATTAACCCTAGAAATCATAGTTGCAGGAACATTGGTAGCCATCGTCATTTTCCTTGTGGTATCATCCAGCTTGGCAGTAAGGCCAGTGTCTTTGTTCATCTATCTTGAAAGTTAACACATTTGACTGGTGACTCATCATTGATATATTGCGACTCTTTTTTGTTGTATGATGAGGAATTGTTGATGGCTGGTAATATGTAGTTTAATCTTAATTGGTTTTGATGTCTATGGTGTTGCTGTCCATTTCCTGTTTTAATCAACACTGTTTCTGATTCTTTAACTTTGTTCATAGCTGCTGGAACACATTTGTGGCTTTCTTAAACATATAGCATAGAACATAAGCACCTATCTGTTGATTTGAAATTTTAGTTTATAGCTTTATTTTAGAGTTCAAATTCTAAAAAACTATTCTGCTTACCAGCAGATACAATAAAACGCAGATGTCTAGTTTTATTAGTAAATGTAACATTAACTCTTACATGACCCAATAGTGGCAATTGATTGCTCTGGAATCAATAATAGTGCTGCTAGAATGCATCTGATATTTATTTTTCTTACTAATGATAGCTCATGTATCTTTTAATATAATGGACACTGCAGATCTGATGTTCAGCCACATGGTTACAGGTGTAAGCCTCTCACATAGTTTATACAGATATTTTGTTTCTTGGATTTTAAATTACCACCTGAGCATTTTGATATGGCATTTTTCATTCTGTCATCAATAACTTATTGTTATATTATAAAACAAGTAACTTTTGTGTTCCTCCCATACTTGCAATATATACATATTGTATACTGGGGTGGACATTAGAGATATGTGTAAGAATTTTTCACAAATAAAATAGCATTTTTACTCAATGTTGCTGATTTATTCAACCAATGACTTTTATTGTCCATTAGGTGCTTGTCCAACTCAGTTTTCCACTTAAGAGTTTCAAAGCTATCTTTTTTCATCAATGAATTTGCTTGACTAGCTAACAATTTTGCCAAAGTTACTTGTTAGATGACAAAATCAAATGTTACAGGGCACATTAGGAGCTTGATTCTGAGATTGTGATTTCTCATGTGACAAATAAAATGATCTGACAAAGCTTTGAGAAGAAAGTCTTTGAAATTGTATTCTAAAGCTATTTTTCTTATGCTAATAGCAAAATCTCTAACCTTTTCTCCCTCATCTTATTTACAGAGAGTGAAATGGTATCCCTACATTACTGGTAAGAGTTTTGGAGTGAACAAATTATTTAGTAGAGACAATGTTTTCTTAAAATCCAAGATTGTCTAGCACCTTAGGGGGTTGCTTGTGCTTGAATAACCTCACAAGTCTTAGGTCTGAGAATAGAGATGATCATGACTTATTTTAAATCAGGGTTTTAAACTTGATTATCATGTAAGTGAAGTATAAGAGAATTAAATTAGTGCAGTTTGCCAATTTTCCAGATAGAACAGATTGTAATCTTCTATTGAGCTATCTTTCACCATTATTTTTTATTTCGTTTTTTTTTTTGCCATGAGAGAAATAAATTAATTGTACTTTTAATAATGTGGAAGTAACCACTTGTGCTATTAGCACAGCTCACAATTTTTTGATTGTTAAAAACAGTCTACCAACCAATGGGGGAAGGAGATCCTGTTTTTCTTGTTTAATTATCCACTTGCATTTAATTTAAACAATTTTGTTGCTAATAATGTTAACAGTCAATTGTTTTGATTAATGACAAAATCTAATGATCTGTAAGGAAAAACCTTGTCATTTTAAACTTTTTTCTAGCTGTGTGGGAATTTTTTTATTATTATTATTATTTTTATCTATACCAAACTGTTGTATTTAGTCTGAATTATATATATATATATATATATATATATATATATAAACACAACTGTGTGTAAAATGTTTTTTAAATGTACTTATTAATAATACATGAAAACTAAATATACATTTGTATATTTACAATGCCTATACTTTTCTTGCTATCATCTCTTAGTTCTAGTGTGAACAATAGAAGGGGCTGCATATGCCCTTATAATACTTACCACTTCCAGTTGTTCTGGAATAGCCCTGCCTCATAAGTAGGTATGGTGACAGTTTGGCTGTTCTTAAAACATTATTCACATTGGCTTTGTTTTTATCAGCTTTCAGTCTTGGTCTTCATTATATTTATTGTTTTGCTTGTTTTACTTAGCAACTATTATCTAGATAATGTACATTTTGTCTTTCAGCTCTGTGAAAGTATTTTTCTGCAAAATGTGTATTCTGACATTCGGTTTTGGACAGTAATTCTTTGACCTTGCCTTTAAAAAGCTAGAGCACATATGGGCAACCTCCAGCCCTCTAGGACTTTTCATCTGGCCCCCACTAATCTATTTCAGCCATGTTTGATTCCGATTACCAAATTTTTGAATAGAGCCTAGCGAGAGTTACGTTTCATTTTTATTTTTTGTGCAATTAAATAATTGTTATTTAATAGATTTATATTTTATAATATCTTTATTTAAGTTTTCTAATGATTAAAATTTTAAAAACTAAAATTATTAATATTTTAAAATAGTTTAAATAAATGTGAAAATGAAGTTCTTAGCGATAACAAAAAAGCAGTTTTAATTAGTTCCACAGAATATATTGAAACGGTTAGAACAAAATATTAGAATTTTATAACATTAAAAAATGGTATAATTAATTATCATCAAAGAAACAAAACAAATATAAAAGTTAATAAATTATTTACTGTTATTAAAAAATTATTCCCTACTGTTTTTGCAAAAGCAATTTTTGTAAAGCCAGTAATGGCAATTTCTGTTTTCTCATAACATATTTCTTACGAGCAATCTTTTTAAAAAGAAAATACTTTCAAAGACAATTCCCTATTAGTGATATCATTTTCGGTTTAATAATAAATGTTTCACAAAAATATGTCATTATCATTAACTATTACTGAAAATCACATTTGTTTTGTCTTATTTAGCTTCGAATAGTTAAGCTGATGTCATGACACTGCAAAACACATTTCATTTTCTCCCACCAAGATCTCTTTCTCATTTTGACTAGTAATGTGTGAACGTGTTATAACATGTCATTTTGATATTTGTGTTTGGGTTGTGCCTTTTTTTGTGTGTTCTATCTGCAGTGTAAAAAGCAGTTTTGTTTTTATTTTAATATTTGCATTGGTGTTCTACCTTGTTAAGTACCCGCATTATTTATACTGTTTTCTGTTCAGTATCTGCAGTGTCAAAAACAGTTTTGTTTGAATATATATATAAAATTTGGAACAATGTCAGGGATTATATAAAAAAAAAAGAAAAGTAGATACAGAGAATCACCGATTTCAAAACAACTGGACAGAAAAGTATTATTTTATTCTGAATAAAAGTTTGCCTATATGTTTGCTGTGCAATGAATCTGTATCAGTCAACAAAGAATACAACTTGAAGAGACACTTTATTTCAAAACATGGACAACTACGAAAAGATGAAATAGAGAAATTGAAGAAGAACTTGGATACCCAGCAGCAAATGTTTACCAAGCAAAGAATGCAGGACGGAAGCATTGTGAAAGCCTGCTTTGTGTTAAGTGAAAAAATTGTTAAGCATTCTAAATCATTTGGAAAAGGAGAATTTATCAAAGAATGTCTGTTGGATGTTGCAACTATAATATGACCTGAAAAGAAAAAAGATTTTGAAAATATTAGTTTGTCAATGCGTACTGTTGTCCGGTGGATAGAAATCATGGCTGATGATATCCAAAAAAGTTTAAAAGAGAATATTGCTAGATTCAAAGCATTTTCAATTGCTTTGGATAACAGAACTGATGCCTCTAATACAGCAAAACTAGCAATATTTATTTGGGGAGTTGATGTGGATTTTAATATCACAGAAGAATTGTTGTCACTTTGACCACTAAAAGGAACAACTACTGGTAAAGATATATTTGAAGAAGTCAAAACAGTCTTCAAGATATTTGGGCTTAAATGGAGTTCACTAACTGGCATATGCACTGACAAAGCCCCTGCAATGATTGGTGCACAGAAGGGATTTATTTGAATAGTTCATGAAAAAGCAATAAAACTATAGATCCATCTGGAAAATTTAACAAAGTTTCATTGCATTATCCACCAAAATCTATGTGCAAAATCAATTAAATTTACAAATGTTATGGAAGTTGTAGTATTCAGTATTAACTTTATAAAGTCACCTGCATTTGGCAGACTTATTTTCAGATTATGAAAATGTGTCTTATTATTGTGAAGTGAAGTGGTTGAGTAAAGATAAATTTATGTTAAAACGATTTTATAATCTGAGACAAGACATAGCAGATTTTATGGACATAAAAGAAAAAACAATTAACCAAGTAAGAGATGATGAGTGGGTTTGTGATTTGGCATTCCTTGTAGATGTCACTGGATATCTAAATGAACTTACTCTTAAATTGCAAAAACCAGAACAATTGATTCATGAACTATATGGATACGTCAATGCTTTTTGTAATAAACTAAAATTGTTGGAAAGTCAAATAAGAACTAAAAATTGTTACCCCATTTTCCTACTCTAGCAACTTGTAAAAATATCCTTATTATTGTTATGGAAATGAACTAAAGACATTAATAGAACAATTTATACAAGAATTGCAGACTTCCAAAATAAAGGCTCCATATTCACTATATTTTCTCATCCGATGGATGCTGATATAAATAATGTGCCAGAAAATTTACAAATATAACTTATTGAGATTCAAACAGATTTAGTGCTAAAATCACAGTTTAACAACATTGCTTTGACAGATTTTTATAAACATTTGGTGGAAGAAAAATATAGAAATTTACATGCCTTTTCAAGAAGAATTATTTGTCTTTATGGCAGTACATATATGTGTAAACAGTTTTTTCTAGAATGAAATTTAATAAATCAAAAATTCAGACAAGAATAACGGACAGAAACCTTGAAAATTCTATGTGATTGTCCTTAAGCAATATTCCCATCAATATTGATAGTCTTATTGTTGAAGTACAAGGCCAATCCTCACATTAAATTGTTATGTCATTATTATGAAATTTATGTAGCCCTTTATCATTCACTATTACTTTGTACTATTTAATTATTTGGTCTGGCCCTTGACTTGATGACAGAAAGATAATTTGGCCCCTGAACTAAGAAAGATTGCCCGTACCTGAGCTAGATTATTTATTGGCAGATCCCATCCATAATGGAAACATTCATAATCAGTGAGTGTTATTGCCTATTGGCTCATTCTTGCCATTGACTATGAGTTATCTATTCTTCTGTGTTCATTGGTATTGAGGAGATGAGTGCTCCATCCAATCTAAGTAAGACAGGATCTGGACTAATTCATTATTTTTAAAGACAATATGAGATATGACACAAATATAATTGTCAAAAAAAATATAACTGTTGTCATCATTTTTTTAATAAACTATTTTTCCAATTTCTTATATTATTGCTTAGTTCACATGTAGGAAGACAAACCATAATTATTTATAAAATGTCCAGCATTTCTTTAATTAATTATAAACATTAATCTTCTATCACATTTTATAATATTAATACAGATTTATAATTGAGTACATTTATTATATAGCCAGAACCCTGACATGTAATATATTTAAAATAGAATTCTGCATATGGCCAATCTCACAAATATAAGACATTTATTTAGCCCAAAAGTTTCCTAGCCTAGTCACTTACATTTCTTTGATGTAGAATAATAAAACCGTTACTTTTTTAAAAAAAATAATAACTCTTTGGTCCAAATCTTGATTTAAAAAAAAAAAAAACCTATGACTTTTATAGAGGTGGCTTATTTTGAGACCAAACTCTAAATATCTAAAACAAAATCTTGAATGACACCTCCCATATAAAAACATAAATATTTTTAATTATTCAACAGTTAATAAAATTGCATGTATCTTAAAAGCTTACACTAAATCTAATCCTTAGCACTCAAAAGAAGGATTAACTACAATCAGAGAAACCTGATTGATACAATTAAATCATTACTTAAAACTACTGACTAAGATTTGGATGTTTTATATATATTTGTTTTGTTTACTGACAACTTTGTAAAACAGGAACAAACTCATTTATTTTATGTTTACAGAAAAACTTCATTTAACATGTTTATTAATTAAAGATAAACCATACACACATAAATTATAACTTATAACACAGAACACAAAATATGATATAAAGCTAAATATCAACAAATTATTATTTTTCCGAACGTTTTCGAAAGCTTACCCTTCATTATCAAGGACTACACAAAGCCTTCGAAAATGTTCGGAGAAATAATAATTTGTTGATATTTATCTTTATATCATATTTTGTGTTCTGAGTTATAAGTTATAATTTATGTGTGTATGGTTTATTCTAACGGATTTAAATTTTACATTAGTATTTTTAACACACATTTGTTTGGTTTTTAATTAAAGATAAAGCAAATTTTGATTTTAAAATACAGCTAGAATATTTGTGAAAGCTTTATCACAAGTACTGTCGTTTTAAAAAATCATTGACTTCTTAAAGTTTGTTCAGATTAATATATCTAAATAAACTCAAAATAATTAGGAAAAGTCTAAAAAACTCACTTCATAAAGTTTGTTAAAAAAAGAAAACATATAAATTCCAAGTTTCAAATCCATATGTGATTTTTGGTACTTAGGTATTAGTCCTGCAACACAGAACACATATTAGACTTGTGCATTTTCACATTCATGTCAATCTACTTATAACTTTGTAATCTTATGATCTGACCAAAATAATGTGTGCACAAATCTTGTACACAATATTTTTACAAGATATGCAAAATATAACTCCTACATGGACCTTGTACATAATATTTTCTCAAAAATTACCAAGTTCTCAACAGCTTAAATATGAATGTGAAAAGGTGTAGCATGTCTAATATGTGCTTTGTGTTGCAGGATTAAAAATGCCACTTTTACACAAAAGAATGTATAAAATATGGAGAGGCATTATATACGACTTTCATATGAAAAATCAATATTAAAAAGAACATTTTAAAAAAATATTGATTTTCCATACAGACATAAGAACATTTTTAAAAAAAATATTCATAAATGTATACAATTTTCACATGAAAAACTATAAAATTTGTAGCAACACTAAAGATATGAATGTCACATTTTCAGCCCAAAAATATATAAAAGACAAGGTTCCATTACACATGTCCCAAATGTTACTTTAAATACAGACAAAACAATCATTAAATTACAAAAATAGCCTAAAATATTATTAAAAAAAAATTAAATATACACATATGCTACTTACCATCAAATATATAATAGGATTGTCAGAGTTAAAGCAAGCAATTTGTCATTTACATTTTGACACAAAATGGTGACTTCAACTGAAAATCCCCCTCTCAAAATGAAGTTCTACTGAACACATGATTGCACAATATATCACATAAATAGAATTTTCCACAGAAATTGTAATAAATGAATGTATTTTTTAAAAACAAACAAAAAATAATTCATAAAATAAAGAAATATAAATTACAACATTTTTATTAACTTTTCATCCTGGCGGTAAATTTTTTTATGTCATTCGGTATGCAAATAAATGTCATAATTTTTGTGAAATCTATGCACAAATTTGGCCAGGTATGAGTCGATGTGTTGCCTTGATGACCCTTGCTGCAGCATATTTTTCCATTTTATGGAACCCCATAGTCTTTTAATGTTTTGTGTGTGAACACCAGTTTCTGGATTCATGAAGTTATATCTGTGGTTCACACAAAAATGCTTGTAACTGCATTTCTCAATTTATCAGTTTTATAGGCCATTGAGCAGTCTGAATGTATAGCGACACTCTTTTTGATGGCTTCCATCAGAGATGCCATTGTCCTATCTTTAATTGTGATGATAAAAACATTCATCGGTCTCCCTACATAAGCCACCAATCATCTACTGTTCAGGAAGATTTCAGCTGGCTTGATTTTTTCTTCTCAAAATAAGGCTCTCATCAATTTTGATGAGTTTGTTAGGCCCTCCAATTTTATGTTTTTCTCATTGTTACCATGTCAGTGGGACAATCTTCTGACATATAGTTGTTCCAATTGATAAGAGTTTTATTTGCTAAGTCAAGTTCAGTTTTTCCCCATTCTATAGAACTTAATTTATGAGCCCAATTGTAAATGATGCATATCACAATTAGAAATGGGATTTTAGAACCTTCCAAACACATTTCCTTGGAATGGCAATTTTATTGTTGCAACATAGAATGCTATAAAACCACTGCTTGTCAATGGTGTGTTCGTTAAAGTTCATACTGAGTCCATTTGGATACATTTGTACTGATGGCAGGATTCCTTGTTTTTAAAAATATAATACAGAATTCATTTTGGTAATTGGCAGCTTCCAAATTGTCATCATTTTGTACTGTTTACAAATGAAAAACAAACCCAATTAATTAAGAAATTATGAAAATAAAATAAAAAGGAAAAAATGAAAACTATGTACACTTAACTCATTTAAAATAAAATGAAAGGGAGTAACACAGATGTAGAAATAATGTAGAAATCACTTGGATGAAACAAAAATGCAATTGAAATCAAAAACACAATAGCTGTTTTCAGAAAGAAATTTGAACAATAACTGAAAATGTCAAAATATTAAAAAAAGACCACATTTTAATAAAGTAAAACATGTTTTCATACAAGATCAGATAACATTGCAGAGTTTCTTCACTTAATTTGATGTGATCACAAGATTACACATTTATTGTAGATGTGAAAAAGCATATCATCTTCCCTATGTTGCAGGACTAATACCTAAGTACTGATTCTTTCATGATAGTAAGAATTAATCATTTGAAAGTGGCAAAATGTCAGATTCCCTGATGTCCAAATTAGTGTAGCAGTTAGCAGTTTTCCTTTTTTTCTCATTCATCATAATGAAGATTTGAGGTTGCTTGAATAAAGTGACAATCATAATGACTGTAAATTGACTTTATATAAGTTTTACTTGTATCTGTTTTTGAACATGACCCAGTTTTCCAACATATTTGATCTTATTCTTGTTTTTAACACCTTTTGATTTTAATTATAAAATTTTTAAATACGCTTTAATTGATTAATTTGCACAACAAACTAATTGCCTGAATTTTTTTAGAATCTCTTATCTAAACAGGTTTAATCTTCTTTTAATTGAATTGCCTTCTAATGCATTCTTTGATAAAAGATACTAATATATTTTACTGATTTCACTTAAATTTAAATATAGATTTTTACAATTAATTTTATTTCTTTAATATGACAATTAGTTGTTTTTTAAACATACATTTATTTTTTTTTTAAAAAAATTGGTCTATTTTATTATTATTACATGATATAATAAACAATTTTTTAAAAAAACTTTTGAATGCTATATTTCTTAGCATCCTCAGAACTCTATAATAATCTCTCAACCATGTAAAAGACTACATGGCTGACATTAAGATGAATAAGACATTATTAATTTTGATATATATATATATATATATATATATATATATATATATATATATATATATATATATATATATATATATATATATATATATATATTGAACTGGGTTGCTCCAAATAATGGTTTTTCTTGCTGGGTTAAAATAATTTTTGGAATCTAAACTTTAATAAGTTTTATCATTTACTTTAATACTACATGATCAGATTGACCCTTCAAGACAGGAGAGAATATCATTGATAGTATAGCCATCAATGATACCCATGGCCATATTGGGATACACAAAGAATAACATGACTATATTTGCTGACCATGACCCACCTCAACTGTTGGAACAAACCTCTGCCATCCAAAGCATTTTATTCATTTTGAGGATCAAACTTAGGTGCCAACCAACCATATGTTATATAGTGAGCATGACAGGCACACAATAATAGTACTTGACATCTTTCAGGCTAGCTCATACTCTTAAATAAGGATCCAGTATCGTTATTTAACACATAAAAATAACTACACACTTAAATTACTGGTGATACAGTGACAAGAAAGAGAAAGAATAGACCAAATAATACTTAAACAAACATTAATATTATTTACACACACATATACTTAACATAATATAATATAATAAATTTTTATAACAAATATATACATGATGACTTTAGGCTATAGCTATAATAGTCTTTTGTTAAAGTTCATTCATTTAAAATCCAAGTGTCTATTTAGTTATTTAAAGTAACTTCCTAGGTTTTTATTTGTGTGTATTTTCCAATTGGTTGGCCTTTTGGTTCCATTGATGGTTCCAGGGCTTGTCTTCATTTCTTTGGCTCAACAAGAGTGTGTGGCAGCATCTCCTTTAGGGTTTAGGCATTTTTTCTGGGCATTTGCTCTAGGCAAGTATAGTTGATTTTACTGGAAACTAGGGCATAAACTAACTGGCTATTGCATTTACATTTTCCAAATATCTGAATCTCTGTATGGATTCTCAACAAAAAACTGAATCCAAATTTTGAATAATAGTAATAATAATAATCCAAACTTGAACTGAACTGGACTTTGACTGGACTCAAACCAAATTGAATAACAATAGACCTGGTGACTTTATATACTTTTTTCTCCTATCATTTTAATTCCTTATCATTATTTTCAATTTTAATTGTAATTTGAATCTATTTTTTTTAATTAATTAATTTACATTTTATTAATTAATTGATTTTTACATTTCATTTTATCAAATCTTTTTCTTAGATTAATCAACTATCTTGTTGATAGTTTGCAGAGTTTGTAATTACTTCAATTTTTAATTTCAATTTTGTTACCAATCGGTAATCTAGCAAAGTTAATTGCATTCCAAAGCTTTTTTAATTTTTATTCTGTTCTCACATTTACTTATTTTTATATATTTTACTTTTTTAATTTATAAAGAGGAGAGAATGAGTTTTAAACTTTTTTCTATTTTAGATTCTCCCCCACCCACTTTTTAACAAAAGCGTTATTCTTTTTTAAATATATATATATAAGCAATCTTTTTATTTTATTTTTAAAACTACATTTTAAAATCACTCCTTAATTAATTATAACTTTTTACTATTCTTGTTTATTTGATTTTTTTTTAAAAAAAAAATCTGATCATCTATTTTTAAATTATAAATATGAAATACTAGTGTATATATATAGTTTTATACATATATCTCTCATTCAACATTACAATACATATATTCAAAATAATATGAAGTTGTACTTTCCTGCTTGAACTGCAGCTCCAAATATTTATATATCATTATAATTTGATTTAGAAATAATAAATGTAATATTTAATTACAAGTATATTGTCAATACTGAACAAGGGCTTTGAGAGTTCCATTATCAGATTTTCAATGATATAGATGGTTGAACAGTTGAAAGGTGGAGAAGAATGAAGCCTGCCCAATAAAACTTGAAGATTTACTATCTTAATATAAACTGAGCACTGATTATATCTGTGTGTGGAAAATGATGCTTGGGCTAACTGATGAGTGCTGGATCAAAACAAATTACATTTATTGGAAATCATTTATTTTTTCAATGTATGTGGTCATGTGTATTGGTTCTATAAAATGGAGTGGATAGCTAAAAAGAGCTTGAAAGTCTGAGTTCAAATCCTTTCTAATTAAAATAATAAATGTGTAAATGCAACAAAACATTTGACACTTTTAAATCAAATTGTAGTCATTTGATATAATTAAATAATAAAGAAATCATGAAAAAGTTATGATAGAATATGACATGGAATAATTGGCAGGTGTTGGTTCAGACAAAAATGCATCTTGTATATTGTATGTTTTAAGAATAATAGGTGATATTAAGTATATCTAATTTATATAAGTGTGTATGCACTTTACTCAAAAATATTTTCCAAAAACTTTATTTTTTTTTATTTTTGTTAATGATGGTAATAAGTATAACAACAATATTATTTAACTTTTTCAGATGAAACCAGAATTGTAAAAACTATATTTTATCCATTAAGACCATTATTAAACCAAAAGCTTTGTATGAAAATGGAATATGTAGTCCAAACAGGATTTGATGAAAGCGTAATTGGACTTGAAGTTATTTTACCAGATATAAAAAATAAAGTTAGTGTTTGTTATTTTTATCATGAGCATCGTAGTGATAAGACTCATAAAGTGGTTTGCTCTAATACTTTAAATATTTCTTCAAGAATAAGTACTCCTTCTTATGGTGAGATTTGTTTGGATAAATTGTTTTTGGAAGACCGTCTGTATACATTTTACTGGTATCTGAAAGTTGTGGAAACTGTCAATAATGTCAACAGGCATCTATCAACATTTCCCTTTACTATTATTATATCAGGTATATATATATATATATATATATATGTGTGTGTGTGTGTGCGAGAGAGAGTATATGTCTATATGTCTGAGTTTGTGTGTGAAAAAGAAAATGCCGTGCATGCTATGCGTCTACATTTTTATATAATTTTTAATGTATTTACAATTAATCTGCATTACATTTATATGTTAAACTATTTTGAATATGTTAATTTAAAAATAACTGATTTCAAAAATGTTATATTAATTTTTTTTAACTTTTTATATTAATTATTTAAAAGATAACAGATACTATGCGCATATTTTTGAGTGACTTGTAAGTGATGAAAAAAAAAACTTAGAAATAAATGTCATAAACTTTATTAGGGATATTCTTAAAAAAAGAGAAAATAATTAAATAACAAATATGCATACAGAAAATCAAAAATAAGAACTGGATGATAGAATTTCCTTATTCTTTTATGATTTCATTAATATTTTATTGATGTAAGACAAGTTCTTGCATTTTTTTTCTCATTAGAGTCTACCTTTTGGTATTTGTAATTGTAAAATGTTCATTTTTTTTTATTATGTGTCTTTTGCACAGATCTGATGTTTTCGAATTGTTTATATAAATCAAAGTGGCAATTTGCTTTTGGGATGTTTTTCGAAAATGTGATATTCTGATCGTTTACCATTAAAATTAATTTATATATATATATATATTACTTTGTGATTTTTGTTCTGATTGGTAGCCATTTACAACCAAATCAACCAGAAGAAGAATTTATTTGTGACTCATACGTCTGTCAATTCTGCTACTTTAAATTTTACTTTAACCGGCATGGCTTTGTTTTCCAACAGTTACACAAGAGACCATTTAATTCCAGTTCTTAAGCTTTGCAACTGTGACTTATTTGAAAGTACTGATAAAACCTCAGTAATGTATGAGAAGTTTGAATTCATATAGGTAAAGAAAATAATATTGGAAGTTAGTATTATATCAATATTTATGAAAAATTACAAAAGCAAATTTCATGTATCCTGATGTCTATTTTAGAAAGAGACTAAAAATTATTTATAAAGTGGAGTTCCAAATTTAAAGCTATTAAAAGCAAAACCAAAATCTTTATATTTTTGACTTCGATTTACAAATATACAATCAATTAGGTTATTCTTGCTAATTTAGAGAATGTTTTATTATTTGGAATTCAATCTAATAATTAAATAATTAATGTACTAAAATATTTATTAATATTTGGCTTGAGTAATTATCAAAATGAATATGTGATCAATTTAAATATTTTGGCAGTGTTGTAGTTGTTAGCATATAAGTATTTGTAATGTTGAAATATAGTATAATTTGATATTTGTAATAAGCGTAGATGTTTTTTTTTAAAAAATTACCCCAGTACCGAAATTTATTATTTTCAAAATTTGACAATATTCTGGACCTATGATTTGATGTTGAACGTTGAAGTATCTAGAATACAATTAATGTAGAACGGCAACTCATGTTCCTTGATCGTTTTAACTTTTTTTGATATTTGTATGTATTCTACAGTGTTATAATGACTTTGAATATTAGATTACTTTTTTTCTTTAACTGATGATATTAATAATTACTTTTTTTTTTCAATGCCAAAAAATAATTTCATAATTTAATGATTTTACTGATATCTAAATCTAATTTCTTTGACAGATCTGTAATTTATATTTTCTTTTTTATTTTTCTTAAATATCTACTGATTATTTCCCATTATTAAATTAAATCTCTTATTGTCTTTACTAAAAAGCAACCTTTTTCAACAACAATAGATATTTAGTATATAGTGTTTTGAATATCTCAATAATTATTCTATAATTTTTGGAGTATTTATAAATTTAATTTCGTGTCTCTCCTATTCATTTAAAGTTATTGTAATTTTAAAAGACTTTTTTTATTATTATATATTTTTAATGACTTCAAAATATGCAGTTCTTCATTTTATTTATAGTGTCATCTTTTCTTCAAAACCAAGATATTGTTTTACTTTTTTAAATCTTTTCTACTTTATTGTAAACATTTTCACCCCATTGTAATGATGTCTCTATATTACTGTAGGTTATTGGTAAATATATATTTTTCCTATTATTTTGAAGAAATCAATCAATGTTTCTAAATATTATTTTTAAAAAATTCATATTTTTTTCTTCATACATAGTTTTGTCTTCGATATAAATTTATTGATGAATTTCTGTTTTTTTTTTTGTACTATGTGTCTATGTAGTTGTTCATTGCACATTTATTTTCTTATTGAACTCACTCACATTTGAGTTATCTTCTTAATTTACTCTCTATGGCCCATTGTAAAGAAATCACAAAATTCAATTAGCCACTTATTGAGAGAAATTGCTAACTTATTTTTCAATTACCAATAAAGTATTTATTCTAATATTTTAATTCTAAAAAATTTCTATAGTCATCAGGATAATTGACATTTCAGCAACTGAAAATTAAGGTGTTTGAAAATAAAGAGAGAGTGTGTAATAGTGATCATAACTTTATTGTAATCGAAATGGTTAGTAATGTGATAGAGAATAGAAATAAAAGTAGAAACAATAGTGAAAGGTGTGGATGGAGAGTGAATGAAAAGAATAAGTTGGAAGAGTATAAAATACAAGTTGAAGAAGCTATGGAACAGTTGGTTGGGGATGAGTATAAGGACTGGTGTAGTGAAATAAAAAAAGTGGCAAATAGGGTTTTAATTTAAAATGTGCAGAAGAATAAAAGTAATAAAAAAATGAGAGTTAATAAAAGTGTAAAAGAAAGGAAAGAAGCATGCAGAGAATATAAGTGAAAAAGATATTAATGCTAAATGAAAAAAGTACTTAGGAAAAAAGAAGTTGGTTAAAATAAATAATTATAGAGAAAGGATGAAGTTGAATAGTAAATTGTTGGAAGATATTAATAAAAGTGGAAGAGATGGGAGTAAGAAATTTTGAAATTACATTAAAAGGAGAAATGTAGGGGAGAGAAATATAGTATTAATAGATAATGAGGGAATAGAGTGTAGCTCTAGAGAAGAATTAGAGAGAATTTTAAATAGATATGTAATGGATATAGAAAAGATGTTAAATGTGAAGGACTTAGTGATAGAAAACATGAAAGCATTTAGTAATGGGAATATTAGGTTCACAAAAAAAAAAATGAACTGAATGAGGCAGGGAAGAGATTGAAAAGTGCAAAGGCAAGAGGTTTATATGGATCAGCAACAGAGATGGTAATTAATTTAGGGCGTAAAGCAAAAGTAAAGTTATTATCATGTTTTAATAAGATGGCATAGAAGAGAGTTTTTCTGAGTAGTTGAAGTAATACAAGAGTATGATTATTATTTAAAGAGAAAGGTAAGGATCATAGAAAGTTAGATAATTATAGATTGATAAAGGTAACATCAGTTTTATATAGATTTCTCATATATTGTGGTTGGAAGAGTTGTAAAATGGATGGAAAAGAATAATGTAGTTGGGAACATGCAAGGAGGTTTTAGGTCAGATAGGCATATAGGAGATAATTTATTTGTAGTTATACAACTTATGGATATGAGTAGAAATTCAGTTAGATCATTATATATGAGTTTTATAGATATGGAGAAGGCATATGATAGAGTAAATAAAAATAGATTATGGGTAAGTTTAGCAAATTTGGGAATGGATGAAGCTTTAATAAATATTATTAAGAAATTATATGAAAATAAGGTTGTCATCTGATCCTTCGTGTTAGCCGCCAGAGGCGCGATTTCTAACTGAAAAACACATTAATATATAGGGATAGCGATTCTCTATTAATATTGACTTTTTTTTTTGGTTTGTTTACAAAGTTTACTTTTTTTCGTTTCTGAATTATTTTTCCCAAATAATATTTTTGACGATGGGATAATAATAGTTTTGGTTTTTTTTTTTTACCAAAGGGTCTTTTTTGGTGTGCGTTCAAATAGTAATTTGTGGTTTTTTTAAAAAAAAATAATATTAGTTTTTGTAAAATTGGATTGAAAAAATTCAAGAGAGAACGGGGTTTTATGATGGATCTTTAAATAATAATTTACGTTACTTTGATAGGTTTACATTTGATTGCCGAAAAAATTATTGGGAGAAGTGTTTTTTTTTCGCGCGCGTGTGTTTATTATGTTTAAATAAAATTTAAAACCTTTACTTTTATCGGTTTACATTTGATGGATGACCGATTGGACTTCCTTTCGTTTATAAATTATGGTTTTGGTTCTACAAATAAATATTTTTGACAATGGGACGATAATAGTTGTTGTTTGTTTAATTTTTATTGACAAGAGCGGGTGTTTTTTTTTGATGTAGATTCAAATAGTAATTTGGGTTACGTTTAAATAATAAGTTGCGGTCTTACTTTGATCGGTTTACATTTGATTCCCGACACTAATTACTGGGAAGGGTGTTTTTTGTGTGTACGATTGTAGACAACAATTATTGGGAGAAGGGGTGTAACCGTTTAAAGAATAGTAGTTTACGTTACTTTTAGTAGTGGTGTACATTTGATTGCTGACAATAATTAGTGAGAGGGGTGGGTGTTTTTTGGTGATTGGCGACAACAATTATTGGGAGAGAGAGTTTTGCATTTTGTTTTTGTTCGTGTGTATGTTTAAATCAAAATTTAAGTTACTTTTATCGGTTACCATTTGATTGAAAACCGATTTGACTTTTTTTTTTTCGTTTATAAATTATTTGGGTTTTCCCAAATAATATTCGATTTGACAATGGGACAATAATAGTCTAGGTTTCTTTAATTTTGATTGACAAGAGCGAGTCTTTTTCGGTGTACGTTCGAATAGTAATTTGGGTTATGTTTAACTAATAATTTACTGTCTTACTTCGATTGGTTTACATTTGATTGGCCAGGACAATTAGTGGGAGGGTTTTTTTTGTTTTTTTTCTATACGATTAAAGAATAATTGACGTTCCTTTTATTTGCCCATTTGATTGCCAACGACAACAATTATTGGGAGAAGAGGGGGTTTTGGGGTTACGTTTAAATAAAAATTTTAGTTACTTCTTTTATTTTACATTTGATTGCCGACGCCAACAATTATCGGGAGAAGAAGGGATGTACGTTTAAATAAAAATTGAAGTTACTTCTTTTATTTTTGACATTTGATGAAGGTCATTTAGAATCCCTCAAACAAGCTTGTCTTTACGAAGTGAACCTTTCCGTCGGCAGATGTTTTCGGACCTCAAATCTGCATATATTTGCCGCACAATCCAATCTTTTCTTTCAGCAGCAGGATATTTTTTTTCTGCTGTAGAAATATTCCAGCGCTGGCCCGTGTCTGGCAGTTCCCATCTTTTCCAAGTTTTCTGTTGTGGGAATTAGCCGTACTTTTTGTCTCGGAAAATTTCTCGCTAAAACGTGACTCAAAGCGTGATTTTTAAATTTTTACGCTATTCTACCCTAAACGAAAATTTAGGAGGAATACAAATTTATGAGGAACAATCATGATACTTTTAAAATTGATAAAATGTAACAGTACATCGATTGGTCTTAAAAAAACAAGGCACCGATGAAAATTTAAATAATCGTGACACGATCAAAATAAACACCCTAGTACGATATTGTTACATCAAATACATAACGCAGCATTACGATATAGTGCGTGACACAAACAACTATGGCATTTTCCTCTGCTTTTAGCATCGGAAAAAGCCACACCGTTAGCCGCTAAGCCGAGTTAACATTCTTTCTAGATTTTATCGTAGAAAGTAGACTTAACTCCGAGTTAACAATCTTTCTAGGATTTCTTTTAGAAAGAATGCTTAAAGGCTTGGGTGCGGCCACGGAAACGACATATTTCTAGAAATTTAGCTAGAAATCGCACCTCTGGCGGCTAACACGAAGGATCAGATGACAAACGAAAATAATTACTATATTTATCAATTAGGGGCTTTAGAATTAGTTAAACTTAAAAATGGGGTGGGACTAAGGCAAGGATGCCATATGTTGCCTATTTTGTTTTTGTTGTATTTGAGTAAAATGGAGAAAGCAATAGGACTAGGAAGAGGGATAGAGATACCATTAATAGGTGCAAGGGAGTATATACTTTGTCGGGCCTGTTTTTGCAGATATCTTTTTGTGGGCAGAAAGAAAAGAAGATATGGAAGTTATGCTGAGGACATGTGCAAGAGAGGGTAAAGAGATGGAGATTAAATTTAGTGAAGAAAAACCAAATAGCCCTGGGTCTCATTTTACGTGATAGATAGGTTCCTCAGAAAACATGTGCAAATGAAATCGCGCAAAAATAGACGTAACTTACCTTGAAAAAGGGAGGATACAGACTGTGATTTTTCAAAAATCATGTAAAAGCAAAGCACCAATGTAAAATCACTTTAAAATTTGTGCAAAAAAAAAAAAATAAGGAAATAAAATATGACTAATAAAAAATTTCAAATTTGAAAAAAAATTGATACAAGACAAACTTTTTTTAACTATAATATTTAATTTTATTCAAAACAATATATTTTTATGCATAATTTACAGTAGTTTACATTTTTTATACACGTTTTAATTATTATCACTATTTGCCGATAAACAGGTTCATTTGCAAACTGGTAAACAATCAGATTCTTCACAAGAGAAAATACAACTAGCGCCAATGACACTCTCATGGTGTGTTAATGGTTTTCTGGTGACAATGTAATTAGTAATTAATCTTTGAGATGATGATTTTATTAATTGTTTATGAAACTAACAACTAAAAATTAAATTCTTATTTTTGTCTTTAATTTTTCAATTTTCAATTTCATTTAAAAATCAAATTTCACATTACATTAATTCCAAAACGCCGTAAGTAATTTTTAAATTGTTAATTACAATTAAAAATCAGATTTTAATTTTTAATTGTCAAATTTAATTTTTCCCACTGCTATTACTCACCTTTTAAAATTAAACTTGTGGACACTAAATGATTAATAATTGATTACGTTCTTTTTTAAAAAGCAAAAACAGAAAGCGATTTAAAATGCATAATTAACACGCACAATGTTTGAACAAATTTACATTATAATCTTGTAAAATTTAATGTGTGTATACATAAAATGTGGAAATCATGATTTTAATTTCATTATTGCATAAAATCTTACTATTATAAAGCACTGAAAATGTTGAAATTACTAAGATGAAAGTCAAATTCCAATAATGTGCTATTACTTTCAATATAATGTAAGTGCGCAAAATTTATTTAAAGTAATAGCGCATTATCGGAGTTCTACTTCCGGTGAAACATGAATCGCGTAACTTCAAAATCGTGTTAAATAAGTCTGTGTAAAAAGAGACCCACATGTATAATGATGATTAATAATGGGGAAAGAGAGGATGTAGAATTTTTATTGAGGGATATAAAGTTAAGTGTGATGGATAGATATAGTTACTTGGGAATCATCTTAAGTAATCAGAAAAATTGCTTGGATGAATGGGAGAAAAAATTGGTAAATGAAGCAAATAAAAGAAAGGGTTTGGTAAAGAAATTAACAGTGTTTTCATATAATAAATATGATATAGCTAGAATTGTATGGAAGGGAGTTGTAGTAGCAGGGTTAACATATAATAATGATGTGTTATGTGTTAATAAATGGGTATTAAATTACTTAGAGAAAGTACAAAGGGAAGTAGAAAAACATGCATTAGATACAGAGGAGTGGACAGCAAAGGAGGCAATTCAAGAAGAAATGGGATGGTCAAGTTTTTATATGAGAGATGCAAAAAGTAAAATGAAAATGTTTGGTAGGTTGCAGGTTATGGATAATAAAAGAATAGCCAAAATAGTATTTAATTGTCGAGCATTGGTGGTCGAGAGGTCAGTGACAACTGTTTTACAAACTGTTGTTCCGGGTTAGTGGGTTCACTTCCTGTCTGATGCTATGACACATAAAGAAATAGTATTTAATTGGAAGAGATGGGAGTAAAAAAAATGGAATTACATTAAAAGGAGAAATGTAGGGGGAGGGAGAGATAATATTACTAGATGATGAGGGAATAGAGTGTAGCTCTAGAGAAAAATTAAAGAAAAACTTAAATAGGCATGTAATAGATATAGAAAGATGTTAGATGTCAAGGACAGAGGGATAGAAAACATGAAAGCATATATTAATGGGAATATTAGGTTTACAGAAAATGAACCCAATGAGGCAGGGAAGAAATTGGAAAGTGAAAAAGTAAGAGATTTAGATGGATGGGCAGCAGAGATGGTAATGAATTTAGGGCATAGGGTAAAAGTAAAGCTATTATCATGTTTAATAAGATGGCACAAAAGAATTTTTGCAGGTAGTTGGAGTAATACAGAGCAAAATTATTATTTTTAAAAAAGGTAAGGATCATAGAAAGTTAATTATAAATTGATAGCGGTAACTTCAGTTTTATATAAAGTTTTCTCATATATGGTGGCTGGAAGAGTTTCAAAATGGATGGAAGAAAATAATGTAATGGGGAAATGAAAGGAGGTTTTATATCAGATAGGCATATAAAAGATAGTTTATTTGTAGTTACTTGACTATGAGTAGGAATTCAGGTAGACAGTAATTTCACAACTTATGGATATGAGTAGGAATTTAGGTAGACAGTTATATATAAGTTTTATAGATATAGAGAAGGCATATGACAGAGTAAATACAAAATAGATTATGGGTAAGTTTAGAAAATTTGGGAATGGATGAAGCTTTACTGGATATTATTAAGAAATTCTATGAAAATAATTACTATACATATCAATTAGGGATATAGAATCAGTTAAAGTTAAAAATGGGGTGGGACTAAGGTAAGGATGCCTTATGTCATCTATTTTGTTTTTGTTGTATTTGAGTGAAATGGAGAGAGTAATAGAGAAACTAGGAAGAGGGATTGAGATACCGTTAATAGGTGGCAAGAGAGTATATACTTTGTTGGGACTTTTTTTGTGGATATCTTTTTGCATGCAGAAAAAATAATGGAAGTTATGCTGAGGACATGTACAATGGTAGGTAAAGAGATGGGGATTAAATTTAGTGAAGGAAAATCAAATATAATGATGATTAATACTGGGAAAAGAGAAGATGAAAAATTTTTATTTGGCATTATAAAGTTAAGTGTGATAAATAGATATAGCTATTTGGGAATCATCTTAAGTAATCAGAAAAATTGCTTGGATGAATGGGAGAAAAAATTGATAAATGAAGCAAAGAAAAGAAATGGATTGATAAAAAAATTAACAGTGTTTTCATATAAATATGATGTAGCTAGAATTGTATGGAAAAAAATTGGAGTAGCAGGGTTAACATATGGCAATGATGTGTTATGTATTAGTAAAGGGGTATTAGATTACTTAGAAAAAATATAAATGGAAGTAGGAAGACATGCATTAAATGCATGGACAGCAAAGGAGGCAAAATGGGATGGTCAAGTTTTTATATGAGAAATGCAAAAAGAAAAATGAAATTGTTTGGTAGATTGCAGTTTATGGATAATAAAAGAATAGCCAAAATAGTATTTAACTTGGTTACGAGTTAAGGGCAGTCAACAAGATGGGTAAGAAAGGTAATGCGGTATGCAGATGATTTGGATAAAGAATTTATATCAGTATACTTGTACAAAAGGTGGGATGCTTATGTTAAAAGGATTGTTGAGTGTTATCATGGTAAAGAATAGAATAAAAGAATAGATGCATTAATACAGAATAGGGAGTTGGAGAGATGGAGAACTAGTATGGAGAGTAAAAAGAGTTTAAATATATATAGAGGTAAATGGAACATTGGGTGCGAGTTCATTTATGATAATAGAAAGGAAAGTTGTTTATTGTTTGAGGCTCGAACGAAATCTTTAGCAACAAGAGAATATATATATATATATGGAAAAATATGGGTGATTTAGGCTGAAAATTGTGTAAGAAATGTATAAAAAATATTAGGCACCTGTTGATTGAATATAAATGCTTGAAAGCAAAAAGGGTACAAATAATGAAGTTTATGGGAGAATAAAAAAGAACAAAGTGATTATATAGAAAGTGGGTTATTGGTTTTTATGCTGGGTTTGGGAAAAGATAAGAGGGATTTAGATATAAAGGCCATAGAGTTGACAAAGATTATGCTGTGGAAATGGGGTGGAGCAGATTATGGAAAAGTTTAGGGTGGGGAATGGAAGGCTAAGGTAAAGTGGCTAACAGGTTTCTTTGGGCATAGTTGCTGAGAGATTCCTGAATCTGTTTAATTAGAAGTCACAGTACATCACATCACACATAACATCTTGAACAAATCACATTAATGGCTTTCTATCCTTCCTTGGAAATCAGAACATTATGCTATTACTTCAACAAAATATTTCAAAAGTCTAAAAGCTTGGTTTGTTGCATTCATGATTAGTTTTACATAATAATTGTGTAATAAGATAATAATTTAATTCAATATCTGGATTTAAAATTAAAATTGACATACTATTATAAAATTCCCCCATATTAGGGGATAAACAGATATAAAATATAAAGTGCCACATTTCATAAATTTACTTCAATTATTACTTATGTCAATATGAAGAAGATAGAACTAAGAATATTCAGCATTATGTCGCTGACTTGATAAAAGCAGGTTATTACAGAATATACATACATAGATATATAGAGCAATTCAGAACCAAAATAATTAATAAAACAGTTGATGGCAGAAATAATAAAGGTGAATTGCTGTACCATATTTATCATATATTGCTAATAAAATAGCACAAATATGCTCAGACAAATTGAATGTCAGATTCATAACTTACATTAATTTAAACAAGCTCATTAATAATAAAAAGAACAACATTTTGACTCTGAATTGCAGCCAAAAAGACCATCCTTATGTATATGATTGAGAAACCAGGACAAATCATAGAATCAGAATTACCCAATACTCATTAATGCATAAAATATCTAAGATAAAGTCTGAAGCAACTAATTCACCCATTTTTTTATAATCACAAGAGAGACCACGGTTATAGCTGTGAAACAAGTGCTGTTAAAATTATATGTAAAGAGATAAATGATTGCAAACACAAAATAAAAGAGGTGTTACTCATTACGCAAAACGAATGTGTAATGAGCCAAAAAAGTAATAGTATTCAAATCAGCAAAAAGTTAATGTTCTCAGCAGAGTGATTATGAATATGATGTGAAAATAATGTAAGAATACTCAATACAATAAATATTGTTAACATTTTATATTTAAACTCTGTATGAGTATTTTTTTACATTGAAAATTAAAATATAAATTATTATTTATTTATTTTTTACACAGTATTTTATTTTTTAAAATAGAACACTATATTTTTCAACATAATGTTATCAATGAAAGTTAAAGTGAAAGCTGTTTGCTAATACATCATTCCAAACAGTCTGTTAGAATATATTGTAATACTATACAAATATTGAAAAAAGTTAAATTTTTAAAGTGTAATTTAATAGATTTATCAGATATTGATATTTATTCATTCACATATTAAAACCAAATGTCAAATAAAAAAGATTTTGTTTTCTGAAATAAAACTGCTTCTCCAGACCATTGATGATGAAAACATTTAATGTTTTAATTACAATACATTTTTTCTAATATTTGCACAAATTAAATGTGATTTTTTTTTGCATTTAATCATTTTTAAGCAAAAATGTCTATCGAATGACATAAAATTTATTATATTTTATTAAATAACAATGACATAATATTAAAATTAATGTTGAAAACTTACATACAGGAAAAACTATTAAAACTGTTGCAGTGCAAATACTAAAATAATTTATAAATTAAGTTCAAAATCATTTGAATATTTCTAAAAATTACAGTTCCGCACTAACATGTATTTTACATTTCACTAACTTAATAAAAATTTCCTTTGTTGAATCTGTGCAAAATCTTAGTTTCCATTCTTATACACCTCCTCCAATAAAAAAAATCACTTTGTAAAAATAAAACAAAAATGTATTATGAAATATATTATTTATAAGTTTATTAAACAAAAAGCAGAATCTACATAAAAAAAAATTAAAAACAATAAACATACAATAAGAGTACAAAAACAGCAAAAATAATTTGGAAAAAAATAATGCAATTTTAGAAAATCATTTACAAATTTAATCTTTTATAATATTTTTGTAGTGTAAGTTATTATTGAATAATTTCTAGTCTAATGAATGACTAATAAAAATTATTAATGAACCTTATATAGTTTAGTAAATTAAAAAATCTGACTATTATCCATAATAGTTCAGAATGTGATGCATCCAGAGTATAATTTAAAATAATTTAAAAAATAAGTTTTATAGTCACTGGTTAATAATATTATTTTTAATATTTGATGCTAATAAAGTGAGTATTTCATTTTGAATTTTATCTCCTAAATAGGAGGGCATATTTTTAAAATGAGGATCATTTAAGTAATCATGTGTATGTTCTGGTGTAAAACAAAAAGTTTTTTATATCTAGATCTATTTAAAAAAATGTCATTGTTGCAATTGTAAAGTGTATTACTTTTACCAAGAAGAGCTATATTTTGTTTGACTAAAATCTGTACTACAAAATTTTATTTTAATAACTTCATATCAACATTTTCTTTAATTATCTAAAACAGTTTGTTGCAAATGATAAATACAAGTTTTATTTTTTAAGGATGTAATTAATTCTGTCCATTTTTGAAATTGTTTAAATGGTTTCAACTTTTTAATGACAATTCAGGTATATTCCAAGATTTTGGTCATTATGTCTCTGAATAAATTTATTGTATTTAGAATTGTAGTAGAAAATTAAAATCTTTAACTTGTTGGGAGTTATTTCTAAAATTGCTTCTCTTGTAGTATGATAAAATATTTTGGCCCAAGTTTAAGATTACCAAAATTAAATACACTTATTGCACTTTAGTAGATTCTTCATATTTTGAAGTATTACCAAAATTAAATACACTTATTGCACTTTAGTAGATTCTTCATATTTTGAAGTAACAAAACTGTCTTCATTATTTTCACTTATTGTTTCTTCTGTATTGTTTTTGAGATCCAGATGAGGCATAGTTTTTTGAGCATGTTTGCTGTTTTCATTGGAATTTTTTTCTAACTGAGAATATCAAAAATATTTTTATTACAAACAGGAATTAGTTCTGAGTAATTCTGGAAATATTTCTTTCTCTCTTACTGTTTCTTTTATTTTTAAAATTTTAATACCAGTAAATTTTTTTTTTACTCTTGGAATATCTAATTAATTGTGTCAGAAGACAATCCCTTCTTTCTTTTATGAAAAAGCATTAGTAAAAACTTTGTCCATATTTGAACATTTCATTGGGCATAATTTTGTCTATTCAAAAAGTTACTAAAATAAAATATTTTTATTTCAATTTCATTTTCAAATTTAAAAACTAATTTAGCATTACATATAATTAAAGAAAAAATAAAGCTAAAAATATTAATTAAATATATTATTAACATTTTAAAAGAAGCTTATTTATCAAGTAAACAAAAAAGATGTATGCTTATTAACCAGTAGAAACTATTATGCTTTGCCACAACAAATTTATGAAAATTTGTCTTCTTAAAAAAATATAAGAATATATTTGTAGTTAAGAAGATTGCTGTTTAAAAATAAACATTTTTCAAAAATATTGCTTAAATAACTTTTAGAATGTAAATAAATTATTAAAAATTACAATTTTTCTTATTAACAGAAGTTTTGACATATTTCTCTTTGGAGTAAAACAATCCACCAATCAGAAATTGCCCTTTCTATTGATGTCAGAATAAGACATGCTTAACTGTTTCATATGTAAATTGGATATTGTAATTGATTAAAAGGTCTATATAATGCTGAAATTTTCGAATTTTTTTCAACTAATAATTTTAAAATGGTAACTGCAGTAAAATAAAAACTGAGCACAGAAATATAAGGTTATAAATAAACTTAAATCAACATACAGAAGATATTGTAATTGCAACACCATCATAATAATTAAAGTAAATCAAACTACATGGGCTTAATACAACCCTTGTAAATAGTATTAAACAAAAACACACAATTATAATATATTTTATAATTAAAATTCAAAAATTGGTATATTTATTTGTAATATTAAAAATTTTAAAAAGGTAATATAAAACACAATTTTTACAATGAATATGCCCTATATAAATTTACTAACTTAAATAGAAATTAATATTAATTTAATAAATATTTAAAAGAATGAACATTTAATTGTTTTACGGTAGTTTAAATTCAAATTGACTTCTTGCTACTGATATACTGGACTTTGTTATTGTATGTATAATTACACAAAACATACACCTGATACTTTTTTGATTAGTGATACAATACAGAATGTACACTGAAACAGCAAAATATAGAATGAATTAAAAACTGCAGCTTTTTTTAACAAATATTTAGAGCAAATGTAAATTTGAACAAGAATTAAATGCACATCAGTTGGTAGACGATAAATTTACACTAGTTCAAGTTTTTACTTGTTTACACTAAAGTACTTGTTAGAACTATGATCAGTGTGATATTAAGAAGTAATAACAAATCAGCAATTATAAATAATTTGTTTAAAACAAATCTATAAAAATAAAATTTTAACTAAAATGTAATTTTTTTATATAAATAATGGATAGTTTTTAGGTCTTTCCATCTCAATAAAATCTTTGGCACCTTTACTATTGTGGGGCTATGCATCACACATACTGAATAATGTACCAGCATACCCAAGTTAAATCTATTAATCATATAGCAGTCTTGAAATATATATTTTATATTTATTTTTATTTCAATATTTCCTGCCCATTTCTTATTTAGATTTTTTTTTAAAGTTATTAATAATACTATAATTTTATTTCTCTAAATTGTGCAAAAGTAATTTTTTTTTCATTTCTGGTTCTATAACCAAATTTACCAAAGTACTTTTATCATTTATTTATTTCCAATTGAAATATTAAAATCTTTCATGCCAATTTTAGACTGGTTGCTTTGATAAAAAAATTTATTTACTTATATCTTAAATTCCTTTTTTCAATGCATAACACACATATATTCAATTAAGTTGTATAAGTAAATTCTTGTTAGTTTCTATGATATAGTATCATTCTATATAATTTTGTACTTTTATTTGTCACTTATGGTGAATCCCTCCACATGTGTTATCACTATTCACCATATTTATAGTTAAGTACATGCTTATTAATTTTCATATCAACTGTTTCTTTTCTTTTTCTTCTATTTCCAGAAAGTCAACAATCCCTTCTTAATTTAGAGCTCTTCTTTCAATTCATACAATCCTCTTAGTTTGAAATGTGTCTGAAATTACAGGCAATTAAATACAAATTCAATATCAAATAGATGCCAGATATTTCTAGGTATTCTTGGTGTTTTCTGTTTTTAATTGCTAATTGATGATTTGGCTAAAATTTATTTAAATTTATCATAAGTGCAAATTTAAAAAGCAATAAATGTAATTCAAAAATATTAAATATCCAAGAAGAAATACTATTGTGCTTTTTTCATCATAAGTTCATAGGTAATAGTAAGGAAACTTTTTTACTGTTTTAGATAAATTGATAAAAACTATAGTCATGTTTGTTTAATATGTGAACACTACAAAAAAATTTGAATCCATTTTTCATCTGTTGTTTTGTTTCTTAAATAGATTGTAAATATAAATATATATTTGTTGCACAATGGATTATAATGACTTGCATAGTATATTTTGGTGATTTAAATTTACCTCTATAATTAATATGTTTAAATTTAGTTTACTTTAAATTTTAGATAACTGATGAAATGTGGATTGATTTTATTATCTGATTGTAAATTATGAATTGCAAATATGAAGTGTTACTGAAGATTAAATTAATTTTAAAAAATAAAAATGTTTGGTTAATTTTTTTATATATACTACCTTCAATTTGAATTGATATTATAACAAATTTAAAATATTTTTAATAGTAATTACTTTAATAAAAGGATTGTATATTTTTTTAAAAAAGAAACAATTTTAATATTTATTCGACATTTAATTTATATTGAGAAATAATAAAAAAAAATGTACTAACAATCCTTCAATAAATCTTTTCTTTTTTGCACTGGGATTTTTAAATCCATTAAAAAAATTAGGAAATATAAGAAAAATAAATATATTTCATTATGGATAAAAATATCATTGAAATTAAAGGGAACATATTTGAAAAATAAACTCTCCAATTAATTTAATATTTACTCTTTTTTTGTCAAATACAATATGAAAAATATTTTTTTTTTCCATGCAGGAAGCAATCAACTTAGATTATTGTGTAATGCTTTAATAGATTAGCCAATTAAATATAAAAATGAAAATTAAAATATGTGTTTATAGAAATGATTAATTATTAACCAGGAAAAAATGGACTAAACAAGTATTTATCCTTAAGTAGAATAATTTTGTAGCAATGCCAGAATGAATAGAAGAAACAATCCCTGATACTCTGGTTAGCATATGAGAAGCAAAAACTAAAGACTAAACTAGGATTTTCTGCAATTTGTTATATAAGTACATGCTTAGCATTGTGCATATTTGTGTTTGACATTTGTATTAATATATTTTTTTGTTTAATTAATAAAGAAAGTAACTAATTGTATATTAGATAATTGGACATTGTCTACAATATTCAAATTCTTCTAATATATCTTTCTATGTTAGAAAAGCTGCAAACTACATCATAATTTAGTTAAATATAAATATGTTTTTAAAAATTACAAAATTTTCACAGACTTTATAGATGTAAATAATCGATTTTTTTTTTGTATTTATCCAGTTGAACATCAGGTATGGTGTTATTGGACAATCAATCAATTAAAACTGCAATTGCAAACTGAAATTTCTATCAAATACCAATTTAATAAGTCAGTCAAAAATATTATTACTAAATGGCAAAGATTGTAGTTTATAATTACCAGCATTAATTGAATATTTGTCTAACTAATTCATAGTTGAAATTTGTCTAAATAAATAGTCATATATATATATATATGCGTGTGTGTGTGTGTCTGAATCAGAAAATTGAAGCACTTTTTGACTCCATGTAAAATATGACATTAAATGACATGTTTTACATAGAGCTTGTTAAAAGTAAAGGTAAATGTTTCAATATTCAGATTCATGAATTATATAAAGCACTTTATTAGTTATAATAAATTACATGGGTAAATATATTTCTTTAGATTCTGTGGATTTAGAAACAAAAATTCAAAATTGTGATATTTTAATTATTACTCCACAACAAATCTATTATCCACTTGATAGTCTTCAGATTGACATCAAAGATGAACCGATTTATTTTTGCCAACGTAAATCCAATAGCTTTAAGTGCGAATCTAGACAAGGTGGTATTGTAAATGTAAAGTCATCCAATGAAACTCATGTCAAACTATATAAAAATAAGAAAATAAATGAGATTAATATAAAAATGACATCAAATGGAATTGTGTCATCTAAAATGATAAATATAGTGTATAACGAGGAAACGCAATGTTACAGAATAGGTAAGATTTTTTGTCTATTTTTTCAATTTTGCTCGAATTTTTTTTTTTTGTTTATTTATTAGATCATTTAACTTTATTTATATTAACACTACATTTTTACATGTTACAGGTTTTTCAATTAATAAATCAATCAAACCATAGGACTTAGTTCTGAAAGAAATATCTAATGATAAATGATTGTTAAACTTTGTGAAAGAGTAAAAAGAATGATCAAAAGGCATTTGATTTTTAAAATTTGCGTTTATTTTAATATAGTCACATAAAGGAAAGCAATCGATCAGAATTTATTATAAATAACATATTAATAAATATAATTGTAAACATTTATTGTTAATTAGTTATTTATGCAAATAATTCAGATTTATGCCAATAATTCAGATTTATGCCTTAACAAATTCTTATTTTGTAAAAGAAATATTGTATTTTATAAAGATATAGTAGAATGGTTTTAAAACACACTAAGTAACAACATCTCATAATTATAACTGATTTTTTTATTGTTAGAATTGGTAGACGTTTCACCGATAAATAACTAATAGGAAAATTTAAATAGAGAAGTAAAAATGAAATAAGATATGAGCTTGAAAATTTATCGAAATGAATAATCGTCCATTATAAATTCTATTTTTTTTTTTTTAAAAAAATCAATAGAGGAAATCGACAGAAAAGCAAACAATCAGATAGAGTTGTGTTCTATTTTATAGATAACTGAAAATAATTATTTTAAGATTATAAGAGGCATAAAAGTTTCTACAGACAGTGTGATTATATAATATTAAGAAGCAGTATATTTGATAGTTCATGGATAGAGAGACAAAGTCCACTAAAAAAGACAATATCACCAATTAATGTTTTTAATTTTCAAAAACACTTCAGATAAGTTAAACTAGAAGTTGAGAATCTCTTAACAGCATGATAGACTGTAACAATATATTAGACTAGAACAGATTAATAATAATAATAATAATAATAATAATAATAATAATAATAATAATAATAATAATAATAATAATAATAATAATAATAATAATAATAATAATAATAATAATAATAATAATTCAATTCAATATCAATTTATTATGTGCATTTCAACATTTACACTTTAACAGAAATACACAATAAAGAAAGCAAAAACAAAAAAAAACAACAACAATAATAATAATAATAATAATGATAATAAAAAAAAACAACTATAAGCAAATACAAACTACATAAATAAGATTAAATACACATACATGTTAATAACTATAAATTTAGTTGTTTTCTAACATTCATAACAAATTGATCACAAAAAATATCAATATTATTAAAGGTTACATTATATACCATTTGCAATCTATTAATAACTGACTTACTAAAGAAATTATTTTTACATATACTAACCTTGAAAGTTTGCATTTCTCTTAATAAATGACTAGGTACTTTCAATTCTATTTTTGATATACAGTTAGTGACATCAATTTCTCCATCAATCAACTTTTTCAACAATAACATATCTTTCAATATTCTTCTTTCTTTTAATACGGTTTTAACAATTTGACCTTCTCCCATTATTAATTTATTAAATCTTTTTTCAACATTATATATTCTTGATTGAATATTAATCAGATTGAAGTTCCATATACAAGAATTATATTCTAAAAGTGTAACAACAAGAGAAAAAAATAACCTATATTTTATGGAAATAGATAAATCTCTCCCATATCTCAAAATACAGCCCATCTTTCTGTATGCTTTATTAATAATATATTTAATATGTGCATTAAAAGTAAAATTATTACAAAATATAACTCCCAAATCAGATACCATCTCTTTATATTTAATAACCCTATTCTCAATTTTATATTGATAAACAGATTTTTCAGTTTTATTAGTATAGGAAACAATGCATGTTTTATTAATATTAATCTCCATATTGTTATACTTACACCATATAATAAAACTATCTATATCCTTTTGAAGCTCAATATGATCACTATAAGTAATAATTCTTTTAAAAAACTTACAATCATCAGCATAAGTAAGTATCATACTATTTTTTATGCTATGATCAAGATCACCCATATAAATATTAAAAAGTAATGGTGCTAATATTCCACCCTGAGGAACACCTATCATATTATCAAAAAAAAGAGAATTGGTTTTTTCCATATGCACATAAGATTTACGACCCCTCAAATAATTGGAAAACCACTCAACTAAATGAGGACTAACACCCAACATTTTAAGTTTATACAATAGTCTAATATAAGAAACTTTGTCAAATGCCTGAGTCATATCAAAATATACAACATCTAACTGCTGCTGATCAGTTAAGGCATGAGCAATATGATCAGATATTACCATTAAATTAGTTTCAACAGATCTACCAGGTAAAAAACCATGCTGATAACTTGGTAATACCCTAATCATATCTACAATAATATTACTATAAATACACATTTCGTAAATCCTAGCAAAAGGTGATAGAATTGAAATAGGTCTATAATTATCAGAATCAGATCTATCCCCTTTCTTAAAAATTGGTATAATCTTAGCGATCTTAAATATATATCAGGAATAATAGTTTTCTCAATTGATAAATTAATGATATAATGCAATGGTGCTACCAAACATTCAGCACATCCCTTGATAATAAAATTAGGAATGTTATCATATCCCATAGAAGATTTTGATTTAAGTTTAGAAATTACACTAAACACTTCAGGAATTACAATTTTATTAACATCTATATTCCAAAAACTCTCTTTATTAAATTTAATATCAGCCATATTATCATTATCTGAAGTATCTAAATACATATTCATCAAATGATTGACTAGATCATTCATAGAAGGCCTAATTACATTATATCTGCAACTCTTACCACCAACAATATTAAGATCTTTTATATAATTCCAAAACAATTGTGGATTATTCCTAAAATTTTCTTCAACTCTATTTAAATTATTATTATAATCTCTTTTCATAAGAATCTTAGTATAAGCATGCAAACCACTAAATATCTTATATAATTCTTTATCATTAGTTAACTTATATAACCTGTGATATTTATGCTTTCTGTTCAAACCCTTACACAATTCCTTAGAAAACCATTTAGGATATTTATTATTAGTATTCAAATAATGCCTAACAGGAATATATTGATTTAGACAATTTTGAACTATACCAACAAAGTTATTTGCAGCTATATTTGGATCATTTTCCATCAAAACTACATTCCAATCAATATCCCCAAAAGCTTTATAAAGGCCATAATAGTCATCGTGTTTATAATCTCTCTTACTATTTATTATAGGCTTTATTTGTTCATGAGAACCATCTATTACAAATTCCAATGGTGGATGATAAGGATCGGGGTGCAAAAGAGCTTGATCAGCCTCTTTGCACTTTAAATCACCCTTAGTGCTAAACAATAAATCCAACATACCAGCCCTAAAATTAATAATACTATTAAGTTGAATCAATCTAACCAACTCAACAAAAATTTTTAATCTATAAAGTTTACTATTATCAGCAGTCTTATTACTATGTATTGAATAATCAGCTTTATTAAAATCCCCAACTATAATAATATATTTATATTTGACCAATATATCCTCAACCTTGACTAAATATGCATCTAAATCATTCAATGACAAAGTAGGTCGAAGATATATAGTACCTAACAATATTTTATTTTTATTTTTTAAACTAACTTCAATCCAACAAGATTCAATATTATTATCATTAATAATTATCTGTTTATGCTTTATGTCTTTTTTAATAGAAATCAAAGTACCACCTCCTCTTGTTTCATAATTATAATTTCTATCACATCTATACACACAATACCTATCATCAAATATACTAATATTATCAGTTTCTTCTCTTAACCAAGTCTCTGTTAAAAAGATAATATCATATTCATTTAATAACAATTCAAATTTAAAATCAATTGTCTTAGTTCTAAGACCATGAACATTTTGATAATAACAATTCATGAATTGCTATTTATTACATAGATTATTTTCCAAATTTAAATCTTGCACTATAGTGCTAATTTCATCAACATCAGTCACAACATTATCAGTCATTATAATATCTTCTGTCTTTTCTTCAATAATCTTATTAATATTTAATATAGCATTATCCTGTGTACTATCAACATTAAAATTTTTTAAATATTTTAAATCTCCATAGAAGGGCAATATGACCGCTGACAAAGGCCAAACGTTACAGACCAAAACTTTATCAGATTCTTCTATAGATAAATAAAATGACGAATATTTTTTAGACTTTGTATTCAGTTTATAACACACACTATTTATATCTAAAACATTTTTCAAATGGGCAGTCACATCTTCAGCAGAGGTGTCATTATCCATTCTGGTTAGAAAAAAAATTTTTAATTTCTTTCTTGTCTTAACAGCTTTTAAAACATGATTAACCTGATTTCCTACAATAGGCGAAATACTTGCATTTTTAATATTATTGTTCTTATTTTTTCCATAAAATACAGTTTTAAAAACATCCTTTTCTTTATCTGCACAATCTTTCAAATAAAAGTCATATGATTTTTTTAGATAAGTTATCCTGATTAGAAATCCCAGACGATTCATGTGTCATTACATTTGTTTTCATATCTGACTGACCAACCTTTACTTTAATTGCTTTATTCTCCTGTTCATTAAGTTTTAAACTTGATCTATCAGTGACACTAAAAACTGCCTCCTTTTTTAATTTATCAACTCCTTCACTTCTATTTATAGTAGAGAGTGGAGGGAAATTTAAATCAGAAACAATAAGTTCACGATCTTGCTTTTCTTTTTGCTTGAAAACAAATTGACTTTCTTTTTTATTAAAAACAACAGAATTTCTGTCTGTGCTTCCATAATCATTATTTTTATTTATATCCAAATTATTAACAGATGCATTTAATAACATATTTTTTATCATAATATTTTCTTCTTTCAATAATTTAATTTCACTTGATAAATCTGTAACAATATTTAAAATTCTATTTAATAAAAATGTAGATTTTTCACAAGATAAACAATTAATATCAATTTTAGGTAGATTTTTTTCTCCTTTATCAAAACAACGATTAGAAATAGCATTAATTTCTATTAATTTAGAAATGTCATTACCTTCATTTTCCAACAAATTTTGACCATCAAAAATATCCAAGTCTTGCGAATCATTTACCTCTGAAACAATAACCTCCATTTTGCTTTCACTGACTTCCATTACGTTATTACCACTTGAATTATGATTACATTTATCACAAATATAGGACTCCATTTCTATTTCATTTTTATGCAATATTATTCCATTGGATTTCTTACTTGATTTATGACACTTATTATTGCATTTAATACATTTAATTCTTGGCTGTTTTCCAAATATAAGCCCACTGCAAAGAGCACATGGTGTACCTCCCATAGTACAGCATCATAATAATAATAATAATAATAATAATAATAATAATAATAATAATAATAATAATAATAATAATAATAATAATAATAATAATAATAATAATAATAATAATAATAATAATAATAATAATAATAATAATAATAATAATAATAATAATAATAATAATAATAATAATAATAATAATAATAATAATAATAATAATAATAATAATAATAATAATAATAATAATAATAATAATAATAATAATAATAATAATAATAATAATAATAATAATAATAATAATAATAATAATAATAATAATAATAATAATAATAATAATAATAATACTCTATTACAGAAAAATAATGAAAGTTAAGGTCTTCTAATTAATTATCCTAACTTAGAAACCTAAAGAGAGGAATAATCTCAATACTTTGTCATTTTTCAAAGATAAGATGGATTCCAGCAGTATTGCCCAGGCTGAGCAAGGCCTGAAAAGGTCTATGTTAAGTACCCAGAAAAAAGAATTTGAAATTATGAACAGTTCTTTAACACCTTATAGAGCTGCCCAAAATAATACAGACTCATCTAAAAATGCACAAGACAATTCCCAGAATCAAGGGAAAAAGCATCTATTTCCAAAACATCAGCTGTGCAACTGAATCAAAAACGCTATTATTGTATGAAATGATTACACAAAAAATGTCAATAAAACTTTAAAAATCCCACAAAACAAGACCAAGCCATCTTTACAAGAGGATGACACATTCAGTTTATAAAAAAGTAGCAAAAATAATTTGAAAAATACATTACCACAAACAAATTTGACATCGCAAATGTATAAAAATAAAAGAACCACAAATATTAAAAATGAAGAGGGCACTTCACTGGAAGCTACTGAACTGCAGTGAAATGAAGTGGCTCATCAACAGATTGACCTAGCCAACTTACGTTACAAGCCCAATCAAGCAAAAATAAATGGAAAAACATCACCCCATGGTTTGTAACTGTAATAGTCTTTCACAAAAAGATTCAAATCAAAATTTTAATCCAGAAACTCACTATAACAAAGTGAAAAGTAACTGCGATAGTTTTAATACACTCTCAACATTGCATATATCACCAATAGAAGAAAATAGACTTAATTCAGAGTTCTCAACCTTAAATATCAACTCAAACACTCCAACTAATTATTGCTGCAGCAACTGTGCAGTGGCCTTTATATGCAGAGCAAGTGAAACCCAAAACAAACCTTGCCAATCAATGCAATATACAGAATTATGCATTGGCATTGGGAAAGGGTATGTCAACATGAAAAAACAAAGTATACAAGCTCAAACTCTGAGTGTCTCCCTCATTGACTTCAATGAAGAACAAATCCACAATACTGATGAGCTATTCAACCAGCTCCCAGATCAAAATAACTTGAACCTAAACCTTGAAGACTATCACACCATAAGCAATGAATTCAATGCTAGAATACCTCCAATCTTATATAATTCCTTTTAAAATTATCATAATGACAACACTCTCATACAAAGCACTACCAATAGTAATTTTAACTTGTTCCCATTTCCAACAGAAGAACTTTTCACACTAATCAAAGAACAAAACCTCAGTGAAACAATCAAAAGGGTGTATCACCATCCAAATAAAAAATATTTGATCATTGATTTCTACAACTTGTTGCAGAGAGAACTTTTTAAAATGAACCATAACACACTGAACCAGAAATTTTAAATCAAAGTTGACATGACCATACCAAGAATGGCATATGAACTGTGCACAACTGTTACATCAACTTCTTCCAAAATTACATGCTGTTACATCAACTCCCAAAATTACATGCAGAAACTCATGACAAAATATGGCACTATAACCCACTTCAAATATCTATCTGAGAGGCAGGTAGGGATAAAACTCATATCCAACAGTGCTGCACTTAAAAATTTCAAAAATTTTCTCACTAATTGGAGGAGAACACATGCCCTATCTTTGGATCAATACATGGAGTGCAATCCAAATGCTTTCTGTATGAAACAAGACCCATCTTGTAAAATCCTATGCCAAAAAGATCTGCCATAAATGCAATGCAAAGAACATCAGAAATCATAGATGCATTGCAAATGGCCTAGATGCACAACCTGGCTATCACTTAACATGCATCAAACCCCCCAATTTCTCACAAGGTGGGTCAAATGAGCCAGAAACCTATTTCCAACAACCAATTAACCAATAACTCATGTCCCTAGAGCTGATGAAAACTTGACAAACAAGTGTGACTGCAAAGGATGGAGCTATGGACCCTGTTCCCACCTCCATAGACAAGATCTTAGATGATTTCACAAAAGAGTGCAGCAAGTCCTTACACTGCCAACTTCCCAGTGACAGTGACCTAAACCAACAAGCAGCATTTCAGCCAAACAACACTAGTCAGGCCACAAGTAAAAAATTCAAAAGGAAAATTCCAAGACCACTCTGGTTCGCAGATGGAAGAAGCTAACAACTCTGTGTTGGAGTCAGATTTGATAGACAACCACGAGCCTCAACTGGTGACCAAACCAAGTAGCCTGAAGAAAAGACAAAAAGTGTACCAAACTGTTTGATGCAAAAGTGGATGAAATGCTGGATGAGACTCATAGCAGCACAGATAATAATGATTTAACTGAAACAGATGTGCGTGAAACTCTAAGTATAACAATTGGATCCATAGGTTTGGGCCAATTGAATTCAATGCAAAATAACTTTGACCTGCAGTCCAATGATTCACATGGAATGGGGGATCAAACAATATTGACAGATGACCTATGCTCTGACCAATAATCCAAAGCCTTTTCACTTATCACTCTGTCATCACATATATGATTCTAAAAATAAGGGGAATCAACATCAGGGGTTTAAATTTCCTTGACAGGGTGTTTGCCCTAAAGAGATGACTGGACACAAGTCAACTTCAAATAGTTTTCCTATCCAAGACAAAGTTGCACTGGCAGTCCAACCATAAGATCAGCCACTTTCTTTCCAAATATGGAACATTTCAGTATTATTTATCTAATTTAGCCTCATCAGGCACAGCACTCTTAATTATTAAAAAATTAAATTATGGAAAATGTAAGACACTTTATTTGAGCAGTGAAGTATTAATTTTGGACATCATTATTGGTCATGTATTTTTAATTAAAATTTACATCTATTTTCAAAACAATTTTAACCTGATTCTATTGTCAATAACCAAAATCAATGCAGTAATCTTCTCAGTGGTGTGAACAGTAATATTATTTGGAGATTTCAATGTGAGCTACCTGCATTTCAATTTAAAATATCTACCCTTTGCAACAAGATGTTCTTGTGTGGAGAAAGTTGTTTTTTGCCAATCTCATACTCTTTCTACACTCAACAACACAGGTCTCTAATTTATTTATTGTACTACATGCCAGAATTACATCATAATATTCAAGACAAATTTCAAATTGTAACATTCTTAGGCCATCCAGATCTGTTGGTCTTCTTAAGTCTCAATTCCATGGCACAGGCTCCATCATGGCATATGTGAACTATCACAATATTAAGCAAGGTCAACACACCCAAATGGATCATCTTGGAAGCATAAATTCTCTTTTAGAAGATACAATTACTTTTGTTGCCACCATTACATGCCTGGTCAGCATTCATGGGGATATTGTTTTCCCTAATTAACACCTTCATCTGGAAGACCAAATGACTGAACATGCTGCTCAAAAAGCTAGACCAAATTGTCAATAGGATCAGTATCTTGGCATCAACAATGGCCAGAGGGTTGGAGATCATGTGTCTCAAAAAGCAATACTGAGATAAGAAGAGGGTGCTTGCCCAATATATTACCACCAAGAGGGCCAAAATCTATCTATTTATGCAGGACAATTGAACTCACAGCTACCTTCACTGGGAAGTTTGTGCTACAAAGCATACAATTCCCTCCATGATCTCAATTCATGGCAATAATTTTGGAGAAACCAATATGTTTAATGTGATCCATGATTTCTTCAAGAATAACCTCCAGAACCATAGATTTGAGATAGGTGAAATCTGGGACAACATCAATGAGCAGGAAAATCATGACATCTCTGAGGCACACATATTGCAGTGGCTGCAGTCCTGTCCAAAAAGCATACATCCAGGATGACATGAAATTTTGAGGTTCATGCTCATTTATCTAAACTAATTCACTGCACCAATAATATGCAAAGTAATATATATCCTTGTGGGAGATTTCCAAATCTCTCCTAATATCTACCCAAAAGCCCTCATACCATTCATGAAGAAACAGACAGACCCCTCCACCTCTCTAATATCTGCCCAATTTTTATGATATTGCTCTTGATCAAAACCATCAAATTCATAAGATAGGATTCAGCAGCAACTGTTCTCCCACATCATAGTGCACCAATTCACCCACAAGAGCTTTTCAACCATTGAGGCCATGCAGTGGTTCATGTTCCAGGTCAAACATGTAAGACAATATAGAAAGTCCATGCCCATAGTGGTCCAATTGGACTTTGCTGCAGCTTTTGACTCTAGTACTGTCTGAGTTACTCCACCTTCTTAGACAGTATGGGGTGCCGATGGTTTACATGGGGCCTGGATCATTGGCAACCTCCTTCTAAACAGACCAATTCTCACAGTGAAGGGTGGTTATCTGGCTCCAGAGTTTAGACTGTATCTTTCTATTCCCCAGCAGTTCCCTCTTAGCACCCTATGCTTCATAACAAACATTTGCCCTACTTAAAACATTGAATGTGAAATACATAGGATATGTGTGCCAACACTTAGGGAAGAGGATCATCATATATCATTTGTTGATGATATTACCATCTTCCTGCCATCCCAGAAGCAGCTATTGCAGATTCATCAAATCTTAGATAGGTATACTGCAAAGTTTAACCTCAGTATAACCCTTTCCAAACATTTGGAGAATCAACAAAGGCACCATTGTATCCTCAATCTATAAGGCCAAGCCACAAAACTTCCTTGGAGACCTGATGCCTCTCTCCAGAATAGCATTCAGAAAAAAATGCAGAAAATCCATCCTGGAAAAAACTACAAAGGTGGTCAGATCCCTAGTCATGATTTTCCTATCATTCCCTGGCAACGTGGCACTACTGAACATGATAGTTTTTCCATGTATCATTTACTACCTCCTGACCATAAGCCAATCAAGTCCTTTCAGAATATAATCAACTCAATCTGCCCAAACTGCTTTGGAATTGCAAAAGAGTAACCATCAGTTTGTCCAAGGCACAGAAGCCTCATGAACTCAAAGGACTTGGTTTACATATGCTACACATACTGTACACTCAAAAAGTGATCAGTGCCTTAAGCACAATCCATCTCAATCTAGTGAAAGAACAAGCATGGCTTACCTTTGAACCTACTGACACCCCACCATCACTTCCAAGCAAGTGAATCAAGGACATAAGAGAACACATAACCAAACTTTTTTCCCTTATGTGAAAAACCTTGAAAACTAAAACCTCTGCAACAGACTAATTATTAATAGCTCAAGACTTTCAAAAAAAAATTTATTATTGCTAT
>JAQFVV010000698.1:0-270715 GCA_028023455.1 Epiperipatus broadwayi | reverse complement strand
TCTGTTTAGCACAGATGGCAATACTGTATGGAGAGTTTTGCTCTGTTTATAAAAGCATATAGTAATGGAAATATAAGGTTTACAGAAAATGAATTGAATGAGGCAGAGAAGAAATTGAAAAGTTGAAAAGGCAAGAGGTTTAGATGGATGGAAAGCATAGATGGTAATGAATTTAGGACATAGGGCAAAATTAAACCTATTATCATGCTTTAAAAAGATGATACAGAAGAGAGATCTTTCCATATAGTTGGAGTAATACAAAAGTAAGGCTACTATTTAAAGGAAAAAATAAGAATCATAAAAAGTTAAGTAATTATAGACTGATAGCACTAACATCAATGGCTGGAAAGGTTGCAAAATGAATGGAAGAAAAATAATAGTGGGAGAAATGCAAGGAGGTTTTCAATTGGATAGCTGTATAAGAGATAGTTTATTTGTAGTTACACAACTTATAGATATGAGTAGCAATACAGGTTATATATGGTTTTTATAGATATAGAGAAGGCATATGATAAAGTACATAGAAATAGATTATGGGTAATAAAGCTTTAGTGAATATTATTAAGAGATTGTATGAAAATAATTAGTATACATATTAATTAGGGAGTATAGAATCAGTTAAAGTTAAAAATGGGATGGGACTAAGGCAAAAGTACTTTATGTCACCTATTTTGTTTTTGTTGTATTCGAGAGAAATGGAGAGAGCAATAGAAAGATTAGAAAGAGATATCATTTATAGGTGGAAACGGAGTATATATTATGCTGAGGACATGTGCAAGAGTGGGTAAAGAAATGGGGATGAAATTAGTGAGAAAAATCAAAAGTAATGATGATACTAGAGAAAGGAAAGAGAAGATAAAGAATTTTTATTGGGGAATATAAAGTTAAGTCTTGTGAATAGATATAACTATTTCAGAATTGTCTTAAGTAATCAGAGAAATTGCTTGGATGAATGGAAGAAAAAATTGATAAATGAAGCAAAGAAAATAAAGGGACTGATAAAGAAATTAACAGTGCTTTCATATAATAAATATGATGTAGCTAGCATTATATAAAAGGAAGTGGCAGTAGCAGGATTAACATATGGTAATGATGCATTGTGTGCAAGTAAAGGGGTGATATATTACTAAGAAAACGTACAAAGAGAAATAGGAAGATGTCCATTAGATGCAAATGTGTGGAAAAACAAAGAAGGCAATTCAAGAAGAAATGGGATCATCAAATTTTTATATGAGAAATGCAAAAAGCAAAATGAAAATGTTCAATAGATTGCAGTTTATGGATAAGAAAATAGCCGAAATAGGATTTAATTCGGTTATGAGTAAAGGACAGGCAACAAGATGGGTGAGAAAGTTGCAGAAGATTTGGATAAAAAATTTATGTCAGTATATTTATAAGGCTGCAGAAAGGAGTTTGCTATTAACTGAAAGGAGACCCTTTGATTCCTCTTGGAGGCCTTAAAGGAACCGAGCAGGGCAAATTCCTAATGTCCACTCCATATGTTCTTGTCGTTGCAGCTGTTATTACTATGTGATTATTCATATAGTATACGAACATGGATGGGCTGCTCACCAACACGCATTAGCCAGCGTGGTGAGTTTATTGGCTTTTTACCTCTGAGTTTAAGATCAAGAAACACCATGGTCTTTCTTCTCAGTGCCTGATAAGGCAGAATGAATGTTTGTGTAAATAATAAATATTTTCCCCATACATATATACAATTATGACAGACAAAAATAAAGCATGGCCCTTATTTCCAGGAGGCTGTAAAGTCACCAACCAAGGCAGTGGTTGGTGGCCGAAGGCGGAGGGTGCTAAGAATCCCCTGATTGCGGACCCAGGCTGCCATTTGATGACGACTTTTTATTTAGGTACTTACAACTGCAGATCACTTTCAAGTGAAGGAAGATTGCAAGAATTAGAAGAACTGTCTTATATTAAAGGACATTATTGGACTTTGTGAAGTTAGAAGAAAAGGAGAAGAAACAATTGATTTAAAAAGTGGACATATACTCTATTATAAAGGCACACATATTGGAAATACAAGTGGAGTAGGATTCATTATAAATAAAAAGTGGAAGAACAATATTGTGGAGATTGATGGTGTATCGGACAGAGTGGCAAGATTAGTTATACAACTTAATAGCAGATACCAAATGCAGATAATTCAGGTTTATACCCCAACAAGTTCTCATAGTGATGAAGTAGTAGAAGATTTTTATATGGATGTACAAAAGGCTTTTGATCAGAGTAAACAACATTTTAAAATTGTTATGGGAGACTTTAATGCTAGAATTGGTAGACAAATGAAAGATGAAATTGCTGTAGGTAATTTTGGTTATGGTAATAGAAATGAGAGAGGACATGGAATTGTGGAGTTCGCAGAAAAAAAGCAACTTTATATTATGAATTCATTTTTTGAGAAAAATGTTAAAAGGAAATAGACATGGAAGCATCCAAATGAAGGTACAGCAGAATTGGATTATATTTTGACTAACAGAAAATATATATTTCAAGATTGTAATGTTCTTAATAAATTTAAGACAGGAAGTGATCATGGATTAGTAAGGTGTAAGTTACGTGTTAATGTAAAACTAGAGAGACAAAAATTATTAAGAAAAACAATATTTACAGTTGATATTCCTAATCTTCAGAAACATTCTAAAGAATTTAAATTAGAACTTATAAATAGGTTTCAAGTGTTAGATTTTGAACATGATTCAGATTTGAATGAAATTAATATGAAAATAACTGATACACTTTTAAAAACTGCAACAAACATAGCTGGTAGAAAAAAGCAGCAATTGACTAATAAAATTTCTACTGAGACTAGAGAACTTATGAAGAAAAGAAGGAATATGAAGATATGCAAGAATGATGCATTAAAAAGAATTGAATATCTCGAATTTTGTAAAATGGTGCGGAAAAGAGTTGAAAATGATATAAGAAAGTATAACTGTGAACTAGCAAGAAAAGCTGTAGAAAAAAATAATAGTCTTAAGAATGTAAAACAACATTTTGGTATTGGTAGGAAATTTATATCTGCAATAAGGAAAAAAGATGGAATTATTACTAAAAAGAGAGATGACATCATGAAATTGGTAGAAGATTTTTATCAAGAATTACATAGTAATAAAGAACAAGTACCTCCTATATCTATTACATCTTCCGAATTGCCCAGAATTTTAAATGAAGAATGAGACATGCAATTAAGTGTATGAAGAAAGGAAAGGCTCCAGGAAATGATGGAATTATAATTGATATATTAAAAGAAGCAGGTGAAGAAATAGAAACAATTTTAGCAAAGTTATATACCAAATGTCTAAATGATAAAGATGTAACGGAAGATTGGAAGAATGCAGTAATAATATTAATATTTAAAAAAGGTGATAAAGAAAATATTCGAAATTACAGACCTATCAGCCTTTTATCAGTTTTATATAAAATTTTTACCAAGATAATTACAACTCGTCTACAGAGAACTTTGGATTTCCACCAACCAAGAGAACAAGCTGGATTTAAAAGTGGTTTTAGTATAATAGATCACATCCAGGTATTGAGAGAAGTCATAGAAAGGACAAACGAATATGAGTTGTCATTATGTTTTGGATTTGTAGATTATGAAAAGGCATTCGATTCTATACACATTTCTTCAGTGATTAAAGCATTGGATCATCAAGGTATAGATCCAGGATATTGTCATATTTTAAAGAATATTTATAAAAATGCAACGGCAACAATTAGATTACATAATGATACTGGAAAAATCAACATTGAGAAAGGTGTAAGACAAGGTGACTCCATATCTCCAAAACTCTTTACAGCAATGCTGCAAGAAGTATTTTGTGGATTAAAATGGGAAACTAAAGGAGTGAAAGTAAATGGAGAGTATTTAAGTCATTTAGATTTCACAGATGATGTAGTTGTTTTTGCAAATAATGCTTCAGAGCTGCAGGAAATGTTGCAGGAGTTAGCAGATGAAAGTAGAAAAGTAGGACTAAAGATAAATGTTAAAAATACTAAAGTAATGTTTAATCGATTTGCTCAAAATATGAAAATAAAAATCGATTATGAAGAATTAGAAGAAGTTAACAGTTACAAATATCTTGGTCAGATTATTAATACAGATGGAAACATAATGGAGGAAATTAATCATAGAATTAAACTTGGTTGGAGTGCTTTTGGTAGAAATAACTTGATACTAAAAGGAAATATGCCTATGTGTTTGAAAAGGATGATTTTTAACAAATGTGTTTTACCAGTTCTTACTTATGGATCTGAGACTTGGACACTTAATAGAAGAGCAATACAGAGACTTCAGACCACTCAAAGGAGTATGGAGAGATGTATGTTGGGAGTAACAAGAAGAGATCGAAAACGCAATGTATGGTTAAGACAACAAATAGGTGTTACTGACCTTATTGAAAAAATTAAAAGATTGAAATGGAGTTGGGCTGGACATATTGCTAGAAGAGATGATAATAGATGGACAATTGAAATTTTAAACTGGATTCCAAGAGATTGTAAAAGACCCAGAAAGAGACCATATGTGAGATGGATGGATGAAATAAGAAAAATGTGCAGGGGTGTTGTGGAGAAGAGAAGCTAAAGATCGGAGAAGATGGATTAAACTTGGAGAGACCTCCATCCTGCAGTGGATTGATAATGGTTGATGATGATACTTATAAAAAGGTGGAATGATTGTCTTAGGAGAATTGTTGGGTGTTATAGTGACAAGGAATGGGATAGAAGAACAGTTGCATTAATAAAAAATAGAAGTTGGAGAGATGGAGATCTAGGGTGGAGTGTAAAAAGTTTAAATTTATTATAACAGGTCTATATAGCACACAATAATATAGTGTGTACACAAATATATATAAAGTTGAAGGGAAAAGTAAAAATAAACACAGACAAAGTTTTTTAGTATATATTTTTCACATTTCCTGGAATAACAATCAGGATTAAATAATTTTGAATTTAAAATAAAATTTCATTATGAAATAAATATTTAAAAAGATCTAAATAATATTTTTATTGAATTCTGATTTTGAAATTCAAAAACAAGCAGTCAAACTGATAATTGCAAAAAATTATATTACTTTTAAAATCTTTTAATTAATGCTTGTATACAATACTCTAAGTAAAAACATGTAGTTCACACTTTTGGTAAAATTTCAAAGTTGCTTTCGCAAGAATTAGTAATCTTTTTGAAAAGATAAGAAAAAACCCCACTGTTTTTAATTAAATATGTTTTTATTACTCCAGTCCAAAATTATAAAAGGATTGGATAAAAATATGTTACTAAATATATATAAAACTAAATTTCATTTATAGATTATGACAATTCAAATATTTTGTATTAAATAATAAATTACACCATACATCGGTGCAATGATATGTGATAACTTGGTATCATTGAATAAGATAACTCAGTTTTTTTAATTATTATTTTATAACAATTCAAATGTTTTTTAAATATTCTACCACATGCTTATGCATGATAATATATAGATGTATATCAGAACATATCTATAAATTACAATGTAATAAATTGAATTTTGATTTTGTTAATCCACACATGTATATAAAATGTAATCATTTTTATTATTATTAAATATCAATTCAAATATGTCCATTTCTAAATTCTACTGCATTCTATATATATATATCAATGAGTGGCAAATAAAACACATAAAATTTTAGTCATTTTTAAATTTTATTAGATGTCAATTGAAATGTATTCCTTTTATATTATAAAATGCACATCTATGCAGATATTTATATGCATTTATGTAAATTCATTGAGGCATTATAATCGATGTAATAACTTGAATATTGTAAATCACATATACGTAAAATACAGTGTGATATTTTTTATTATTGTATGTTAATCAAAATCAGAAGAATTTTAATTGTACAGCCATATTCTAAAAACTTTAATATCATTTTTTATTGTTGTCAATAAACTTGTACTCAATTGTTAAAAATTATATTGCATCATCTCATGGTCACCATTAACAGTACTTGAGCTCATGTTCTTCTGAGGTAGATTCATGCATTAGCACTTTTGGACATCCAGTAATGACAAATCATCATCATCCTGGTTGGCACATATTATATTTTTTAAAGCCCATGCACTACATTTTATTTTAGTTTAATCTTAGAAATGAAATTTACAGTTGGCCAGTGCATTAATGACTTTACATGGCCAGAGCATTGATGATGATCGGCATGTTTAATATCCCAGCATTGTTCTTATTGACGTATATTCTACTGATGATCACTTAGTTGGTGCATCCAAATCAAGGTTTAAATAATTGCCCCAAGTTGGCAAGGGATTGATAGGTTGCCTGGTCTATAATACTCATTTCTAATCTAAACATCAGATTTACTGTTGATTTATTTCATTATTGATCATTCATGATGATGAATGGTTTTTGTTTTGAGTATTACTTATACTTACTTTCACTGTTGGTGTATTTATAGTTAATCATAGTTGCTCTAAGAAGTAATTGTCTGATCTCTCAGAGAGATTTTATGATCTCATGCTCTCTATTTGTACTTTGATATAACATTACTTTTATCTCACTATTTAAATTAATTTTAATTGGAATATTTAAACTGGAGTTGATGATGATTTTTTCATCCTCCAGGTTTAACCTACTGAACCTTCCCAATATCCCCATCCCATTATAATAAATAGAAGTAAACAGAATATTAAGTGTGATTTTTCTTTATGATAATAGCAAGGAAAGTAGTTCACTGTTTAAGGCTCCAACAGGATTTTAAGCAATAAGGAATATACACATAAATGAAAAAATGTGGGTGATTTAGTCTGCAAGTTGTGTAAGGAAGGCATAGAAAATATTAGGCATCAGTTAATTGAATGTAAATGCTTACAAGTAGAAAGGGCAAAAATAATAAAGTTGTGAGAAAATAAATACACACAAAGGGATTATATAGAGGTGGATTCTTGGTTTGGAAAAAGATAAGGGGTATTTAGATATAAAGGTCATGGAGTTGACAAAGATTATGTTGTAAAAATGGGATGGAACAGGATAGAGAAGAATGTAAAAAAAAACTTAGGGTGGAGAATGGAAAGGGAAGATAAAGTGGGTAATAGTTTTCTCTAAGCATGATAGCTAAGAGATTCTAGACTGATAAAGGAGAAGTCACAGTGCATCTCATCTCATCATAAGGCCTAGATGGAGAGCTCTTAGATTCCAGGCTCCTTGGCTATGAAAGCTACAAGATAGAAACTACCCTGAGGATATTGGATGAGTAGGCACTAGATAGGGATTTTATGTACAAACCTTCTTGCATCCATTGATTACTAAGGTTTGCACTGGATGGCACTACTGTTTAAAGACATTATTATTTTTACATTTTTAATTTGCTTTTAAATTTCCATTGTTCAAAAGTAAAACAGCCCATTTTTACTTGAATAGCCTTGTTTGCTGTTTATAATTCATCATCAAATTTGTATCTATCTAATTTTTAAAAAATTATAAAGATTTATAATTCTTATAAATAGTACAAATTGCTATTTTGTTTCTGCTAAATATGTGTGTATATCCATATATACACATAAAATAAGTCGTATTTGGTAATATTATATCTATAAAAGTAAATGTATGTGTGTGTATGCCAAAGGCATACAAATACATTATTTTATAAAAGCATTTAGATTAATTAATTAGTTTTAATTAAAAGAGTGACTCTTATACTTATGAAGATTAGCTATATTGATATCAGTATTAGCAGAGAGATTAATTAGTTCCTGATCAGATTTGTTGATAATGAAAATTCATTGCTAAAAATAAATAATTGAAATATGAACTGCATTATCTGATCATAAGAATTGAATATGGGAACTCTAGATATGGACAACCATGTGGGCAGATGATGGCCAATCAAAAGAGACATTCTACAACATCCAGAGTAGTAAGTGTAGACAAAAAAGAACAGTGACTTGCTAGGTGGAGTTCTGGTAATGCAGATGTGCCATCCAATGGGTGCTCCAGTCACCCCCACTTCACCCTAGACTTGCAGAGAAGTTTATTCTCCAGATGTGTGAAAGTAAACTTAGAGATTTGCAACAGGTTGTATCGATCTACACTATTATTTTTGTAAGCTTTTGGGCCCATAATGTTATATTTATAGGGAAGTTAATAAAAATATTTGTTAAATAAAAAAAATTGTAAGATAAGAAAAATAAAGAAGGATTATATTAAAAGTGATATAAATAATTTTAAGATAGTAAAAAAGATAAAATTGGTATATATATAAACATTACAAGCATAAAGCTAAACTAGTCAATATAAAATCATAACTACCCCAAATCCAAAATTAAACCAGACCAGCATAAAAATAAAATTAAAACACAACCTAAGGTTTCACTGCTACAAGCAGACTTCTCAAGTGTAAAGAACTACCAAAAACTACACAATATATATATATGGATTTGTGGGTAGTTTTTTTTTTTAATATTATATATATTGTGTAGTTTTTGGTAGTTCTTTACACTTGAGAAGTCTGCTTATAGCAGTGAAACCTTAGGTTGTGTTTTAATATTATTTTTATGCTGGTCTGATTTAATTTTGGATTTGGGGTAGTTTTGATTTTGATATATATATATATATATGTGTGTGTGTGTGTGTGTGTGTAACAAAGTATTATATGAGTTAAATTTAAGTCTTATATGTAATAGAATAAGAAGAGGGTATATAAAAGGAATAAAAAAGTCAAAATAAAAATTTAGGAAAATAAATATATAAAAGATATAACATGAATTAAAAAGGATTTTATAACAAATAAAAATTTAAGAATTATGTTAGATAATTTGTATAGAAATATTAATTGTATTACGTAATGGTTGTATTGTTATATGTATTTAAATTTTTTGTAGATCAGATGAATACTGCAAGATACAGTCGAAACTGTAATATTTAATAACAAAATTTGTGCTGAAAAGTTTAAGAAGGATTTTGGGAATTGCAATATTGTATATAATAATAGCAAAAAAAAAAGAGAGAATACTTCAATTTACACAGCTTTTTTCTTCACTAAATTGTATAACTTCATAAATTCAATTTCTCTCTGATTACTAGCACAAAAATGCTACTGTCATAATGTAGGTAATGGTAATCCTGTGTAATCTAGTTAAAATTACCAGTTAAGATATAAAAAAAGGCAACATACAATTAAAAATTACATGTGCACAGCTGAAATAGTAGTAAATTAAGCATTATCTGAATTTCTTTTAAACCAAAAGATATACTAACTTTTGATTAAAGCACAAGTTCTTTTAAGAGCTTATTGGCAGGCAAATAAACAAGATCATCTTATGATTACCGTTTTTTATGCTTATACAAGCTATTAACACAGAAACAAAACTTTCTATACAGTAGTGCCACTCGGTGCAAACCAGAGTAATCAATGGATGCAAGAAGGTTTGTGCATAAAATCCCTATCTAGTGCCTACTAATCCAATATCCCCAGACTAGTTGCTAGCTTGTGACTTTCATCAGTGAGGAGTCTTAGATCTGAGATGTGGTTTAATATCAATCCTGTCCAATAAGATTATGGTGACTGTGGTTATTAAAGAACCAAAGACACCAAAATGTATAGCTGAACTGAGTTCAGTTCTATATTATTATACAATTAAATGATCTTGACTTGAAAACATTACTGTGTTTTTATTTTGGACTCAAAGCTATATATAGTTAACTAAAAGGGTAAAAGGTAGCTGCTGGAGGGTTGAATTAGACACTAAAATCTAAGTGCAGTGCTCTCAGATTCAAGACTCCTCACTGATGAAAATCACAAGATAGAAACTAGTCTGGGGATATTGGATGAGTAGGCACTAGATAAGGATTTTATGCTTAAACCTTCTTGCATCCATTGATTACTCTGACTTGCACTGAATGGTGCTACTGTACAGAGAGTTTTGCATCTGTGAAGTAAACAAGATGTGCGTGAAAATTTGAAATATAATAAACTTCTTTTAATGATCATTAGAAATCAAGTTTCTCTTGCAGTGACTTATGCATGTTAATTAAATATTTTTCACAAACATTTTAATAAATAGGAATTCCAGTATCATAATCCTTGTTCAAATTTCCATTCAAAATGTAACAGCATATATATACACAAAGAAATAAAGAAACTTCATATCAGTCAATGAAAGGATAGAGAGATGGGTGAGTGAACAAACAGATATTACTGACACCATTGAAAGAATTAAGAAACTAAAGTGGAGTTGGGCTGGACATATTGCTAGAGGAGATGATGATAGATGAGTAATTGAAAATTTAAACTGGATTCCAAGTGATTATAAAAAAACTTAGAAAAAACCCACATATGAGATGGATGGATAAATAAGTTAATGTACTATATTATCTAGAGAAGAGAGGTTACAGATCAAAGAAACTGGATTAAACTTGGAGAGACTTTCATCTTGCAGTGCTTTGGATAATGGTTGAAAATGAAGATTAAAATATATATAGTACATTTTAATATTTTAAAATTAATAATCTTTTCAGTGAATCATATAAACAAATCTATGATATTTAGCACTGTGATATAGGAGTAAATTCGGAACTGAAAATTCCATTTTTAATTACGTTAATATAATTTTTTAAAAATGCTTGGATTAATTGAATGGAACCATTAAATGATCAATCTTCCATTAGGCGCTTAAAATGTCACATTATTTCCTGAGCAAGTTTATCCTACAATTTTTAATATTAGTTAAACAAATAAAAGTATATATGGTATTAACATTTCTAGTTACTCACATGACAACTACCAGCCAAACAAAAGTTCTGATCTTTTGAAGAGTCATTGCAAAAAACGCCATCTGGTGATAAAAATTCTTTTAACATTTTAGTATGACTGTCAAAGCAAGTAAAAATACATGGACTATCTAAAACATAGATAATACATTTAATTTATTTAACAGGAAAACAGTCTCAAATGATAATATAATAAAATTAGTAACATACTACTAACAGTAAAATATTGTTATTACTATTGATATAACAACAATAATAATAACACATAAAGAAGGTAGTGAATTTAATATTATTATTTTTGTCAAGAAATATTTTAAAGTCGGGCTAAAATACCTTTGATAATTGTTGTATTATCAACTGCCTCATTGGAAAAACCCATGAATGAACAAAAGTTAGTGACAAATTCTTGATAAGCAATTATTTGCGAGCACCAGTCCTAAATAATTTATAGAATGAATAAATTAGTTACAATCTATATTTTATATTCTAAAATGTAACAAACATGGAAAAGTCGGGTCACAGCTGACTGCTGAATTTATAAGATTTTAAACAGATAAAAAAAAAAAGAAAAGATATATAAAGCTGTTATTGTCTCAACATATAACGGAATTGAAAAGTAATCCATTAATCATCACCTACAAAAGGCTGCTTAAAAGTCAGGTTATATGATGAAGATTAGTCTGAACATTAGGAATTGAATATGAAACGTAATCAATTTAATAGACAACTATATACTTAAATCATATATTTATTTCCATCTAATCGACTTTCATTCAAATTTGATCTTTGTCAAGATATTAAGTTATTTCAAAATGTCATGTGATTTACATATCTTAGCACCCTCTATTAACCAACCTCAACCCTAAAAAGTGTTTTATTACTTTCCAATTTTTATTTAATGCCCATTTTTCTCCTAATTTTCTTGAGCCTTGTACTAAATTCATACATTTCACTTTATTTTGTGTATATACATTGTCTCTTACACTCCTTTCTTTATAATTTCTATAATATTTGATTACCTCAATACTTTCTTCACATTTCATATATGCTCTGTTTCTAAAAAATGGCAAACGGTCCTGAATTAATATCTCTCCTATTTGTTGTTCTGTCAATAAAACCATTATATTTATATCTACCATCATATATAGCTTACAAATAATTTTATAAACTATTCCTATTGTATCACTCCTACCACTTTTCATTTTTGCATTAATCACTAATTTTATTAATGATTTACTATTTTTCCATCCTATATCTATATTCTAATATATTTTTCTTCCTTATCATTCAAAATTTCATATACCTCCTTTGAATATGGAATAGAAATCCATTTCTTATTCTTTCATTTTTATTACTTTCTTAAATCCTTTTTCTATCTCTCAATATATTTTTTATAACCCTATCATTATATCCATATTAAATATATTCTTTCTGGATCTGCAACTTTTGCTCTTTTGCCTCCTTTTTATTCAATGTAAGCCTATAATTTATCTCTTTTATTCCTTTCAGTATCCCCATTTTTTGACACCAAGATTGTAGGATGGAATTAAACATATGATTTAAGTATATAATTGTCTCTTAAATTGGATTATGATTCATATTCAATTCAGGAGAAAGCATATAAGAAAGACAACATAATGATTTTTTAAAAAATAACTATCAAGTGATCTTTTTATCTATTATTTTTTATCTATTTACTTATTTATATATATGTCTACCTGTTATCTGTCCATCTACTTATTTATCTACCTAACGACTTGCCTACCTACCTACCGACTTACTTATCTACCTACCTACCCACCTACTTACCTAACCATCCACCTACCTACCCACCCACCCAACTACTTACCAAACCAATCACCTACCTACCTATCTACCTACCTACCTGTCTGTCTATCTATATGTCTATCTGTTTACCTATCCATCCATCTGCCCACTCACCTGCCTGCCTGCCTACCTACCTACCTTTTGTACAACTATGTTTATTTATCTATATTCCATTCATCTACCCATTACTATCTACTTATTTATTTATTTAACTACATACCTATCCAGCCATTCAGAAGCAACATGTTATTTGATTAATGCACATAATTTTATTCTGGCTGATGATGCACAATGTTGCATTAATACATAATTTTACCTGACTGATATTGCATGCTGTGGCATCAATACCCTTTCCTTCACACAGTTTCTCTGCCTGATGGGATAAAGGACATACTCTCCACCTTTTCTTCAGGCTTATAGCATTTTCCAGACATGAAGAATAGCATGAATCTTCATTTATCCAATTAGACCAAATAGTTTCAGTTTTAAAATATTCATCACGATACTGGCAAATATTATTTTTACACCACTAAAATAAAAATTATATACATATATATTGCAACATTATTCAATATTGTTACATTTTTTTTAACATTCAATTTTATTATAGATCAAAACTTAATGCACTTGCAGAATTTTTTTTATAATTCACTCAGACAAAACATCAGTATGTTAGTATTATAAAAAATATCACATGATCACTATCTCATACTAGCACAATAATTGTTATTAAACAATTCAAAACAAAACAACACTCTCCATATAGTAGTGCCATCTTGTGCTAACAAGAGCAATCAATGGATGCCAGAAGGCTTGTGCATAAAATCCCTATCTAATGCCTACTCATCCAATATCCCCAGACTAGTTTCTGGCTTGTGGCCTTCATCAGTGAGGAGCCTTGGATCTGAGAGCACTGCACCTAGATCTTAGGATCTAATGCAACCCTCCAGCACCCACCTTTTAACTCTATTTAACTACAAAACTATGAGAATGAAATTGAAAACACTATTAATATTTTCAATCCAAGCTCAATAGCTTATATAGTCATATGGGTCTGAACTCAATTCAGTACCCATACATTTTGGTGTCTTTGCTCTTTAACAACCATAGCCACCACTATCCTATTAGGCAGGATTGGTGTTAAACCACTAAACATCACATGATCACTATCTCATACTAGCACAATAATTGTTATTAAACAATTCAAAACAAAACAACACTCTCCATATAGTAGTGCCATCTTGTGCTAACAAGAGCAATCAATGGATGCCAGAAGGCTTGTGCATAAAATCCCTATCTAATGCCTGCTCATCCAATATCCCCAGACTAGTTTCTGGCTTGTGGCCTTCATCAGTGAGGAGCCTTGGATCTGAGAGCACTGCACCTAGATCTTAGGATCTAATGCAACCCTCCAGCACCCACCTTTTAACTCTATTTAACTACAAAACTATGAGATGAAATTGAAAACACTATTAATATTTTCAATCCAAGCTCAATAGCTTATATAGTCATATGGGTCTGAACTCAATTCAGTACCCATACATTTTGGTGTCTTTGGCTCTTTAACAACCATAGCCACCACTATCCTATTATATGGAGAGTGTTGTTTTGTTTTGAATTGTTTAATAACAATTATTGTGCTAGTATGAGATAGTGATCATGTGATGTTTAGTGGTTTAACACCAATCCTGCCTAATAGGATAGTGGTGGCTATGGTTGTTAAAGAGCCAAAGACACCAAAATGTATGGGTACTGAATTGAGTTCAGACCCATATGACTATATAAGCTATTGAGCTTGGATTGAAAATATTAATAGTGTTTTCAATTTCATTCTCATAGTTTTGTAGTTAAATAGAGTTAAAAGGTGGGTGCTGGAGGGTTGCATTAGATCCTAAGATCTAGGTGCAGTGCTCTCAGATCCAAGGCTCCTCACTGATGAAGGCCACAAGCCAGAAACTAGTCTGGGGATATTGGATGAGTAGGCATTAGATAGGGATTTTATGCACAAGCCTTCTGGCATCCATTGATTGCTCTTGTTAGCACAAGATGGCACTACTATATGGAGAGTGTTGTTTTGTTTTGAATTGTTTAATAACAATTATTGTGCTAGTATGAGATAGTGATCATGTGATGTTTAGTGGTTTAACACCAATCCTGCCTAATAGGATAGTGGTGGCTATGGTTGTTAAAGAGCCAAAGACACCAAAATGTATGGGTACTGAATTGAGTTCAGACCCATATGACTATATAAGCTATTGAGCTTGGATTGAAAATATTAATAGTGTTTTCAATTTCATTCTCATAGTTTTGTAGTTAAATAGAGTTAAAAGGTGGGTGCTGGAGGGTTGCATTAGATCCTAAGATCTAGGTGCAGTGCTCTCAGATCCAAGGCTCCTCACTGATGAAGGCCACAAGCCAGAAACTAGTCTGGGGATATTGGATGAGTAGGCATTAGATAGGGATTTTATGCACAAGCCTTCTGGCATCCATTGATTGCTCTTGTTAGCACAAGATGGCACTACTATATGGAGAGTGTTGTTTTGTTTTGAATTGTTTAATAACAATTATTGTGCTAGTATGAGATAGTGATCATGTGATGTTTAGTGGTTTAACACCAATCCTGCCTAATAGGATAGTGGTGGCTATGGTTGTTAAAGAGCCAAAGACACCAAAATGTATGGGTACTGAATTGAGTTCAGACCCATATGACTATATAAGCTATTGAGCTTGGATTGAAAATATTAATAGTGTTTTCAATTTCATTCTCATAGTTTTGTAGTTAAATAGAGTTAAAAGGTGGGTGCTGGAGGGTTGCATTAGATCCTAAGATCTAGGTGCAGTGCTCTCAGATCCAAGGCTCCTCACTGATGAAGGCCACAAGCCAGAAACTAGTCTGGGGATATTGGATGAGTAGGCATTAGATAGGGATTTTATGCACAAGCCTTCTGGCATCCATTGATTGCTCTTGTTAGCACAAGATGGCACTACTATATGGAGAGTGTTGTTTTGTTTTGAATTGTTTAATAACAATTATTGTGCTAGTATGAGATAGTGATCATGTGATGTTTAGTGGTTTAACACCAATCCTGCCTAATAGGATAGTGGTGGCTATGGTTGTTAAAGAGCCAAAGACACCAAAATGTATGGGTACTGAATTGAGTTCAGACCCATATGACTATATAAGCTATTGAGCTTGGATTGAAAATATTAATAGTGTTTTCAATTTCATTCTCATAGTTTTGTAGTTAAATAGAGTTAAAAGGTGGGTGCTGGAGGGTTGCATTAGATCCTAAGATCTAGGTGCAGTGCTCTCAGATCCAAGGCTCCTCACTGATGAAGGCCACAAGCCAGAAACTAGTCTGGGGATATTGGATGAGTAGGCATTAGATAGGGATTTTATGCACAAGCCTTCTGGCATCCATTGATTGCTCTTGTTAGCACAAGATGGCACTACTATATGGAGAGTGTTGTTTTGTTTTGAATTGTTTAATTATAAAAAATACATGGATGAACCCAAATAATATGTCATTTATATTGTAACCCATGAAAGTTTCATTTTAGCATATATATATATTGCGCCATAAATATGACATGAAAACATCAAAAATCTATTTGACAACAAATATAGGGTACTGCTTTAAATATTCTCATTTATCATTTATATATAATGTAACCTTTCTATAGTTAACAATCAATCTAGTCTCATGTTTTAGGGTGACCAAATCCTCCTATGTAACCTACACTATCCGAATCATCAAGAAGATACACCTACTTTCTCATTTATATATATGTCTTTGATCATGTTTCAGAAAATTGTGAAAAGTTATATTGAAATGGAATCACTCACAAAAATAAAAAAGCTCATCAATAGGGCAAATGATTATCTGATCATTGATAAGACTAGAGGGCAACTGTGTACAAGGTGGAGTGACTATAACAAAAAAATGCTACCCTAATTGATAATAGCCAATAATAATGATCAGACTGAAACATACATCAAGTACAAGCCTTTATGCAGATCCAGTTATATTTCATGAACATTATCCACTCCACATTTATAGACTATTCTAATAAGCATTTATTTTATAACGTCTTGCGTGCGATTATAATTACGATAGAATGACAGCCTGTTAAGCTAAATTCTTATATAAATACTATATCATGTGGTTGTTCGAAGGTATTCATTTATTAACAGCATTCTCACAGCGTCTGCGCAATTTAGCTTAATAGACTATTCTAATGTAAATATAAAATAAATAACCAATTTCTACATGAGTATGTAGACAATAATTATGGGAACAAAATTAAATATAAAATATAATATTCATTAATTGCTAAGCCAGGTTTTTGATAGAGTATTTTTGTCAAAGCATGATTGCCATAGGAGATTCGCAAGAAAGTGTTGGCATTCCCAATTGTATATAAAATGAGTTAAAATGGTCATAAATTTTAATAGATTTGCATGTGCATGTGTGTGTAAATCATGCAGTCAAATTAAATGACTGGTATTTACTAAGGGGAATACTATTGGCCTTTATATTAATCACATTTACAGAAATTATAATATACCAAGTTTCTTTAACTTTTCATCTCTTATTGTTGCTCTTGAGATAAACAATTTTAGGATTAGCAGGTTTAAAAGGGTGGTCAGTGTTCTTTTTGTAATCAATGAATAATGAACTATAAGAGGTGTTGGACTTGGCTCTATTATATGATGGCTGGAAGGGTAGCAAAATGGATGGAAGAAAATAATATAGTGGGAGAAATGCAAGGAGGTTTTTGATTGGATAAGTGTATAGAAGATAGTTTATTTGTAATATCACAATTTATAGATATGATTAGGAATACAGGTAGACAGTTATATATGGTCTTTATAGATAAAGAGAAGACCTATGATAGAGTAAATAAAAATAGATTATGTGTAAGTTCAGTATTTGGGAATGAATGAAGCTTTAGTGAATCTTATTAAGAGATTGTCTGAAAATAATTACTATGCACAGCAATTAGGAAATATAGAATCAGAGATAAAAGTGGGGTGGGACTAAGGCAAGGATGCTCTATGTCAATCAATTTTGTTTTTGTTATTTTGAAAGAAATGGAGAGAGCAATAGAAAGACAAGAAAGAGGGGTAGAGATACCATTAATAGCCAGCAAGGGAATTTATATATTATCAGGTCTTTTATTTTCTGATGATATGTTCTTGTATGCAGAAAGTAGGGAAGATATGGAAATTATTCTGAAGACATGTGCGAAAGTGGGTAAAGAAATGGGGATTAAATTTAGTGAAGAAAAATCGAAAGTAATGATGACAAATGCTGGGGAAACAGAAGAGAATTTTTATTAGGAAATACAAAGTTAAATGTGGGGAAAAGATATAACTATTTGGGAATCAGCTTAAGTAATCACAGAAATTGCTTGGATGAATGGGAGAAAAAACTGTAAATGGAGCAAAGAAAAGAAAGAGACTGATAAAGAAATTAACAATGTTTTCATATAATAAATATGATGTAGCAAGAATTGTATGGGAGTAGCAGTAGCAGGGTTAACCTATGATAAAGATGTGTTATATGTTAGTAAAGGGGCGTTAGATTGCTGAGAAAAGTACAAATAGAAGTAGGAAGATATGCATTAGATACAGATGAGTGGACATCAAAGGAGGCAATTCAAGAAGAAATGGGATGGTCAAATTTTTATACGAGAGATGTAAAAAAGCAAAATGCAAATGTTTGGAAGATTACAATGTATGGATAATAAGAGAATGGCCAAAATAGTATTTAATTGGGTTATGAGTAAAAGACAGTCAAAAAGATGGATGAGAAAGATATTGTGGTATGCAAAAGATTTGGATAAAGACTTTATGTCAGTATACTTATACAAAAAGTGGAATGATTGTGTCAGGAAAATTGTTGAGTGTTATAATGGCAAGGAAAGGGATAGAAGAATAGATGCATTAAGAAAAAATAGGGAGTTGGAGAGATGGAGAACTAGTATGGAGAGTAAAGAGGTTAAATATATATAGAAGTAAACAGAATACTGAGTATGAGTTAATTTATGATAACAGCAAGGAAAGTAGTTTACTGTTTAAGACTGTAACAGAGAAATGTGGGTAATTTAGTCTGCAAGTTATGTAAGAAAGACTTCAAAAATATTAGGCATCTATTAATTGAATGTAAATGTTTACAAGCAGAAAGGGTACAAATAATGAAGTTGTGGTAGAATAAATATAAACAAAGTGATTATATAAAGAATGGATTCTTGGTTTTATGCTGGGTTTGGAAAAAGATAAGGGGAAATCTAGATATAAAAGCCATAGAATGGTCAAAGATAATGTGGAAATGGGATTGAGCCAGATAGAGAAGAATCTGGAAAAAATGTAGGAAGGGGGAATTGAAAGAGAAGGTAAGACATCTAACCAGTTTCTCTGGGCATAATGGCTGAGAGAATGCTGATTCCAACTAAGGGGAAGCCATTGTGGATGGCTGGTAAATTTATTTTGATGCAAAAATATGTTAACAATGAGTGATTTGATATATCTTAATTTACTAATAAGTAATTGCTAAACTAGCTCAGATTAAAGTAGGAAATTTTTAACTAATAAACAATTGATTGGCAGACAACAGATATCTAACACTAGGAAATTTTAAATAATCATAACACTTTTATTAATTAAAATATAGAAAATAAAACCTAGAAAAATCATAAGTAAAAATTACTTATTTATATGGATGGTTTTTTCTGATTAATGACTTTAATATGTTTATTATTGTTTACATCATTTAAGAAACTCAATTACCTTAACATCGTGATGTGCAAAGATTTTAATCACTAATTATATTTTTATTTAAGTATTTAATTAATTTCAATGTAACACTTTTAAATTAAATACCTGTGTAAATATATCGTAAAATTATTTGAGCATTAAAAGAAATATAAAACCAAAGAAATATTGGAGACATAACTCCTAAGTTTGCCCCAATAATGATAAATATCACACTTCTGGCAGAAAGGAACCTGTATATAAATGGATATCTAGTGAAGAGCTTATCAGAAAATGTCAATGACATAGACTCTGTAGACTTTACTAAATTAATATATATACAGGAATACTAGGCACTGGAAGCTATATGACAGTTTTACAAGGCAGGTTTAACTAAGCCCGTTATTAAAAAAATACCCAACTCAAACAATAACTAATGATTAGAACAGAAATGTAGTTGCCAAATTGATATATATATATATATATATATATATATATATATATATATATATATATATATATATATATATATATATATATATATATATATATATATATTATAACCTACACTCCCAACATCACTCATATACATTATATGAATAAATGCCCAGGGCGCCAGTTCTCTTAATGAATAGAACAATATGACAACATATCTTATACAAAATTATTACTGAGACTCTTTACCTAAGTCTACATTCAGCTCAGCTCAGTGGGAGGCTATAGAAAGTTCATAAGATATATGATTATAAATAAATGAAAGAAGAAATATGATAAAACATTAATTTATAATGTAAACCCTTTTTGTTAATTAATTGCATGATAAAGAATCACAATGTTTATTTGTACAGTCTATTAAAATATCCTTTCAACTTAATTTCTTCCTTCATCCAAGTATAACATATATCAGCTTGCTATAATTATATTACCAAACAGTTCTATGACTTGGCATATCATAATCTAAACACCTACCTTAGTGCCAATCAAGGAATAAACAATACGATCTCAGGGAATTTAAAAAACACAGTTGAATTACATAAAATACATTGGCCCATAATTTATAATTCTAATTTATAATAAAATGTAATAAAATAAATTGACTAAATATTGTACTGTGTTTAGCAATAAGATAATGACGGAAATAGGGTATTTTAATCTCATATCATCATCTAATAAATATACTAATTGGGCAACTTTTCTAATACATTTATCCAGTAGCAAATGTTCCTTATCATGTTTGGATTAAGAAAATAAGATTGTCAGACACCAGCAAATTTGATATTATAACTATAAAATAATATATTTACTCTATAATAGATGTATGAAATGTGGAGATGTGGAAATTGAAACACGAATGTATACAAGAATAACTTAAGACACAGTTTTTAATAAATAAACAAATCATTTATTATATTGAAATTTAATATAATATACTTATTTACAATAAGACTACTTGTCTTAATGATTTAAAATTCTCTAACAAACCTTGAACATCAGTTTGGGATTATCCCTATTATATTATATTATTAATACCCTTTTGAAATCAGAAATTAACAACAAAACTTGAATCTTCTATCTTTGCATACCTGCTTTGCTTAAGTTTCATTTAAACATATCATTAACTAAATATATTACATTGTTGGCACAATAAATATTTATGAGAGGATTTTTTATTGATTAATAAAATAAATGAAACTAACATATTTGGCCATCAACAAAGCAACTTTTTCTAACGAATGAAATAATCATTTTTAATTATATATACCTTTCACGCATAACAATAAGATCATATTCATTCTGATGATTTGATGATTTACAACTCTATATTAAATAAATATACTGTGTTTTAAAATATTTATTTCCTGTTTTAATTTCAATAACTTTATACTTCTATTTAAATGAATATAATGTGCTTCAAAACATTTATTTCCCATTTTAATTTCAATAACTTTATACTTCTATTTAAATGAATATAATGTGCTTCAAAACATTTATTTCCCATTTTAATTTCAATAACTTTATACTTCTATTTGAATATAATGTGCTTCAAAATATTTATTTCCCATTTGATTTCAATAACTTTACACCTTTACATTCGCAATATTGTTTATATTATGCATGTGTGTGAATCCAAGCAACAATAATAGAAAACAATCTTTTTCTACACTATCCATTCATTAAGGAAATATTAAGCAATCATTTTATTTCGGACAATGTCGTAAACCATCCAACAAAATAAGACACTAATATTATATCAAGAATTAATTTAACTATTTATCTGGCCACATATTAAATAACACAGAGCTATATTTTCATGATTATACAGATTACACATTCCAAGAGAAATGCCCATGAGGAGCAAATAAACTCTTTACTTAACACTTCTACAATAACTCATCTAATTCTGAAATATACTGTTGGTGGGGACTTTTCCTCATCACCAAGACTCTAAGAAAAACATCACTTAACTTCCTAAACATCATTTCATACTTCAACAATAACTCATCTAATTCTAAAATGCACTATTGGTGGGGACTTTTTCCTCATCACCAGGACCGTAAGAAAACATCACTTAACTTCAAAACTATCATTTTATAATACACGTATGATATAAACTAGGCTTTACTCATGAAAATTATTAAAATATACTAAATAAGCAAAATCTTTTATCCCTACAAATATTAGAAGGCATCCACATTACTTTCCCTTCCCAAAGCTCTTCTACATATCGAACATTATAGATGCACACTGGCAAATAAATACATACAGATAACCTACTAATCCATTCAATTCTGTAGAATATGACAACATCCGAAATTTATACATAAACAAATGTTATAATTGTGCAAAATAGACACACACACATGTGGATAAGAATATACAAAAAAAAATAATTCTAAGTTATATACTATGCAAGCAACACGGTAATCAAATAATACATTAAGGTATAACTTTTAATTCAGAATAGACTTTAAATTGTTTTTTAAAATTTAATAGCTATAATTATTACGAATGAATTTTCTTTATCATTTCTAGCAAACTACTTCAATTATACGTTCATTGATTTTAAAGCCAAAATTCTCACTTTGAGATAATAAAATATATAAAATAAATGTAAACCTCTCTCTAACGATATAATAAAGAAAAATATATTTCTTTCCTTTACCTTCATAAAAGAAAAATAAGACATATTTGTATAAAATCAATTTTTACCAACATATCCACTATTTGTGAATATGCATTCTGAGACACTCTAGAAGTTTATAATAGCACAAAATTATAAGCAAAACATAATAATAAATATGCCTATCTGTCTATCATATACATTAATGATGACAAGTAAAAGAAAACAAAGAAAACAAAAGTCATTTTGTTCTTTGACTTAAAATAAAAAGTTCACTTGCAAAGTTTTACTCCGAGTTTATTAAATGATATGGGGACAGATTCCAAACTGAATTTGAACATAAAATGAATTTCTGTGGAATAACCCCCTTCCAAAAAAAAAATATAATCATAACTTAAATATGATCTGGCATCTCCAATGTTCATAGCATAGCTATTTGAGCTTACTACATCACACATAAGTAATCAATTTCTCCTTTTTATTATGACAGAAATATGAGAGACATTTGTTTAAGCTACAATGGTACAAGAATTATTTAATCCAATTCATAGTAGTTTTAAATTAAGTAAGCAATTGTTCTTAATAAATTTCTTAAATAGCATTTGACATTTTATAATCTAGTATACACATAGTTTATTTTTAAATATTGCCAATTAATATATCATCACTCATTGGTAATTCCACAATCAATAATACTTCATTTTATAGTGCATCTTTATCGAAGAGAAAAGAAACACAATCACATCCTGTCCTTCCATCCGATTTAAGTACATATTTAAAGAATAGTATCCTTTGATTATTTGGGTAATTCACATTTTATTCCTTTCATTAAAAATACATATTACTTTTAGAAACACCAATTAAATAAATGCTGTCATTTTTCCATAATGAATTTAAGTATGGCATGATATATCAAAATACACATATCCTTTAATTTTACATTTAACTTTCATAAAAGCAAGAAATAAAATATAGTCAAAAATTAAAATAAATTCTGTAAAACTGTTCTGCACATATTTCCAAGAGATATTATACAACACACGTACATATTTATAAAGTTCATGCATTTTATTTTCCTTCTTAATGATAAGTAAACAAAGTAATGCAAGCTTAATATTATCAATATACATTTTACAATATTAATAAGTATGAGGTGGTTAATTCAAATGTTTAAAATCAAGGAGAGAAATGAAAAACCGATGTACTTTCTTAAATTTTAGTCTTGCATTCCAATTGAAGACATTTTTCCATAATGAATTTCCTAATACCATTCCAAAAGTTTACTCCAAAGTTTTTTTTTTTTAAAATTAATATGACTTCAGCAACTGGCTGCAATTACAATAATAATGAGCAGTTTACTGGCTGCACTTATAACAATAATGAGCAATTTTTAATCTAAGCTATCTGTTAAATAGATTTCTCTTTTCCCCCTCTTCATCACAAGATCATTCTTCTTCAAAAGGTTAACTTCCACCTTTTTACACTTAAGCTCATTACATATGCCAGAAATCTTTTCTTAAAAAAAATTATTCTGATTTTTACAATTAAATCAAGACAAAAAATAATAATAATAATATAAAAAAATAACTTTTATAAACTTGAAAGAAATGAATATTAATTAACTGTTAAACAAAAATGATTAATAGTTTATTTAATTTGTAGAATAAACCATTGATCCAAATATCCATTCATCATTGGAGAAAAAAAAATACATTTGTTAAATTATTAAAGGTAATTTCTGTAATTTAAATGTTTTCATGTTAAATGTACTATTGCCTAGTGTTATTAAAAGATGAAAATAAAATGAAACACAATACAGACATACATGCATGCACATGTACTGCAACCTAAATATTAAACTATTTTGACTAAATATAATTGAAATGGCTATTAATGTTGATAAAAGGATAGGAAACCATTCAAACCAATACTAAACACTAACATAAAATAACTTTGCATCCTTCTGACAAAATATACTAATTCTTATAATAAATAACCCCTCTTTCTTGCATTAAATACTTCATTAACTATAATAATAATAATAATAATAATACTAAATGCTTACAAGTGGTTAATCAAATGCATAAGCAATCAACATCTAAAGCTCTAAACAATTTCCAGTAAAATTTTAAAAATTTTAAGGCTATTTCATTTTTTTTAATACAATACAACTCTTCACTACAGATACAAAGTACCTCAATTCTTTGTGCCCATTCAGAGGGTCACAAATCCCCTGTCCTTATAAAGAAAAAAGTGAATTAAGTAACACCATTAGGTTATGTTAATCATTATCAAACAACACAAATAGAATTCACACTTTAGGAAAGTATGCATACATAATTTTATATTCTCACCTTTTAATTATCTGGTACTTTAACTAGATATGGTATTAAGCCATGAACATTATAGGCACCTCTTAAATTTTGTGCTTATATTCTTGATTTCTCTTCTAATAGATCTTTCCTTGTGAGAATTCACCTTCATTATCTTGGATCTAACTTTAGCCTTTTGGCTATTTTTTCTTTGTTTTTAACCTTCTTAAGAGTATTTTCATGAACTAACTTTCCTTTTGCTGTTTTGAGTTTGAATTTGGCCTTTCTCAAGCTTTCTTCTAGATCATTTTCTTCTTTTTAAGACAGTCTGTACAAAATATATGTGTCCTTTTAAATTTGCATTTAATTTTTAGCTTATCAGTCTCTCTAACATGATTACAATATTCCATTATTTGTTCTATACTAAATATTATATGTTTACTACCTGCATATAGCACCTTTCTACAAATAATTCTCTTCATATTACAATCTACATTATTAAGAGCACACTCAGAAACTATGCCTTTATTTTTATCTTTAAATTTATTGCTAGTAATATCAGTAACCTTTACTAATTTGCTTCTCAAAATTTCTGGATATTTCATATCTAAAGAAAGTATTCCTGACTTCACTAATCTAATAATCTCACCATTTTTATCACAATTTTAATTGAAATCTTTAAACACATTTATAACTTCCTTCTTATCCAATTCTAGTTCTTGACTAACTATCTGTTTAATCTTTTGGTATGCCTTTAGTTCATCACCATATAAACTATAATTTTTATGAATTAATTTAGCAATCAGTCTACCTTTTTCCATAAGTGGTAATACTAGATTATTATTATTTAACCTACTCTGATGTAGATGATCCCTAATATCTAATTCTATAATTTCTAGTTTGAGTATTTGGCTACTAATATTTTCACTAACTTCCTTCACTTCTATACTTTGACTTTTACCATCTTGCACTTCTAATTCCACTTCTGATACTTCTAACTTTATTTCTAATCTCATTTCTACTTTTATTTCTTATTCTGGTTGAACATCATCTGATAATTTCTCTGGAATTATTTTTAGTGTTTCTAATTCTACCTCAAATTTTGTTTCTGATACTTTGGGTTCTATTTGTTGGACATTCTTTTTGAACATTCCTGACATCATCTCTGACATCTGTTGGTAATGTTCTTTTATTTCCAACATCATACTATCTTTCATCTCTAACATTTGTTTAGCTGAATGATCTTTCATTTCCGACATCATACTATCTTTCATCTCTCTAAAATTTTTCTGGGATATCATACTAGCGTTCATCTCTCTAAAATTTTTTTTTGACATCATACTATCTTTCATCTCTAACAATTTTTGATCAAGGCTTTTATTTATTGCATCGATCAATTGGGAGTAATCAAATGCTCCTCCCTATGAGACATTTTCTGACTTACTATCTTCTTTATCCGTGAAGTTCATAGTTTCATTTCCTGAATCTATATCTGGAGACAAGACAATCATCTCTGGAGATAATATTTCTTGGGACCTGCCCAAATCTTCACAAATATTAAACTCTTCCATAATATTTTATAATTTGTTTAATAAGATTCACAAAGAGAAAGGAAAGGTACATCATGTTCACTCCCCCTCCCCAATCAAACAATTTAAATTTCCCATCATCACCTACCAATACTTAGGGTCATTCTAATATGTTTAGTTATGTTATTTCATGCAACATTCGGTTTCCACATCTCATAGCAAAATTATTGTACTGTATACTCTGACAATATCGATCCAAACACTAACGAGTTAGCTGGATAAAATCTCTATATTCACCCACACTTATACTATACATTAAATTGACATCTATACAATAATGAAGACAACACAATTTTAATAAGCATGATTATTAAGATAAGTTCTTTGCGCCATTCAAAACTATAACTAATATTTATAATACTATACAACCTTCATTTGTCAAATTTGATATGTTGACTGTATACAATATAATCCTATCAGACATATGTCACTATAATTATCAAGCCCACCAAGGCCACAATGTATCTTATCTATACCACAACATATCTATACACCAAATGCTGGGAAGCCAGAAACCAACTCCATATCTAATCATTGTGACCTGACACATCAAATATCAACAACCAGCATTATAATTATCCCACAATTAATCAATCACATGGCCATATTGGCATGTCAGAAAACCTAGTCCATTCATCATCACTGCAATCAATTGTGCCACCACTTTGGTGCACCCAAAATCCATATTGTAATCTATCTACTGAGGTATCAAATGCATCAATCAAGCTATGTGTATCTCCACTACCCATCATGCATTTATGTTAGTCACCAGAAAACCTACTTCTCATCATCATCAGTCAATCGAGCCTAATAACCTGATGTCAAAAAACAACATTCCTACATTTAAACAACAATTAATCAGGCTACCATGTTGTGTCAGAAAACCCAACTACAATCATCATCATTGCAAAACAATATATTGAATGCCAAGTTACCTAACCATTAACCAATCAATGTCAATCGATGCCCCAAAGTTGGCATGCCAATAAATGTAACTATAATCATCATCAACAGTCAATTAATTGTGCCACCACTTTGGTACAACAAAACCCATATTGTAATCTATCTACTGAGGTGTCAAATACATCAATCAAGCCACCACGATGGGCATCCAGAAAATGTATACTATGTGTAGCTTCACTAAACATCGTACATACATGTTAGTTGCCAGAAAACCTAACTTAATCATCATCATTAGTCAATCAATCGAGGCCCCACAATGGGCATACAGAAAACGTATACTATAATCATCATTATTATCGACCATCAATAAATCCACCGCATGGGTGCCCCAAAAAAAGCATCTTGTAATCATCATCATCGATCAATCAAGGCCCGATGATGGGCGTACAGAAAATGTACCCTATAACCTACACTCCCAACACCATATGAATAAATGCCCAGGGCACCAGTTCTATTAATGAATAGAACAATATGACAACATATCTTATACAATATTATTACTGAGACTCTTTACCTAAGTCTACATTCAGCTCAGCTCAGTGGGAAGTTATAGAAAGTTCATAAGATATATGATTATAAATAAATGAAAGAAGAAATATGATAAAACATTAATTTATAATGTAAACCCTTTTTGTTAATTAATTGTATGATAAAGAATCACAATGTTTATTTGTACACTCTATTAAAATATCCTTTCAACTTAATTTCTTCCTTCATCCAAGTATAACATATATCAGCTTGCTATAATTATATTACCAAACAGTTCTATGACTTGGCATATCATAATCTAAACACCTACCTTAGTGCCAATCAAGGAATAAACAATAGGATCTCAGGGAATTTAAAAAACACAGTTGAATTACATAAAATACATTGGCCCATAATTTATAATTCTAATTTATAATAAAATGTAATAAAATAAATTGACTAAATATTGTACTGTGTATAGCAATAAGATAGTGATGGAAATAGGGTATTTTAATCTCATATCAAAATCTAATAAATATACTAATTGGGCAACCTTTCTAATACGTTTATCCAGTAGCAAATGTTCCTTATCATGTTTGGATTAAGAAAATAAGATTGTCAGACACCAGCAAATTTGATATTATAACTATAAAATAATATATTTACTCTATAATAGATGTATGAAATGTGGAGATGTGGAAATTGAAACACGAATGTATACAAGAATAACTTAAGACACAGTTTTTAATAAATAAACAAATCATTTATTATATTGAAATTTACTATAATATACTTATTTACAATAAGACTACTTGTCTTAATGATTTAAAATTCTCTAACAAACCTTGAACATCAGTTTGGGATTATCCCTATTATATTACATTATTAATACCCTTTTGAAATCAGAAATTAACAACAAAACTTGAATCTTCTATCTTTGCATACCTGCTTTGCTTAAGCGTTTCATTTAAACATATCATTAACTAAATAATATATTACATTGTTGGCACAATAAATATTTATGAGAGGATTTTTTATTGGTTAATAAAATAAATCAAACTAACATATTTGGCCATCAACAAAGCAACTTTTTCTAACGAATGAAATAATCATTTTTAATTATATATACCTTTCACGCATAACAATAAGATCATATTCATTCTGATGATTTGATGATTTACAACTCTATATTAAATAAATATACTGTGTTTTAAAATATTTATTTCCTGTTTTAATTTCAATAACTTTATACTTCTATTTAAATGAATATAATGTACTTCAAAACATTTATTTCCCATTTTAATTTCAATAACTTTATACTTCTATTTAAATTAATATAAAGTGCTTCAAAACATTGATTTCCCATTTTAATTTTAATAACTTTATACTTCTATTTAAATGAATATAATGTGCTTCAAAACATTTATTTCCCATTTTAATTTCAATAACTTTACACCTTTATATTCGCAATATTGTTTATATTACGCATGTGTGTGCATCCAAGCAACAATAATAGAAAACAATCTTTTTCTACACTATCCATTCATTAAGGAAATATTAAGCAATCATTTTATTTCAGACAATGTCGTAAACCATCCAACAAAATAAGACACTAATATTATATCAAGAATTAATTTAACTATTTATCTGGCCACATATTAAATAACACAGAGCTATATTTTTATGATTATACAGATTACACATTCCAAGAGAAATGCCCATGAGGAGCAAATAAACTCTTTACTTAACACTTCTACAATAACTCATCTAATTCTGAAATATACTGTTGGTGGGGACTTTCCTCATCACCAAGACTCTAAGAAAAACATCACTTAACTTCCTAAACATCATTTCATACTTCAACAATAACTCATCTAATTCTAAAATGCACTATTGGTGGGGACTTTTTCCTCATCACCAGGACCGTAAGAAAACATCACTTAACTTCAAAACTATCATTTCATAATACATGTATGATATAAACTAGGCTCTACTCATGGAAATTATTAAAATATACTAAATAAGCAAAATTTTTTATCCCTACAAATATTAGAAGGCATCCACATTACTTTCCCTTCCCAAAGCTCTGCTACATATCGAACATTATAGATGCACACTGGCAAATAAATACATACAGATAACCTACTAATCCATTCAATTCTGTAGAATACGACAACATCCGAAATTTATACATAAATAAATGTTATAATTGTGCAAAATAGACACACACACATTTGGATAAGAATATACAAAAAAAAAATAATTCTAAGTTATATACTATGCAAGCAACACAGTAATCAAATAATGCATTAAGGTATAACTTTTAATTCAGAATAGACTTTAAATTGTTTTTTAAAATTTAATAGTTATAATTATTACGAATGAGTTTTCTTTATCATCTCTAGCAAACAATTTCAATTATACGTTCATTGATTTTAAAGCCAAAATTCTCACTTTGAGATAATAAAATATATAAAATAAATGTAAACCTCTCTCCAATGATATAATAAAAAAAATATATTTCTTTCCTTTACCTTCATAAAAAAAAAATAAGACATATTTGTATAAAATCAATTTTTACCAACATATCCACTATTTGTGAATATGCATTCTGAGACACTCTAGAAGTTTATAATAGCACAAAATTATAAGCAAAACATAATAATAAATATGCCTATCTGTCTATCATATACATTAATGATGACAAGTAAAAGAAAACAAAGAAAACAAAAGTCATTTTGTTCTTTGAGTTAAAATAAAAAGTTCACTTGCAAAGTTTTACTCCGAGTTTATTAAATGATATGGGGACAGATTCCAAACTGAATTCAAACATGAAATGAATTTCTGTGGGATAACCCTTCCCAAAAAAAAATATAGTCATAACTTAAAAATGATCTGGCATCTCCAATGTTTATAGCATAGCTATTTGAGCTTACTACATCACACATAAGTAATCAATTTCTCCTTTTTATTATGACAGAAATATGAGAGACATTTGTTTAAGCTACAATGGTACAAGAATTATTTACAACAGAAATATGAGAGACATTTGTTTAAGCTACAATGGTACAAGAATTATTTAATCCACTTCATAGTAGTTTTAAATTAAGTAAGCACTTGTTTTTAATAAATTTCTTAAATAGCATTTGACATTTTATAATCTAGTATACACATAGTTTATTTTTAAAATTGCCAATTAATATATCATCACTCATTGGTAATTCCACAAGCAATAATACTTCATTTTATAGTGCATCCTTATCGAAGAGAAAAGAAACACAATCACATCCCATCCTTCCATCCGATTTAAGTACATATTTAAAGAATAGTATCCTTTGATTATTTGGGTAATTCACATTTTATTCCTTTCATTAAAAATACATATTACTTTTAGAAACACCAATTAAATAAATGCTGTCATTTTTCCATAATGAATTTAAGTATGGCATGATATATCAAAATACACATATCCTTTAATTTTACATTTAACTTTCATAAAAGCAAGAAATAAAATATAGTCAAAAATTAAAATAAATTCTGTAAAACTGTTCTGCACATATTTCCAAGAGATATTATACAACACATGTAGATAATTATAAAGTTCATGCATTTTATTTTCCTTCTTAATGATAAGTAAACAAAGTAATGCAAGCTTAATATTATCAATATATATTTTAAAATATTAATAAGTATGAGGTGGTTAATTCAAAAGTTTAAAATCAAGGAGAGAAATGAAAAACCGATGTACCTTCTTAAATTTTAGTCTTGCATTCCAATTGAAGACATTTTTCCATAATGAATTTCCTAATATTTTTCCAAAAGTTTACTCCAAAGTTTTTTTTTAAATTAATATGACTTCAGCAACTGGCTGCAATTACAATAATAATGAGCAGTTTACTGGCTGCACTAATAATAATAATGAACAATTTTTAATGTAAACTATCTGTTAAATAGATATCTCTTTCCCCCCTCCTCATCACAAGGTCATTTTCCTTCAAAAGGTTAACTCCCACCTTTTTGCACTTAACCTCATTACATGCAAGGAATCTTTTCTTTAAAAAAATCATTGATTTTTACAATTAAATCAAGACAAATAATAATAATAATAATAATAATAATAATAATAAAACTTTTACAAACTTGAAAGAAATGAATATTAATTAACTGTTAAACAAAAATGATTAATAATTTATTTAATTCGTAGAATAATCCACTGATCCAAATATCCATTAATCATTGGAGAAAAAAAAATATATTTTTTAAATTATTAAAGGTAATTTTTGTAATTTAAATGTTTTCATGTTAAATGTACTATTGCCTAGTGTTATTAACAGATGAAAATAAAATGAAACACAATACAGACATACAGGCATGCCCATGTACTGCAACCTCAATATTAAACTATCTTGACAGAATATAATTGAAATGGCTATTAATGTTGATAAAGGGATAGGAAACCATTCCAACCAATACTAAACCCTAACATAAAATAACTTTGCATCCTTCTGACAAAATATACTAATTCTTATAATAAATAACCCCTCTTTCTTGCATTAAATACTTCATTAGCTATAATAATAATAATAAATGCTTATAAGTGGTTAATCAAATGCATAAGCAATCAACATCTCAAGCTCTAAACAATTTTCAGTAAAATTTTTAAAATTTTAAGGCTATTTCATTTTTTTAATACAATACAACTATTCACTACAGATACAAAGTATCTCAATTCCTTGTGCACATTCAGAGGGTCACAATATATATATATATATATATATATATATATATATATATATATATATATATATATATATATATATATATATAGAGAGAGAGAGAGAGAGAGAGAGAGAGAGAGAGAGAGAGAACTTCAAAAATAAAGTATTGCAATGCTATGAATGTTAAGATTAAAGTGTTCATAAGCAGTTCCAGATTAGAAAATAATTACTTATAAAGATAAGAAACAATAATAATTAAGTATGTTCTAGACCATTCCACTATCCAGGGGCAGCTATAAAAGATCATAGATAAAGGGAATTGGGTCTCATTACACACTCACATCATTGAAGCTGATGGTTGCTGACAGAAAATACATAATAGCCAGAGTGTATGGATCCCCCAAGTGAACTCCATCACTGAAGGAACCAAGGACCTAGGAACTATACAGGCCACATTGGCTTTATTATAATTTATGTATGTCTTATGAGGTCATATATTTTGTAAGTAATAATATTGATATGTATAAATTGTAATTATATTCAGCATTGTGTTAAAATCTTACTATTAGTAACTTGCAGCAATAATGTCAGTAATTAGTTATAAAACCTTGTTTCTGAATTACATTTATTTCTAGTCATCAGTCCACCTTTACCCAATTGTGTTGGCTGTACACAGCGGAAAACTAGTGCAATCTTGACAGGATAGAACTCAACTTGTAATTCTGCATCGTAATACAATTGTGTATTCGGAAATTGTGGAAGAATTTTTTTCTATTTATTAGTTGTTTGGATGAAGAGTTAAGATGACAACTGTGCCATAAGTGACAATAAATGAGTTTAATGTGAATAGTCCTATTGACTGGCCAATATATTTAAAAAAGATTGATAATTTGTTTATTTATTAATGGGACTATTAGTGATCCCATTAAAGTTGCCGCATTGTTATGTTGTACTTGGTAACAAATGATAGAAATCACAAATCGGTTATTCAATCATGAAGAACCAGGGAAAGTGCCATACAAAGTAGTAGTTGGAAAATTAAATAATTATTTTAGCCCCAAGCTCTCTAAGCACATAGTGTGGCTACATTTTAGAAATAGATGGTAAAATAACAGATGATGCATACAAGATGACCAAACATTGAGAGAAGAGCTGTAGTTATGGTGATGCATTAGAGGATGCTCTACTTGAACAATTACTTTGGGGGATGCCCAATGATGGACTGAGACAGCAGTTACTGGCCTCAAAAGACTTTACATATGAAGAAGCAATCAAGGTGGGAGTAGCTCATGACCTAGTGCTTGACCAATCAAGGGAATTTTGAAATTTTATCAATAAAATGAATGTAGTGCATTTATACAATAAACTGAAAATAAATATCAGTCCACTAAGAGTAAGTCAAAATAAATTGTTTGCAAAAAAAGTCACATGATATGTAAGTGAAGATTTAACAAAGTATGTTGTAGAGCCTGTGGCAAAGTCAGTCATTTAGAGAAAGTGTGTAGGTCTAATGGGAAAAAAAGTAGTGTATCATCCACTTTCCAAAAGATAAATAAGCAGAAATGTGAGATCTATAATATCCAGGTTGATCATTGTAACTAATTCATGATGTCAGTGAAATTATTAAATACAAAATTGGAAATAAAAATTGACAGTGGATCGGACATATCACTGATGATGGTCAAAGACTAGGATATGGTAACAAAAATTGTGTAAACTCCCCTATATTAATGAGAACTAGTTTAAGTGAAACTTGCTCATGGTAATAGTATGAGAATATTAGGAAAGTAGAAACATAGAAATTTAAAAAAAGGCCTATAGGTTACCATTGTATATAATACAAGACAATCTTAACCCCATTATAGCTAGGTAATGGTTTGATACTCTGGGAATAGAAATATGTATGATTAGAAAGACCTTTATTGAGGAAGAAATAAAAAAATAAATTTATTTAGTAATATAGAAAGCCAAATCAGTACTATGCCCATTGATATAGCCCTGCAAGATTGAGCAACTCCCATGATTTTCAGACCTAGAAAAGTTCCCTTTGCACTTCAATCTAAAGTGGAACAAGAGTTAAATGATTTAATTAATAAGGGAGTGTTGATGCTGGTTAGGAAGACTGATTGGCAACTCTGACTGTAATGATATCTAAACCAAATGGATGAAAGATCTACATAAAGTTATTGCTGATTCTTCTTGATCAAAATTTATTGAGTAATGAAACACAGAGCACAGAATTGCAGTATGCAGAGGAAAAAAAAGTCTGGGTGAGAGAAGTTCTTGAAAAACACTGGGTGAAAGGCATAATTAAAGAATACCCGTAAACTTACGCATGAGGGTTACATTTGCCTGTTTTCCATTTAGGAATAAAATAGAGTCAATTTAGCATAAACATTGTTTGATTTTATTTCTACTCTAAAAATACTTTCTTTTAATTTTACAATAATTTCATGCTTAGCAGTATGTCTTTGAAAATGGACTTACAAGCTGATCTGAATTTAAAAACAATGCCATCCTTAGTCTGGATAACTTTTACAAATCCATTTATTAATTCCATTAAAATTAGTTACTGGACTTGATCAACCACCTGTGGTGCTGATATGAACAAAGAAATTTCCCACTGACAATGAGTGTATTATAGAGAGCTATCTCAACCACAAATATATCACTCTAACCATATAAATGAACAATACATTTAAATAAAGCCTTGCTCTACTCTGAGACTTAAAAGCTAATATATAATCCATTAAAGGAATTATGCCTGGCTCACTCTTGAGACTTACTTTGACAAATATAAAAATATGTCTGGCTCACTTTAGAGACTTAGAGGCAAACAAATATAATATGGTTGGGAATATTACTGAGATAAGGACTCCGATATATCTCAAAATAATAAAAATGTCCCCATTCATCATCAATACAGAAAGCAATATCATCAAAGTTCAACAAACTCACCCCCCCTATATATGCAAAATATCTTTTTCTTTCCTCAATTTCTGCTTTATCATTATCCCTTTTGTTTATAATAGTATCAGGAGTATGATTTATTTTCCTAGTGGGTGACTGAGCTTCATAATCTGATTGGAGGTAATACTCTCTTTTATTAATATCAATTCCACTTCCGGTCCAATGAATTATTCTTGTTCTATTGGGACTTGTGGCATTACCTGTTGACCTTTTCCCTTTTTTAGATAGCTATTCATGAAGATGGACCATCAGGTCTTCCTTCACACCATGACATTTTGTACCTAATGGAATTTATCTGGGGTTCATATTCTCTTTTAAATGGCTCTCTCAATCATCCTTATTTGCAGGCTTGCTACTATCAAAAGCATTGAGCATTTCAGCTACCTGTTCTACAGCTTTTCAATCAGTTCTTATTATCATCTGTTCAATGTGATTAAGGAACTATATCTAACTATGTGTATAATCTGGTTTTCAGCTGTCAAGGTCTTAGTTTGTTTATTTGCAGTTGAAAAAATGGAGCGAATGTCTCTCCAGGTCTACATTTCTATTGAGCAATATGGCGTTTGATCCTTTCTTGACAATCTACACACCAGTAGGAATTTTAAACTGGTCAAAAGTTTCAGGTTGTCAAATGAATCTTACCATACTTGAGATGTGCTTTGGAGATGGCTACAAGCAATTGCAATTTTAGCCTTGCCAGTCAATTTATTTAAATTAAAATATATATCTCTAAGCTGCTAAGATACTAAGTTGGAATATCCCCTGCATGTACTGAAAAAACCATAATTTTTAAGCATTGATTGACAATACTGGGATTAGAATTATATATGTGTGTATTAATGTCTTTGTACACATCCCTACTAACATTGGTTGACTATTTTCTTGTGTGGCAGTTTTTCCATAGCCGAGTTTACCTTAAATGAGACTTTTTCTTTTATATCTAGCTCTATTTTCACTAACCTCTCTGTTACCTCTTCCTGTATTTTAATTTCACTTCCATCTTTATTTGAATATATTCAATTGCCTGAGTCAAGTAGTTGATTTCTATATTTGCTTGGGTAACCCTTCCCTATTCTCTATTTTTACCTCTTCAATATCCTATGCAATTGTTCAAATTTTTTTACCCTGATCATCTTTATGACTTACTTCACCAATTTTACTCCCTAACTCTACAAAATGATTTTCCAACCTACCTATTATTTGTTTACTCAATTGCTCTATCTGTTGTCTGATTTCTTTTGTCTAACTCTCAATTTGGCTTTTAAGTTTTTCATTTTGTTATTCCATTTGGCTTTTCATTTCTCAGAACATGCTTTCCATCTTCTATTTATTTTATGTTTTAAGATCTTTCAATGCTGTGTTTTGTTCTTTCATTAGTTTAAACATGCTCTTTATTTTCTTATTTAAATTCTGCAAACATGTTCATGATCATATTCATAAATTCACTATTATGAGTCTCAGTTTTATTTTTCTGAGTTTCCATTTTTGCTTTAGCTCAGGAAATCATATATATATAATTTATAATAAAATTAGCTACTAACTTTATAACATTGTTTTTAAAAAATGTATATAAAAATTAATATTTCTTTTATTTATTTAATAACTAGAAAGTCAATGTTTCTTTTCATCATGTAGCTTTTCCAAAATTGCATTGTATTCTAGTTTTAATGTCTTATTTTATTTATTTGCATGCTACTAGTTCTACCAATCTATTTCTATCACTATTGCTATATCCATGATATTTTAAAGTTTACTTTTTCACATGTTATTGCTTTATCAAAACCTATACATTTCATTAAAAGAAATTTTGGTGCTAGTATTATAGATAAAGATGCCGTAGGATGGTGTCGTTTTCACGCTAAAACTATAAAATATGAACATTCACAGGCTGTTGATTTTAGTAATTTTTCTGTTTGTAATGCGAAAATGAAAACAAAACAAAATCGACTTTTTTAAATATTATTTTTTATTAAAGTATACAATAATAAATCGTCTTTTTTAAATATTATTTTTTATTAACGTATACAATAATAGTAAACAAATTACTATTTGATACATCTATTTATTAGAAAAATAAATTTTCTATCGTGCATTTTTTTACTTGTGTTACGTCTTTTTTTTTAAATCAATTTTCTATCAGATATTTTTTTACTTCTGTTACGGATTTTTTTTTTTGTTGTTGTTTAACAGATAAACATATATTATGGCTATTTTTTATTTCAAATAAAGAGTAACAGTTGTTAGTGTTAAGTTTAGGGTTAGTTTAGGGTTAGTTTTAGGGTTAGTTTTAGGATTAGGTTTAAAATTAGTTTTAGGGTTAGGTTTAGGGTTAGTTTTAGGGTTAGTTTTAGAGTTAGGGTTAGTTTTAGGGTTAGTGTTCTGTTGTTTGTAATGCTAAAATAAAAAAATTCAAAATCGTAACCATACTCGGACAAAATAAAAAAACTCAAACTTTTTTAAACAACAACAAACACATATAAATGTCTTCTTTACTTATTAAACATGTTTATAATATTTGCTTTTTATGAAATTTACAAAAAATCGTGTATATTTGTACTTTTCTTACTGGATACTTTTTTGGTACCGCTCTTTTTTACTTCAAAAATATACACACGGTAGAAGTCTTCTTTGTCTCGTTGAATGTTATGAACAGTACATTACTTGATGCGTTACCTAATTGCAACTCACTAAAAACATAGATCTTTAACATTTTCCCAATTAAAACTTCAATACAGTATGTTGTAAAAAGTCTTAGAATTATTACTTTACAAAATCTGAACATTTTAATCCTTTAAAATAAAAAAAAATTCAATGAAAACAACATTTTCATCCGATTCAAATACAAACTCTCTCATCAAGTCGTAATTGTTTTATAAATTTGTGCAAATTCGCAAAATATATTTGCTTCCATGCAATATACATGCTGTACTGTGACGTGACATAGCGGCCTGCATTGTGTAGCACAACAAAAAAGTTGTACTATTGAAAACGTGGGTTCGAATGTGTCGGCCACGGAACAGGATTTTAATGTGTTTTGGCGCGAAAACAGCGCCATAGAACAGCATCTTTAGCTATAACATCAGTACCAAAATTTTCATTCTGAAATTTTTTAATCAGTGCTGCCCTCTTTTTGTTTTTTCATGGCATCATTGTAGAGCAATTATAATATAAATTTTCCACACATTTTTATATTGCAATTACAAATTTTTAAAAGTAACTAAAACAAACATTTATATGCTAGTAAAATTCTATATATACATGTAAAAGAAAATCATGCAAGATTCTTCAAGATTGGTGCAATATTTGTTGACTTATAAAGTCTCAAACAAACAAGCAAACTAACACATTTATATAGTAATGTAGATAATGAAACACAAAATAATTATTTCTACTTTAATAAAAAAATATATATTTTTAAGTTTTATTGTAATTTAAAAATTATATGCTCTATTCTTCAATGAAGATGTAAACCTAAGTCGAATTTTAAAGCAGTACAACATTGTTATATTATTTTGATGATGTCATGGTTTTAAAAACTACATTCTTACCATATTTTTCCCACATGGTGTTTCTTCAAAGGCTTTTATTTTATAAATCGTTAAGTCTACATCTTCACAAATTAACTCATGGCAAATTTTCTAAAAAAATTAAATATATTGAAAACAAATTATAATTTGTGGTAGTAAATAACTATTACATTATTGATATATATTCCTAAGTGTTTAGGTACATTCTATTGAACAAAATATGAATTTCAATATTTTCACAGTAAAAAATGTTTGATTGTTTATGAGTATTTGGTTAATAAGATCCACTGTATAAGGTTTATATATATCATGATTGGATTTACTAAATGCTTGAATAAAAATTGGTCTGTTTTACCTCACCTAGTCTTTTGAGCTTGATCAAATTTTTGTATTAAAATACATGGGAGATATCAAATAAAATAGTGAAAATACAGAAAACTAAGCTGTATTTTTTTAAAATTCAAGTGAAACTTGAAATGCTGTGCATTTTCTTGGGATATTTTAAAAGTAAGTCCATATGTAATACAGCTAGCTATCAATTTATTATGTGTTCAATAAATATGTATGAATTTATAATCTATCTACATCTGTGTGCAGTTTAAACAATGGTAGAGTGTCAGATGCCGGTGTGAGTCCTAGGATTGATTCTAGTGCTGGAATTTCTGGAATTCAAATCTTATGAACTCTCAAGCAATGAAGTCAGTCAGATAGTTATTTATCTTGAGAGTAAAAGAAGTTAAACTCCTAAATTCCGATTAATTAGCATTTCATCAGACGAATGAGTTCTTTTTTTGTCATTGACGATCTACGATGCTCATAATATCTTTGCTCTGTAATGGTATAACTATCTTAAATCTATTGCTAGGAAAAGAGAAAAAAATAATTATATAGGTAGTTATCCATATTCAAATCGTATAAATAAATATTAGCATATTATGTAACAGTAGGAACTCATTAAATGAAAAAAATCAATTTAAACAAATGCCAAAATGGAGAAAAATGAATTTTTCAATAGCATTAAATTGTCCAAACAAATAAGCACATGTAATTAGTAAATTATGTATAGAAATGTTTTAAAAATATCTTACTCGGAGGTATGTTAGTTTAGCTTTAAAAGCGTGACCAAGTATTAGAGCACACTGTTCAGAAGCAGTCAGCACAGATCCTGGTTTAAAAAAGGGGTAATCATTAATCTTGTCTTGAAGACACTGCCCAGCCCTTGAACTAATATGATAAGAAATACAATATTAGAATGTACAAAAAAGACAGCTAAAAAAATTATAAATAATAACTATGATAAGCCACTAAAATAAAGCACAATAGATTTTTTTTATTTCCATTTTTGAAGCTATTTATTTATATTGTACCAGGTTCGATCCTTAATGATCTTACTACCAGCCTCTTAGGCAAAGAAGAACATACTTGGAGAGTATGTATGTCCAAACAATAGCTATAAAATATATAACTAGCGTTACATTTCCAGGACACAACTTCTTCTCGACTGTTGAATTCAACACCATGTTCAAAGCACTTTTTTGTTTTGTATAAACATGGGCGCCAGTTATTTATCCAGAAGACAAATAACGCACTTTAAACAATGGCCACTAACTCAACGCCTAAATTACACCCATGACTAGCTCAGCTACTTGTAATCAATACCAAATTAAAATTTCAATTAGTGGTGAAAAGTGACCAACAAATAAAGTTTTAAGTTTAAAGACAATTTATTTTAATTCACATTTATTAAACTAATTTTAAATATTTTATAAATCTTATTTACTAATATAACACATGCACATTTTTAATTCACACACTACAATATTTCATAATAAAGCATTAATAGTATTTGAAATTTAAACACACATATCAATAGTTCATTTTATGTATGATATAGAGTTCATATCCTTGACTCTTGGAGGATTGACACAAATGCGATGGCTACTTTAGAAATTAAAATAAGAAAATGTTATTACCTAGGATTTTAGAACGAGGACTTCTTGCTGTTTGCTGCTTCTAATGAAATATTTCTAACCGGTTAGATTTGAAGTTTCTTGAGGAGGTTTCATTCTTATTCATTGGTATTATTACTGGAAACAGTTAAATATTGACAGCGACTCTTCAAGTTGTTATATAAGCATTATCCTATTCATGGGCAGGTTTTGCTGTTTTACTGGACTCAGGCTGGAGAAAGTCGTATGTTTTCCGAGGTTTTAACACTGCATTCTTGATTCTGGATGCATAATAATCTGACTGATATAACTCTCTTAAACACAAGTGTTTTTCTGAACTGTAGTCTCAACTGACTGTTTTCTGAACTGACTCAAAGTCAACTCTGATGCAACTAACTCGACTAACTGTCCAATAAAAATTTGGCTATTTATACCTAAGACATGTTGACCATTTTGATATCCTCCAGCTATACCTGATGTCGAAATTCCTTTGATAATCCTTTAACCACGTGTTTTTGGAGATCGTTAATTAGTAGCCATGCAAATGTGTTGTTTTTATATTTTTAATTAGTAGCCACCGCAGAGTGTTTTTTAATTTTTTAACTTTCATTTATTCTTAATATTTAATACGCATACATTTATTACATTTACAGTTGCACACACATATATAATTTGAGATCCATTCATATTTATAAAGTTTTAAGATGACTTTTTTTTCTTTCTTTAACTTAAATAAAAGAGATTTATATTTTTAAATTTTTAACTGATATTTCAATTAATAATAATAAGAAAAAAAACCTTTACTTCTTTTATGAAACTTTAGTTTGATGCTTCTGAAGCAAAACCCCCTCCCCCCTTTTAATTAAATAACTAACTTTTATTGCAAACTCTTAAACTTTTACTTTTATGGTTTCTACAGCAATAAAAAAGAACTCTTAACTTTTAAATATTATTCTCTTTTAACAAATAATTTTTATCATAATAATTTTAGACAGAATTATTATGTGCCAATACAATGTTGGCACATTATATTAATTAAATAATATCATATTAACCAATAAAAAGGAGACTTTTGTTAAATTACTGCTAAAAATTACGTTCAAACTTTAATATCAAATTTGCATTGTGCGTCTATTTAAATGGAAGCTGGGTTTCTGCGATTGATGTAACTTCGATTTCCTGTGCAGCTGATGTGATGCGATGCACTATGCCTTTTTCTTTTTCAAAGTCAGGAATCTCACAGTCATTATGTCCAGAGAAATCTGTTAGCCACTTTACCTTCCCTTTCCATTCCCCACCCTAAGTTTTCTGATGAAGTCACTTTGATGGAAAGAGACACCTATTGGAAGAGGTTTAGTTGATTTTTTATCAAACACTGTAAATAATATTATAAATTTTTATAAATTTCTAAAAAGGATATAAATAATCAATTTTAATATATATAATATACATAGATAGATACACTCTTAACTTTAAAAATAAAAAAAATAAAAACCTAAAAAATGAAAACTTCTCATAAAATAAACAAAATTATCACCCAATATAACTCAAACACAACATTCATAATGTGTAATTCTTGATATGTTCCTTTATAAACAATATCACATCATCATTGAATCATTTTTAATAAAATAATAACATAATTATAAAATCAAATTACTAACCACTTGTTAAAATTAATGAACCACATGTTTCAATAACTGGTCATGGACTCAACTCCATTATATAATGTATATGATAATGATTTATCATTAATATACTTTAATCGCATATAACTTTTTCAAAACAAGGAAAAACATATGATAAAATAAAAAAATACACACATTCAAGTAGTATTAAAAACTTTTGACTAAATAATAATACTCACACAATTATCCTAACTATCCATCCTTGACCTCCAATTAAACTTAATAATTTGTGACTCGCAATTATATTTTCAGCCAACCAAACTGATAAAGTTAATGGAAGAAGTTCGAGGTGAAACATAGATTAAGAAGTTGTTAATAAATATTAGAATATATAATCTCAGCATCTTGTGATCCCAGCGTAAACAATGCTTTTTGGGAGCAATACACTACAATGCAACAATGTGATGTGATTTAAGATGGCTTTTTATTATAAGTTTCCACACATAGGTATATGCCATACAGTCTTTTAACCAAGTTAAATACTTCTTTCCTCCAAACTCTTTATATATCTCAATAAGCTCATCTGTTTCTTTTTCCTTATTATTTAATTGTTTCTGCAGTCTTTTTTCACTTCTTTTTTTTCCCCATCCCATTTTAATAAGAATTACTTCAATAGTTTTGTATTCTGTTCACATATTCTCCAATTTTGTTAAACAAAAAAACAACAACACAAAATACCTACCTCTTTCATTGTCTTTATCTTTAAATTTCTCCCATCTTCCATACAATTTATCTGATCATCTCTCAATATTCTACATTCCAAAAATAAATGTTCCATACTCTTTTCATCATCTTTACATAAATTGTATTTGCAGCAAAAATTTTTATTCTACTTTTGTCTCCATTTTTTAATATCCCAATAATAATCAACTCATTTTTAATGTTATTATATATATCCTCTCATTTTTTATATATATTTTTATCCTTATACAACCCCAAACTATTTTTACTCATATTCATTTTTCACAAACTATTTTTACTCATATTCATTTTTCACAATTCTATTTTTTTTCTCTGACTTATCTATTCTTTTTTCTAAAATACATTTTTTTACACAATTATCTCATTTTCTATATAAATATGCAGTAATAAATTATTATCTAAAAATTCATATATTACTACAGTTCTGCTATCTATTACAAGTAAAATCAACAGATGTTAAATGGTACTGTTTATTAAATCCTTTATCCAATATTTAATGAATTGAAGTGTTCTAGATCTAGCTTTAACATTCCTCACTGATGAAGTCCACTTGCTAGAAACAGATCTAGAGCTATAGATAGGATAGTACTAGATAATGATTTAATAAGCACAATCATCTATCAGTTATTGATTACTCAAGTTTTCAAGAGGTTGCACAACTGGAGTGATATAGATTTGCTTTTGAATGTTTATAAATTTAATTATAAAATAAAATATATATCTGTGATAAAGAATCATTACTGATAATATCTAACCTAATAAACAAGGATTAATAATCATTAATATATTTATGTAAAATGGATGGTATTAAAGTTGTGACAGTAGAAAGATTGACATTTACAAATCAAATTTTAATAATTGGTTATTAACTATAAAATGTTTTATGCACAATTCTTCCTATTAAAGGGTTACTTTTAAACTAAATTAGTTTAATAATTTATGTCATTGCTTACCAGAACCTTAGCATATTTTAGTCTAGAACAGAATATTTAGTGATTATTGCAAATTCTTTTGTAAAATCATAAAATATTTAATTTAGACTTAAAAGTAATAATAAAGACCTACTTTAAAACTTTTTTGAATTTTGATACATCACAAGAAGTCCATAAATGAGAATTTCCATGCACCTGCTGTGACATAATGTAGTAGCTATCTGCACAAGCCTCATTTCGTGAGATATGTCCAAATCCTATGCTATGACCCAGTTCATGGATAAGATGCAAATTAGATGACCATTTGTATTTTTTAACAATGGTACATCCGTATAACTGATCACACAATTTCCCAGGAAAGGATATACCTGTAAAAATAAAATATTAATGAAAACTAATAACCAATGAATAATAATTAATAATTATAAGACTTAATTATTCAATTTATTTGCTAAAATTATATGATTTTGAATAGTGAAAAGCAGTTGAGGCAACCTAGGTTAAGTATAGGCTAGTGAATACTGAAATTTTTTTTGAGTTTTACAAACTATCTAGGATTTTGCTTTAATGAAGATAATCCAAAAGCCAGTTCAGACAGCCTTCAATCTATGATAGCCTTAAATAGGTATTTGTTATTCTTAGTCAAAGGATAAAGTCTACGGTTAATCCTAATTGATCAGATCATTATAAAAATAAAAAATATCATTATAATATGATGCAGCCTTCATGCTTTTAAGGGGATGCCATTATGCATCAGAGAGACAAAACTCTCCATACAGTATTGCCATTCAGTGCAAGCCAGAGTAATTAATGGATGCCTCTGTGTAAAAGTTTGTGTAAGCATAAAAAATAGTGATCATAGTGGTTTAACATCTATAGGTGCTGAATCCAAAACAACCTCTATGTAAATACTGAGATACTAGAAATAATTGTGTTAGGGGATTAAAATTAACAATAAAAATTATGCTGCTGCCGTGCCCTTATTCATTGTTTGTAGGACTTTATTTTGCTAGCAGTAATATAATAGTTATATGATAATTCAGGATAATTTTAAGAAAGAATAAAAAATCCATAAGGATTAAGTTAACAATATAGGAATAAGTTCTGAGAGATATAAAATATACTACTTTTTGAAGTATCAATAACAAATATTTTATTTGAATGACTCATTAAAATGATTGATGGCTGTTATTGCTGTAATGGATGATGGAATCACAAGTTTTCTCTCTAAATTGCTTGAAATGCTATCTCTGATTTAAAGTATAGCTATGTAGCAAAATAGAAATTTTTAAGGTGTGAGAGTATCTAAATTAATGAGTTATGATGTGAGATGTGAAAGAATGTTTTATAGTAAAGATGAGCATGGCTTTGAATCTTCAGTTGAGTATCTAAGTTTACTAATGTATAAGCTTGTACAATACTATAATATATTGTTGTTTGTTTACATAGTTCCAGTGTTCTGTTCATTCCATAGTGTAACAGTCAGAAAACGTGTGACTCGTTTAACATAGTGCAGAATTCGACCACCACATAGAATGGCAGCACCATTGAGGTAGCGAAGCCACTCATAGTACTGAGTTCAAACATAGTTTATCGGTTCCACAATACAATCTACGAAACAATGCATCTGATGCAACATTAGTAAACATTTCTTTAGGCATGGTGGTCAGGGTTTGCAAGAGATTCATGATTTTATTCCGAGTCAGCCAATAATAACACTAATATTAATTAAACACTTATATTTACATAATCGAGGAAATATTATATAGAATGGGTATCGAATAAGTAAAACGTAACTGCAGACGTAGTTTGAAATTATTTATTTAAAACATTTTAGTGATAAATCATTTACTAGTAATATATGCTAAGATTTAAAGTTTCAGTAGCGGGATTTTCTGATACTATTATGTAGTAAAGAAATACATTTATTTATTTAGACATATTTTATATTTAAGACCTCAGTAGCAGTATTTCCGATACTGTAATGTTTACAAAAGAAAAACATTTATTTGATGACGTAATCTAGCTACCTAAAATTCTCAAGCAAGTATTTCTAAGGCATGCCTTGAGGGATTTATACCTTTGCAATGCAAGAGTCTAAAGTAAAATTTATAAGAGTAGCGGCGGACATATATTTATTTAATTAAAATATTTACTAACAACTAAGGGCAAACATTTATTTGAGAGTGAATTATAAAGATAATGCAGGGGCAGAGTGATACATAGAATAATAAAGTTAGTTAAAGAAAACACGTGGTATGCTAGAAAGGTGATATGGAATGGCAGTATATTGAAACTGCAAAGCCATGAATGAGTTTATAAGAATGATGAGCTGGCATTTGCCATCGGCCCAAGGAAGTAAGGTGTTACATAAGCATAACCAGGGACAAGCAGTCCGTGTCGCGATTTGCCTGCTGGCTGCATGACAGTCATCAAGTCCTACGGGACATTCATTTGTCAGCTTGTGTAGGATGACTGGGGTTAATTTCAACCCTATAGAATCCGGAATATTCACGGCTTGAAATGGGTCATCGCGTCTCTAAAACGTAACACATGTATAATGTATAGGCGATTCGGGTAAGATTTAAATATACTTTCTACCTCGGCCCTACATTATCAACATTTAATAAAGAACGTTGGCGACCCTCAAAGAAATGCAATTTTATGGAATTATTAATTCATCATCATCATCATCATTATCAATCCACTGCAAGATGAAGGTCTCTCCAAGTTTAATCCATCTTCTCCGATCTTCAGCTTCTCTTCTCCACATCACCCCTGCACACTTTCTTATTTCATCCATCCATCTCACATGTGGTCCATTTCTGGGTCTTTTACAATCTCTTGGAATCCAGTTTAAAATTTCAATTGTCCATCTATTATCATCTCTTCTAGCAATATGACCAGCCCAACTCTACTTTAATCTTTTAATTTTTTCAATGAGGTCAGTAATACCTGTTTGTTCTCTTACCCATACATTGCGTTTTCGATCTCTTCATGTTACTCCCAACATACATCTCTCCATACTTCTTTGAGTGATCTGAAGTCTCTGTATTGCTCTTCTATTAAGTGTCTAAGTCTCAGATCCATAAGTAAGAACTGGTAAAACACATTTGTTAAAAACCTTCCTTTTCAAACACAAAGGCATATTTCCTTTTAGTATCAAGTTATTTCTACCAAAAGCACTCCAACCAAGTTTAATTCTATGATTAATTTCTTCCATTATGTTTCCATCTGTATTAATAATCTGACCAAGGTATTTGTAACTGTTAACTTCTTCTAATTCATCATAATCAATCTTTATTTTCATATTTTGAGCAAATCGATTAAACATTACTTTAGTCTTTTGAACATTTATCTTTAGTCCTACTTTCATCTGATAATTCCTGCAACATATCCTGCAGCTCTGAAGCATTATTTGCAAAAACAACTACATCATCTGCGAAATAATCTCCATTTACTTTCACTCCTTTAGTTTCCCATTTTAATCCACAAAATACTTCTTGCAGCACTGCTGTAAAAAGTTTTGGAGATATGGAGTCACCTTGTCTTACAACTTTCTCAATATTGACTTTCCCAGTATAATTATGTAATCTAATTGTTGCTGTTGCATTTTTATAAATATTCTTCAAAATATGACAATATCCTGGATTTATACCTTGATGATCCAATGCTTTAATCACTGAAGAAATGTTTATAGAATCAAATGCCTTTTCATAATCTACAAATCCAAAATATAATGACAACTCATATTCATTTGTCCTTTCTATAACTTCTCTCAACACCTGGATATGATCGACTGTACTAAAACCACTTTTAAATCCAGCTTGTTCTCTTGGTTGGTGGAAATCCAATGTTCTCTGTAGACGAGTTGTAATTATCTTGGTAAAAATTTTATATAAAACTGATAAAAGGCTGATAGGTCTGTAATTTCTAATATCTTCTTTATCACCTTTTTAAAATATTAATATTATTACTGCATTCTTCCAATCATCTGGTACATCTTTATCATTTAGACATTTGGTATATAACTTTGTTAAAATTTTTTCTATTTCTTCACCTGCTTCTTTTAATATATCAATTATAATTCCATAATTACCTGGAGCCTTTCCCTTCTTCATACATTTAATTGCATGTCTCACTTCATTTAAAATTCTGGGCAATTCGGAAGATGTAATAGATATAGGAGGTACTTGTTCTTTATTATTATATAATTCTTGATAAAAATCTTCTACCAATTTCATGATGTCATCTCTCTTTTTAGTAACAATTCCATCTTTTTTTCTTATTGCAGATATAAATTTCCTACCAATACCAAAATGTTGTTTTACATTTTTAAGACTTTTATTTTCTTCTACAGCTTTCCTTTCTAGTTCACAATTATACTTTCTTATATCATTTTCAACTCTTTTCCACACCATTTTGCAAAATTCGAGATATTCAATTCTTTTTAATGCATCATTTTTGTATATCTTCATATTCCTTTTTTTCTTCATAAATTCTCTAGTCGCAGTAGAAATTTTGTTGGTCAATTGCTGCTTTTTTCTACCAGCTATCTTTGTTGCAGTTTTTAAAAGTCTATCAGTTATTTTCATATTAATTTCATTCAAATCTGAATCATGCTCAAAATCTACTAATACTTGAAACTGATTTGTAAGTTCTAATTTAAATTCATTAGAATGTTTCTGAAGATTAGGAATATCAACTGTAAATATTGTTTTTCTTAATAATTTTTGTCTCTCTAGTTTCACATTAACACGTATCTTACACCTTACTAATCGATGATCACTTTCTGTGTTAAATTTATTAAGAACATTACAATCTTGAAATATGTATTTCCTATTAGTCAAAATATAATCCAATTCTGCTGTACCTTCATTTGGATGCTTCCATGTCCATTTCCATTTAACATTTTTCTCAAAAAAAGAATTCATAATATAAAGTTTTTCTTTTTCTGCAAACTCCACAAGTCTATGTCCTCTCTCATTTTTATTACCATAACCAAAATTACCTACAGCACTTTCATCTTTCATTTGTTTACCAATTCTAGCATTAAAGTCTCTTATAACGATTTTAAAATGTTGTTTACTCTGATCAAAAGCCTTTTGTACATCCATATAAAAATCTTCTACTACTTCATCACTATGAGAACTTGTTGGGGCATAAACCTGAATTATCTGCATTTGATATCTGCTATTAAGTTGTATAACTAATCTTGCCACTCTGTCTGATACACCATCAATCTCCACAATATTGTTCTTCCACTTTTTATTTATAATGAATCCTACTCCACTTGTATTTCCAATATTTGTGCCTTTATAATAGAGTATATGTCCACTTTTTAAATCAATAGTCTCTTCACCTTTTCTTCTAACTTCACAAAGTCCAACAATGTCCCATTTAATATAAGAGAGTTCTTCTTCTAATTCTTGCAATCTTCCTTCACTTGAAAGTAATCTGCAGTTGTAAGTACCTAAATAAAAAGTCATGATCAAATGGCAGCCTGGGTTCACAATCAGGGGATTCTTAGCACCCTCCACCTTCAACCACCAACCGCTGCCTTGGTTGGTGACTTTACAGCCTCCTGGGAATAAGGGACATGTTTTACTTTTGTCTGTCATAATTGTATACATGTATTGGAAAAATATTTATCATTTACACAAACATTCATTCTGCCTTATCAGGCACTGAGAAGAAAGACCATGGTGTTTCTTGATCTTAAACTCAGAGGTAAAAAGCCAATAAACTCACTGCACTGGCTAATGTGTGTTGGTGAGCAGCCCATCCATGTTCGTATACTATATGAATAATCACATAGTAGTAACAGCTGCAACGACAAAAATGTATGGAGTGGACATTAGGAATTTGGCCTGCTCGGTTCCTTTAAGGCCTCCAAGAGGAATCAAAGGGTCTCCTTTCAGTTAATAGCAAACTCCTTTCTACAGCCATTATTAATTAAGACTTAATAAATATTAAACATATATAAACTGGGTGATTATTACAACTAATACGCCAGCCATTTGCGAAGTAGTAGACCCCCGCATTACAATAAATGAGGCATTGAATGCTTGTTGATTTATATGAAAATTAAGTTATTTATGAAAGTAAATGTTAATGAAAATTTGACATGCATTCACTGTTTCAAGCGATCATAGATTCAAACTTAGAAAATTATGAGCATGCGATAATTATATGATAAAATGTAGATTTTAGAAATATGTACCCAAGAAAGATAGAGTGAGGTAAGCTAGATTATTAGAGAAATTTGCACAATAAATTAATTATTAAATTTTAGTTTTACAAATGATAATTTTACCATTTTATAAGTTATATAAGTAGTATGAAGACTGAGCTATAGCATATTAGTAGAGTACTCTAGAAAATTTGGACACAGGTACCTGTTTTATGAGAAATTTTCCGATTCCATTGGTCTGTAGCAATTGTTCATGATTAGCAGTTCTTTCTTGTGTTTAGGTGGTTCATTTAATTTAACAGCAGCAGCAGCTTTCTCATTATTTTAGGCAGCAGATCTTCGTGGTTGAATTTATGAAGGGCAATGGAAGGTTTGGCATCCGATAGGCCATCTCCCGCGCGGAGAATAGTCTGGGCGCTTTTACTCGGTCGTCATACCGTGGCAGGAACAATTTATTTAATATTTTGGAGACTCTCAACTGATCGAGAGCAGAACTAAAGTTAAAGTGAAAAAAATCTCTAGAAAGTCTAAAAATGGCCTCTTTTCTTATATCTTATCTTTACATTTTGTTAGTATATTTTTAGATTCCATTTAATCTGCCCTGAGGATAATCAATGCATTTTTGTTAATTCTAATTAGAGAAAACTGCCGTTATATTGTTTATGTTTAGATTTTACATTTAGTTTTCGCAATTATATTTTAGGGAATTTTTCTTTTTAATTAATCTATTATCTCTCACCGACCGATTCTTTTTAAAATTTCAAAGACAAAAAGGGAACATACGATTACTTTTACTTTTAATTAAATATTACATCAGATTTCTAAAATTATTATTAAATGAAATTTAAACAAAGCAATAAATAACGGATTTTACAATTCAAAATAAATAGTTAAAATTATATATTTTTATATAACTAAAAGAAGTCTAAATTATATTATTTATCTTTATTTATTGCCTTAAATTTAAGATCGAAATGTGTGCGTGTTTATGGTGAATTCTACATATATCTACACATTTTTAATATTGCTACATACACAATTCGATACCAAAAAGTTTAAATTTGGGTAGGATAGAGCGGTGAGTGAGAGACGATAGAAAAAAAGGTGAAAGAGGAAAAAATATTTCAGTAAAAGATTATATGAATAAATAATGATAAAATGAATTTGTAATTTGATGAAACTTGAATACAGAATGATTTAGTAATATATATTATTAATATAGTATTTAAACTAACAATATTTATTAAATATAATAAATATAAAATAATCAAGTCTTTTAATCAGTTAATGTTATAATATAAATAAAATTTGATGTCTATTTCCGATTGTCTATCTTAGAGATAATCCAATTTTGATAAATTGGGAAGAATTATTAATTAAAATAATATGTGTAATAACTGAAACACACAGGCTTATTATATACCTGGGTTTATATATGTAATATATAGGGTATTTGAGCACAGATTTTCACATGACCCACCACTCTCCACACTACCTCATAACACTGATACACTTGAACACATATATGTCGAAAAGATAAATAATCACCAATATACGTATTTCATGCTAAACCAGCAATCATTAGTTGGTCCAGATTACTACCTCTACACATATATATGCTATAAGTGCTCAGATATATATTAAGATAGCCAATCCTCATACTTTAATGGACAGGCTTCAATCTACTTTACACTCCAACTCTTCAACTGTCCATCCAATTGAAAATCTGATGGAATGCTCAAAGGCCACCCTAAGGCCGAGATTCTTGTCACACCCATGTTGACCTAAAGTCAATCTGACCCCTCATACACAGGACATCTTAATATATATCTGAGCACTTATAGCATATATGTGTGGAGATGGTAATCTGGACCAACTGATGATTGCTGGTTTAGCATGAAATACGAATATTAGTGATTATTTATCTTTTCAACATATATGTGTTAGAGTGTATCAGTGTTATGAGATAGTGAGGAGAGGGGTGGGTCGTGTGAAAGTCTGTGCGCATATACCCTATATATATATATGTAATAGTAAAATCTAAATAATATTTGGAATCATAAGAAAGCAATCATATTTTAATAATACCCACAGTTGAAATAGTTAGAATCAATATTATATGGAATGGGTGGAGGTATTGAGTACTTATTTGTTTAAATGTTAATCTTATTTATATGTTTACTAATAAAAGGGAATTTACTTGTAATTATTGTCTGAGTTTATATTTAAAGTCAGGTGATACCTCCCTGCTGCCAAAAATATGAGTAGTATTAATATGCAGGCATAATGAAAATCCAAGCTAGAGTGGAAGAAATAATAGCAGGAGGGAAAAAAGTAACAAGAAAAGGCAAAAACAAATATGGATAGGTAATATTTTTCTTTAATATTTTAGTTTATTAATATTTAACATATTTAATGTGTTTTAAATAGTCATAGGTAGGAAAGAATACATATATATTTAAAAAAAATTTTCCTAACTCTCTGGAAAATTTGGTGGAATTCAGATTGATGATGAAAATATTATCCTGATTCTAAAGTTTTTGGTTTATTACAAGCAATAAATTTTAAATTAATTTCGCATTTATAGATGCCCATTGTGTCACTTTTATAATACTACACGCTAATCCTGATACATGCATGATGCAGTCCATTAGAAGTAGCATGGATAATATTATCAAATAGCTCATTTATTAATATACATATATTTAGGGATCAAATATTTTATCATCTTAACCCCCTTTTTATTTTATAGGCTAAATCAGATTTTTTTCTCATTATAACTTTTTTTGCATTGACCTATCCAATTTATTGTAAGAAGATGATCCATTACAATATATACATAATTTTCAAATCACTTAAATGTTATTCTTTTTCAACAATTCCCTCTGTGAATAAATATAAGTTGACATTATATTTATTCACAGAGGGCATTGCTGAAAAACCAACATTTGGGAGAGTGATTTGAACATTTTGTATTTGAATTTTCAGCTAGCAATATATACTGGATTTTATGCACCACCTACATTAAATAAATTAATAAACAATTCAAAGGATAAAACTTTATTTACAGATAAAAATTGTATCATTTACAAATGGACATGTGGGTGTGGCCATGGATATATAGGTGAATCGAGGTGCACATTGGAAAAAAGAACAAAGGAACACTTATTGTTATTTAAAAGGGTTCAAAATACAAAACAAAATTTTAAAAATAATGATAATTTATCAGCTTCTGTCTTTTATGCCCATAATAAATCATGTATATATGGTTTCGATTTTAATTATAACAACGTAAAAATATTGGAAACTGAAAGAAATAATAATAAAAGGAAAATTAAAGAGGTGATGTTAATATGTAAATACAAGCAACATTTGGTTAATAGGCAAGCAGCAAACATTAAGATCACAGAATTGTGGGAAAGTTGACAACATTGAATTATGGGAAAGCTGACATTTTAAATGTGATAGTTGACAAAGCTACAAGTTAGTTGAAAGCACTCCTAAATGACTGTTATACATATATATTTTTTATAAGCTTTTAAATACTGTATTTTTAAATATTTATTTATAAATTTGAAAATATATATATATATAAAACAAAACAATATATCGACTAATAAACTATTAATTTCATATGATATCTATATATGTAATGTTCTTTTTTTGCGATAATATTTCCCACACTTGATTACAATGCTTCTACAATTCATTTCTTTACTGTAGCTAGCACTTTTGAAGTACAGGGCCTTCATTTTCAAAGCTATAGACAGTTCTGGTACTGATTGTTTAACGTAAAAGATGCAAAATTATGCAAATCATGTTTGCCATTTCCTAGAGATAGCATAAAACATGTCTCTTTTGTTCATTAAGTTAGCGACTGAATTAATAGAGTAGGCCTCTTTGATTTTTCTCCTCAACTCATGTTGCTCCCTGCATGACACGAGGATTATCTGGGATGCAAGAATGGCCTGTTATAGGTCTGTGCTGTGCGAAGATGGAAGAGTGGGAAGGATCAGCCAGCACCTTATTGTACGCGTACTTTTGTTGCGACAGTCTTGTGTGAACGAAGCTCTAGTCTCCCCATAGTATGAAGAGTGGCAGTTATTTTTTGGGCAAGCTATTTTATATACAGCCTGCTGCATGTATATTGGAAGGAATTAGTGTTATTGATGCATCTATTGAAATTGGGAGGGGATCGATAACATATGCTAAAATCATTGTGAAAAATTGTTTGTAGATTTGTGTGTATGTTTTTAATGTAGGGCAGTAAAATTCTGCTTTTGTTCTGCCTGTCAGCAAGGTTGGGAGAGTTTTTAAAATCTCTGATTATCTTGTTGATTGATCGTTGTTATATCTGGCCTTTATTAACTCATTTCTAAATCCCTCAATATTTGCTTTTCTATCAGCTTCAAAGCTACAGAGTCTGGAGTTTTTAATCAGAAATGTTTTCAGGCCTGCCAGCTTGTATGTATTGGGTGTATTTTACATATGGTAGATGTGCACTTTTGACAGACTGATGCCCCGTATTACCAAATATCACATGATTTTATTGCTATTTTATGTCTGTTGATTACTTTAATATTTTATCATATTTTTATATGATTAAAGATAGATTTCACTAATGATTAATGTAATATAGTTTTGAAATTATATACTGCTTCCTATCATGTGTTGTCCAGCCAATATTCCCAGTTCTAGTTTCAGGTTTAGGACTTTCACTAGTGAGGAAATTCGAATTTTGAAACTGGGCATCGAGACCTTTAGGATCTAATGCATCTTCACCTATTATCATTTATCTATCTTTTATACTATCAAGATATCAATCCAAATTGAAAAGCATATACATGTTTTGTATCTAAGCCAACTAGTTTATATAGTAATATAGATCTGAAACTAGTTCAGTGTCTATATATTATAATGTACTTAGTTTTTAAATAACTAGATACCTTTATTTTGTGTTTAGAATTTGGCAGAAAACAACAAATATCTCATGAATCTATCAAGTGACTTCAGCTTACATATTATTGTTTTAGTAGAATACTTTTTTATTAACTCTATTCAACTTACTGTAAGCTTTGGTAAGTAATAATAAATGCCAAATATAAATCATTATCCTTTGTTGTTCTAACCAATATCCTTAGGCCGGTTTCAAGCATATGGTATTCATCAGTGAGGAACTTTGGACTTTGAATAATGCATCTAAATCTTTAGAATCCAATGCGTCTTTCTTCTAGAAATTATCATTTACCTCTGCCAAGATAAATTTTTTTTACACATTTAATTTCTACTATAAATTACCAAATAAAAATAAATTCCTTTCAATATAAATAAAAACTTTGTGATTTATTATTTTTAATTATAATAATAATCTTATGTATTATTGCTTAGGTCGGCACTGCATGTATTTTGAGCTACGGTCTGCCATTTTATCACTGCCCCGAATCATGCAGAACATTTCTTCCAATTATAAATACTTTTTCTTTATATATATTTTATTTATTTGTTGCAAAAAAAGCATATAAGATGAATTAAATTATAAATACCTGAAAAAAGACGATCTTCGTCAGAAAAGATAGATTCACTGAAAAAAAAAGAAAAGAACATACTTTAATATTTTACACCAGTTTTGTTTTAAGGCAATACTTCAACATAAGCTTAAACCTTGCAAAAAGGATGCTGTGATCCCAGTGATAATCAACAGCCTCGTTGATTACTGGATTCATTTTCGCCTGCCATCGGCAGAAGCTCTGGAGGTGGAACAGTAGAGAGTTATTTAGATTTGTTTCATACTATAAAAAATATAAAATATATTTTTAATATATAATACATGAAGCAACATCAATACAAACTCTCATATGACATCACGTGATCACTATTTCCTATCCTTAGACAAGCTGTTAAAACAGAAGCAAAACTCGCCATACAGTATTGCCACCCAATGCAAGCCATAGGATAATGGTAGCTATGGTTATTAAAAAACCAAAGTCACCAAAATGTATAGATTCTGAACTGGTTTCAGATCTATATGACTATACTAGTAAATGAGCTTGGATTAAAATTATTGTTTTCATTTTGGACTCCTAACTTTGTGGCTAGCTAAAAAAGTAAAAGATGGATGCAGTTTGCATTAGATCCTAAGATCTAGGCGCAGTGTTCTCAAATACAAGACTCCTCACTCATGAAAGCCACAAGCTAAAAACTAGTCTGGGGATATTGGATGAGTAGGCACTAGATAGGGATTTTATACTCAAGCCTTTTAGCATCTATTTATTACTCTGGCTTGCACTAGATGTCACTATGGTATGGAGAGTTTTTTTGCTGAGATATTCTTGACTTCGTTTAAGAAGCCATAATACATCACATCATATCTCTGTTTTAAATTCTCATATGCTTAATCATATTTTTAGTCAAAAGCCAAACATTAAAGGGGGCCTACAATTGTTATAAAGTAGGTTTTTGAAAAATATAGAAACTGATCTGATGTAAGAAAATAATTATTACACAAGACTAATTAGGCTTGGTTTGAAACCTTAGAATCCTTTTTTAATTTCAGGTTAATACCATGAATAGTATTAAAAAATGAGACATGAGTGCCAGATGCATGTATGTATTAGTTCCAGTTTTAAATCCTTGTCTTCAGTAATAAAAATAAACAAATCTGAAAGCGAGTATTTTATAGGATTATGCCATCTGGTGCCCACTGATTATTCAAGTTATTATAATGAAAGCTAAAAATATTCTAAAGGTTTGAATCAAAGTCAATGTTTTTGTTTGATGGCATATTTATAAAATAATTCAGAAAAGTATATCCTAGTTATAAGCTAATTATGAGCACTTTTGACAGACTGATGTCCCATGTTACCAAATATTACATGATTTTATTGCTATTTTGTGTCTGTTGATTAAATTAATATTTTTTCATATTTTTATATGATTAAAGATAAATTTCACTAATGATTAATGTAATATAGTTTTGAAATTATGTACTACTTCAGATAATAAACTCTGGCATTTGTGCAACAAGATATCAAATATCAGATTTGTCATATAAAAAACTCAAGTTGACACAACTATCACTACCAAAGGAATGCATGTGATATATAGGATAAATATTTGAATAAATAGGGATTCTATTTTTAATAGTAATTAAGTCTGCAGCCATGATCATATTAAGCTAGCAGCCAATCAAGACCGATTCTAGCAGCCAATCAAGACCGATTATCCAAGACTGAGAAATAAAATACACTGTCAATACTATGTAGTCAAAAGGGTAACTTCTTTTTTTGTAACTCGTGTTGTTATAAAAGTTGTTACAGTCAATTTATATTTGCATGAGAAATAAATATATAAAATACCTTTCTTAATTTACATTTCATAATCGAGATTCTCTATGGCTATTCATGTACTATAATAAAAGCCATTGCAAATAATAAATAAAATAAATAAATGGGAATTCCTATTCTGCAGCTACAATCTTACTAAATTAACAGCCAATAATTATTAACTGCCCAAGTCTGGAAAAATAGTCCACTGTTAGTCTATCAATCACCCAGAGAGATTTGTTTTTGTAACATTGAATAAAAACCTATTTTAAAGATACGTTCAGTATTGTAACTACCGCACTAAATTGATATCTATCAAAAGAAAATAATTATATTAAGATTGTCAAAGATTTGTAACCAAAATAATAGTTTAAACTGAGTGACGTTGATTATACATATATAAAATCTTGAATAATCGTCAAAATAAATATTTGTTTTTAATTTTAATCTACTAGTTCTAATCTCCTTAATAATATTTATATTTCTGTATGTTTTTAACTTATATCTTGGGTTCACTCAATCTCATCATCATCATCATCAGCTGAGTTCTCATGCAAAACAATGTAGTTCTGGGCTCGGAAATAATTAATTTATGTAATATCACCGTAGAGTATTGTCCATAGTGTTATAGATTTGGGGAATGGGCAAACCGGTTAGAATTCATGATTGCTCCAGACCTGTGTATCTCGGTCATGATTGGATTCGAGGTACTTTTATTCAGATTCTAAATCTTGTTGGATGGACATACATTTTTGACGGGTACAGTACTAAGATGTAATCGAAAGAATACTCATCCAACAGTGATTCATTGTTATAAGAACACAAAGCATGACACTAAATTTACATATGTATGAGAAATCAAAGTATAATAAACTTTTCCTAATTCTTGTTTAATGAAATATTTACCATCTATAACAGTTTTTAAGACATTACATTATAATACATTTATATAATACATAGAGATTAATATTCCAACACTAGTGTAATAAGCAAATGCAATACATTCAATACAAAACGAAAGATAAAACTTTTTAAAAGAAAAGATTAGTGTATCTTTTCTCTTAACTTCAATTTTTATATAGAGGTCAATCTTAAGTACTTTGGAGAGAAATCATGAAGATTTTAAATTAACCATATTATTTTATTAAAGCTATATTTCAAATTGCTTTATATTATTTTAAATGATATTTATGAAAATTTTCAATTTATAGTTTGTCAACACTAAATCAAATAATGAAATATGTAATATAAACTTATATATCATACCATTTCCAACTTTCTTATATACTTCAACAATACTATTTTTTATATCAAAACTTTATTCTTACAGTTTCGATTGTCCTGCAGTCATCATCAGAGCTCTGATATGACTGCAGGACAGTTGAAAGTGTAAGAATAAAGTTTTGGTATAAAAATAGTATTGTTGAAATGTATGAAAGTTGGAAATGGTATGATATTTAAATATAAATATATATTTAAATATAAATATAATCTAATGGTTTGTAGCTCAGAAACTACTATGAAATTTGAGCAGTAGTAGTGACATAGCTATGCCAGAATCCTTGGACTTGAACACTGAAATCCACCATTCTATCAACGTATAAATCCATGCAGGACAAGGCATTGTGATGACATATAGTATTACAACCTTTAAGTAATATAAAATAGAAATGAACTCAGTGTTAATAATTACATTAAACTTACTGGATGGGTGTACAAAAGTTCCACTCTCACAGTTACCAAATTTAACACAATTTGGAGTGATGGGTGATGAAATTTTAACTGTACCTAAAAATTCAGAAAAAAAATCACTATGAAGATGGAGGCTTAAATTAGTAACTACAAAAGTTAAAATTCAAAAAGTTTAAATTTAATAAAGTATCAAATTAGAGTTAATCAACTTATTTAAGCTATAGGAACATTTTTTGCCAACTCTAGAAGCCGTACAAGTAGTGAATTAGAGTTTTGGTAAGAGTGCCGATGTTAATCAGTATTATCATATAGTTATAATTATCGCTGTTGCATATGATAAATATTCTTCAGGATTTCGTAAAATCTTTGACGTATGTCTTGATTTTTCAAAACTTTAATCCCCATAAGACTCTGATGATTTTTCACAATCTCCAACCCCCCCCAAAAAAAAATGTTTTTTTAAGAAATGCAAATGCTTTTATTCACATAAATAAATTTTCTACAGCTTTTATAAATAAAAGCATGAATCACTCATGTCTAGAAATAGTTGTTATTCCACTTTCTATCACTTTTATGGAGTTTTTAACAAGGAAGAATTACAATTAACATTTTAAACTTATTTTTTATCATTTTGCTACTGCAGATGTAAAAAAAAAAGTCTTATTTTTATTTATGCAAATTATAACTAAGAATATTTCTAAACATGAATTCCCATACTTTTGAGAAAACTGAAGAAAATATACTTTTTTTTAAGTGTCATAGCATCGGCCGGGATGCGAACCCGCAACCCGGGCAACTGCCTGCAAGTGCAAGGCAGTCGCGCTGATCTCTCGACCACCACTGCAAGACAAAAAAATATACTTTTTACTTCTTAGTGCAGTTATGAGAATCAAAGTGTTCTCTTCAATAATCAGTGGATCCAGTTTTTACTGAATCATTCAGTTTTAAATTATAAAAGTGAACCATTAGGGATCACTGAAAAACTAGTATGGAGAGTAAAAAGAATCTAAATATATATAAAAGTAAACAGAATATTGGGCATGAATTAATTTATGATTATAGCAAGGAAAGTAGTTTACTGTTTAAAGCTTGAACTGCATCCTTATCAACAAGGAAATATGCATATAAATGGAAAAATATGGGTTATTTCGACTGCAAGTTTATGTAAGGAAGTCATAGAAAATATTAGGCATCTGTTAATTGAATAAATGTTTACAAGAAGAAAGGGTAAAAATAATGAAGTTGTGGCAGAATAAATATAAGTGAAGTGATTATACAGACAGTGGGTTCTTGGTTTTTATGCTGGGTTTGGAAAAAGATAAGGGGGATCTAGATATAAAGGCCATAGAATGGACAAAGATGACATTGTGGAAATGGAATGGAGTATGATAGAGAAGAATATGGAAAAAACTTAGGATGGGAAATGGAATTTCTCTGGGCATAGTAGGTGAGAGATTCCTGACAGATAAAGGAGAAGCCATGATGCACCGTATTGTAAAACTGATTACAAACTGTAGAAAAATATATTGTCATTGGGAATGTACAATTGGAAATTGAGTTACACGATTTTATCTAGATAGAGAATTTAAAAAAATAGTAAGTTAAATACAAACATGTAACAATTACTATCAAACAAAGTTAACTATTAAGATGTAGATAATGCTTACTCCATGAAAGACCCAGATTTCAAGAAAATATCTCAGAAATTAGTTCCTTACTAGAAAATCCAAGCATTAATTTTTAGAACCTAAATATTTGCACCTTTTAGACAGTAATAGTTCTGATGCTTTTTCAATTATTGTCTTGTTATCAGCTAAGATGAATATCTCCTTTTGGGGTGTCATATATTCTTTTATAGTCAAGGAAAAGAAGTGATCAATTCCCACGACTTCAATGTGCTGCATCAAATAAATAGTGAAGCACAACAGCAGTTATTACATAGTTTGATACTCCATTGCTAAAAACATTTATTGACAATATAAAGAGAACTTTTTTGAAAATTTAGAGCCACAATGCTTATCATATTTAAAAGATCCCACCTTCGAGAAAAGTCTAAAAAGTTATGCTTTTTATAATTATTGAAAAGGTTATTAGAATGGACTATTGAACAATGCAATATATATCACAGGAAAAAAATATGTATTAAATAAAAAAAATATATATTTACCTAAAAAAGACTAAGATGAATCATTATAAAATATTAAAAAATGCAGTAAAATAATATATAATGAAAAAATTTACAGGATATAAAGAATATGAGTTAAATTATTCCTTGTTTTTTTTTTTACATCTAATAATATCACAAATATTTAGTTTAAGGAACAAATCTATTTGTCCTACTCCAGTTCTGTCACTTTGTGTTATGAGTACTCAACAGATGCCATCAATTGATTATTCAGGCTGACACAAGGTGGCAGAACTGGAACAGTAAAAATAAAATTTAGATAAGGAATTTATGTCAGTATACTTATACAAAAGGTAGGATGATTGTGTTAGGAGAATTATTGAGTGTTATAGTGTTAAGGAATAGGATAGAAGAATAGATGCATTAATAAAGAAAAGGGAGTTGGAAAGATGGAAAGCTAATATGGAGAATAAAAAGAGTTTAAATATTTATAGAAGTAAACAGAAAATTGGATGTGAGTTAATTTATGATAATAGCAAGGAAAGTAGTTTACTGTTTAAGGCTTGAACAGGATCTTTAGAAACAAGGGAATATGCACATAAATTGGGAAATATGGGTGATTTAGTCTGCAAGTTGTGTAAGAAAGGCATAGAAAATATTAGGCATCTATTAATTGAAGATAAATGTCTGAAAACAGAAAGGGTACAAAAAATGAAGTTGTCAAAGAATAAATATGAACAAAGTGATAAAAGTGGCTTATTGGTTTGTATGCTGAATTTGGGGAAAGCTAAGGGGTTTTTAGATATAAAGGCCATGGAGTTGACAAAGATTATGTTGTGGAAATGGGATGGAGCAGGATTGAGAAGAATATGGGAAAACTTGGGGTGGGGAATGAAAAGGGAAGTCAAAGTGGCTAACAGGTTTCTTTGGGCATAATTGCTGAGATTCCTGATTCCATATAAGGAGAATCACAATGCAGCACATCACATGACATCACTTTCACCACTTAAAAATAATGTATAACTAGAGATCATTTGTTGATATTGATAATTTATTATTTTAAATATAGTCCTTTTTTTTTAAAAAAAATATGGATCACTTAATCGATCTTGAATATTGTTAATTATAAAGATTTTTTTAAAATTTGCAATTTAATTTTTTGCTATTATCAATACTTGGATTTATGTGTGGATTAACAAAAATATTCCCAACTTTCTTTTGAAATTTTAGTAAGAATTTTTCTGCTACCAATTTAATAAAAATATTTTTAAAAATATATCTCAATTTGATACTTATTCCAATTTAGTGTTGAAGTAATTGCTTAACCAGTTCATTTGTGGTAACAGTTTGGAAATATGGATCCAGCCCCGAATATTATACATTAGTATAAATATACACAAAGAATATAAATACAATCTTCTATGTATCTTACTGAAAATATAATACTTTATTCTTATCTACTTTCAAAAATAGTTGAAAGTTTTTGACTATCCAACAATCTTCTAACATACACAATTTATTTCATATGATCGCCATTTCCTATGCATACACAAGATGTTAAAACAGTAGTAAACTCTCCATACAGTAGTGCCACCCTGTGCCAAACAGAGTAATCAATAGATGCCAGAAGGTTTATGCTTAAATCCCTATCTAGTTCCCATTCATCTAATATCCCAGACTAGTTTCTAGCTTGTGGTTTTCATCAGCAAGGAGCCACAAGCTAAAACTTAGTCTGGGATAGTCTAGGGATATTGGATGAACAGGCATTAGGTAGATATTATATGCACATAACTGTTTGTTTCCATTGATTACTAAGGCTTGCACTGGGTGGCACTTCTTTATGGAGAGTTTGCTGAGAACCAGTATGGAGAGTTTAAATATATATAGAAGTAAACATAATATTGGGTGTGAGTCAATTCATGATAATAGCAAGGAAAGTAGTTTACTGTTTAAGGCTCAAACAGGATCTTTAGCAACAAGGGAATATACCCATAATTACAAAATTGTAGTTGATTTAATCTGCAAGTTGTGTAAGGAAGGCATAGAAAATATTAGGCATCTGCTAATTGAATGTAAATGTTTGTAAGTAGAAAGGGCACAAATAATAAAGTTTGGAAAAATAAATATAAACAAAGGGATTATATAGAAAGTGGGTTCTTGGTTTTTATGCTGGGTTTGGAAAATGATAAAGGGGGATTTAAATATAAAGGCCGTAAAGTTGACAAAGATTATGTTGTGGAAATGGGATGGAGCAGAATAGAAAAGAATATGGAAAAAACGTAGGGCAGAAAATGGTAAGGAAAGATAAAGTGGCCAACGGGTTTCTCTGGGTATGGTAGCTGAGAGATTCCTACTCCAATAAAAGCAAAGTCACAGTGCATCTCATATCATCATCATCACCATTATACTGTTTTATACACAATTTATATAAAAACCTATCACAATAAATAAAATATACAAGTTAATTTTTGTATATATGAAAAACTACCAAAAGAATTCACATTGTGGTTTAAAAGAGATCATTTTATTTTTAATTCCACTTTCCCAAGCTTCAAATAATTTCTTTAAATAAAAGCAATAACATTAAATTAAGGAACCAATCCACGATCTCTCTGACTGATCCAGCCACTAGAGCTTTCTTTCATTGCTTAAAATTTTTAAATAATGTCTTACTTTTAATATGTTCATTTATGGATCCATATATTAATAGAAATTTGAAATATAAAATTTCCCCCCAAAATGGAAATATAGTATGTCTTTATATCTCCCTCGAACTCTATATATAATGTTTTAAATTTATATTATTAAAAATGCATTTTATTTTATATCTGCCAAAATATTGTTGAAAATGTAATAATCGAATGACTTTATTATTTGGAAGATCATAAAGAGTTTATAATGGTTTTATTTATCAAGAGTTTATAGAAAGTTTATAACTAAGTATAAGAAGTGGAATTGATCTCAGAATCCTACTTTCCGGAATCAAACACTCTACTACTGCCCTAAATCACGGAGAAGGTAAACAAATCTTTATTAGCAATAATATAATTTCTTGTTTCAAATGTTACTTTATTAAAGATCCTGGTTTATAATTTTTTGTGAACAACGTTACCGTACCTTGTTGTATCAATAGTTTACTTTAACACTATAAAAAAGGCATCTTGTAATTATTGGTTATTTCCGTAACTTCACTTAATATCTAACATATTCTACTGTATTATAATTGCTTTGAAACCATTCTTGTCCGTTTCTTTAGCTCAAGTTCAAAGTTCTCTGTAGTTGAGTTGTAGTGATATTGATGATATTGTAAAAAACCGGCGGAAGACCACTAAGTCTGTAATAATTGTAATATCCGCGCTTACGACTGTGCCAAGGTTATAACTGCAAGTCATACTGTGCGGTCAGCAAATAACGTTATACAATTCCCACACTGTTCTTTTCCAACGAGTGCTCTCCAACGAATGCCTTGCTCTGCAACGAATGCTCTGCTCTGCAACTAATGCCCTTCTCTGCAACTAATGCCCTTCTCTGCAACTAATGCTCTTCTTGCAACTAATGCTCTTCTTGCAACTAATGCTCTTCTTGCAACTAATGCTCTTCTTGCAACTAATGCTCTTCTTGCAACTAATGCTCTTCTTGCAACTAATGCTCTTCTTGCAACTAATGCTCTTCTTGCAACTAATGCTCTTCTCTGCTGTGGTGTTTTTCAGCTACACCCGTGAACTACATTTTCACTGGGTGTGCTAGTCATTTACCGCCAGCACTGACGCGAGATATCTTTGCTGATGTTAAACAGACATCTCTCCAATACTGCTCGCTACTCACTACTGCGTGACTGCTCTCTACTGGAGTTGTCCTCTAATTCCTTCTAGATGTTACACCATCTTCTATTCGCTCTCTGACAACTGCAACAATCTCAATCAATGCACTGACCAATAAGGTAACGTCTCTTATCTAGAAGCATTTGTAATTAGCAAATATTTCTAGGAATTGTCGATCACCATTATGTCAATGCACTAATTAAATTCCTCAGCTATCAGAGCGCGATCTAAAAACAGCCTTACGAATAAATTCTAGTTTTTCTGGAGTGCACAAAAATGTCTGCCATTTTTACAAACACTACACACCTCCCTCCACTCCAGAAAAACCCTTGTTGCTAACGTTACTAATTGGATTGACATTTTCACCCGGTTTCTCCGTCTATGGCTAAACTTGTAGTTCAACATATTCGCTACTCCCAGGTTCCAAATGCGACTGCGCCATTGTAATATCCGCGCTTACGACTGTGCCAAGGTTATAACTGCAAGTCATACTGTGCTGTCAGCAAATAACATTATACAATTCCCACGCTGTTCTTTTCCAACGAGTGCTCTCCAACGAATGCCTTGCTCTGCAACGAATGCTTCTACTCTGCAACTAATGCCCTTCTCTGCAACTAATGCAACTAATGCCCTTCTCTGCAACTAATGCTCTTCTTGCAACTAATGCTCTTCTTGCAACTAATGCTCTTCTTGCAACTAATGCTCTTCTTGCAACTAAAGCTCTTCTTGCAACTAATGCTCTTCTTGCAACTAATGCTCTTCTTGCAACTAAAGCTCTTCTTGCAACTAATGCTCTTCTTGCAACTAATGCTCTTCTTGCAACTAAAGCTCTTCTTGCAACTAATGCTCTTCTTGCAACTAATGCTCTTCTCTGCTACGGTGTCTTTCAGCTACACTCGTGAACTACATTTTCACTGGGTGTGCTAGTCATTTACCGCCAGCACTGACGCGAGATATCTTTGCTGATGTTAAACAGACGTCTCTCCAGTACTGCTCGCTACTCACTACTGCGTGACTGCTCTCTACTGGAGTTGTCCTCTAATTCCTGCAAGATGTTACACCATCTTCTATTCGCTCTCTGACAACTGCAACGATCTCAATCAATGCACTGACCAATAAGGTAACGTCTCTTATCTAGAAGCATTTGTAATTAGCAAATATTTCTAGGAATTGTCGATCGCCATTACGTCAATGCACTAATTAAATTCCTCAGCTATCAGAGCGCGATCTAAAAACAGCCTTACGAATAAATTCTAGTTTTTCTGGAGTGCACAAAAATGTCTGCCATTTTTACAAACACTACAATAATAAATACATTTTTTATCAGCCTTTTAAATGCTATTATTATAGCATTTGTGCTACTGTGTGAAACATCTTCATCATTCAGACATTTAGTATATAGCTTTGACAATAACTGTTTTATTTTTTATCTCTCAAAGAGAACAACTTTAATAATTTTATTTCCTGTATCTTTTCCATTTTCTGTAAATTCTTGATTTAAAATAGTTATAATTTTGAACGATTTTGTCATAATTGCAATGACTAATTGTTTTCTTATTCTCTACTTTTATATAGTTTTTTCGTAATTTTTTTCCATTTCTTAATGTTATATATATATATATTTAGTAATAGTACTACCTTTTCTTTTAATTGCTGAAACAATGTATTTTCAATAATGTTATATATTTTGCTTTCCTTATCCCTTTGCAATTATATATTCTTATATCATCACTAATTCTCTTCTGTTCCATTTTTAGAATTTCACATATTTAATGCGTCTAAATGCTTCATTTTTAAATATTTTGTTATTTCGTCTTTGCTGAAAATTTACTGGAGAATTGCTGGTTTTTTGTTTTTTCATTAGCTATCTGCTTGTTTGTCATTAATAACCTATTATTCATCTTCTTATTAATAAATCGAGGCAATTTTGAAAATATGTTGTATTTTTAAACAATTTGCAAGTTCTAGCTTAATTAATTGAAATATTTTTATAAGTTAAGAATATCAAATGTTAATATTGTCTTTCCAATGGATTGTTTTTCTAATTTTACACCAACATTTGGAATAGCATTTCCTCTTGAATCTATAAAAGCATATTAATCTTAAAAAAGGAATTTTTTGTTAGTTAAAATATAATCCAATTCTGCTGTACCTTCATTTAAATAATTTCATATGTATTTCTATTTTGAATAAGAAATTTGCATTTTTTCTTTTCCTACAAATATCACAAGGCCCTCTTCTATTTCCTTATTCTCCATACCTACGGTAATTTGATCTTACTGACTACTAACGGTAATGACAATTGTAAAGTAAGATGATAATTATTTGTTTATCTATATAAAAAAAAACCATTACTTTTTTGTCAGGGAAAAATTTTTTGGAAGTGGGATTGAATTATTTTCGTTTAATATACTTCATAAAGTTGAACGACTGTCCTGCTGTGGTTTAGGGCCAGTAGAGCGGCAAATGGCAATTCTTGAGTGCTCAAAGTTCGTGTAAAATCATGAGCAATAAACTATTTGATTATTTATTTGAATAAGTAATTTTGACATTAATCCCAACAATTTTATTATTTCAATTTTTATCGACGCCTTTGTAGTATACAAGTACTTGTCTATTTTTCAAATCAAGCATTCCGCTTAACATTATAGTTCTTTTTTTACAATTAATGCAATCTTCCTTTATATAAAAATGATATTTAGTTATATATATATATATAAATACAATGTTATCATCATCAAATGGCAGCCTAAGTTTAAAATCAGTCCATTCAAATCATCCTTTGCCTTCACTCGTCAACTACTGGATTTGTTCACTTCAGTGCCTATTATCTGTTACGATTGAAAATATAAAGAAAATTAGCAACCACACATAGTTTGCACACATTTGTCACATTTTCAAAAAAATCCAACTAATGTCTCAATTTAAAACTATCATTTTGAGAATGACACATCGCAATGTTTTCTTGGTCTTAAAATCAAAATCCAGTAAACTCACCATACTAGTTGATGTGTTTGTAACTTCCCATGTGAATAATCATACGATAAAATTGATTATTTCCCAACATATAGGAAATAGATACTTCAACTGGTTTTTTTAAAACCTCAAATTGTTATTAAAAAATCTTATTGTCAAAAATAATGTAGATGGTTAAATAAATATTGATATATTGACTAAAGTATAAAACACAATTGTAATTTGATACAACTTTCGGTTATTTTGAAGTAGATCAATATATTTTTTTTTAAATAAAATATAGAATGTTTTATTCAGAAATTTAGATACAGACATGATAACAGTTAAAAATAGAATATATTATATGATAATCAGGGGGATAAAAGTTCAATATTGATATCTTGCTTGACAGCTGCTAAAAGGACTAATATGTAGCATATCAGCAAGGAACGAGTCCAGAATAGTATCTTGTTGATAGGTCACCATGCTTGCATGTCTTATATAGTTCAACATTAGATCTAATCCTTTGTCCATGCTTTGTATGACCAAATCGACCCTTCATATTGGAGGTTACTTCCATAAAACTCAGGATCTGGGCAATAATCATGTAGAGGAAGGTGAATCATCACAAAGGGATGTAGGCCATTCAGCCTCAAATCACTCTCCAGGGTAGGAGCTTTCTATTCAGGAGTGAAAGGGATCAGCTTTTGGGGACCAAATCAATAACCTCCATGTAGAATCGTCGATGTAAGAGGGGACTCATGGATTTTTATTTAGTTATTGTACAAATATTTTTTAATTTCCTGATTGTTAAAGAGCTGATCCCATTCAAATTAATTTGATTATATGATGACCAATTACAAGTCGTTGGTTCATTAAGATTTGATTTTTTTTATTTATGCCTGATAAATATTTTAATATTATCTTTTAACATCCACTTGAATAAGCTCCATTTAGATACTCCAGTCCTACCATCTAAATGCCGGATGTTAGCCCTTATTAAATCATTATCCAATAATATGATTTTATTGCCATTAGATTTAGAATTACATTGGTCATTAATATTCAATTTTAACTGTTTATTGTGAAGGTGTTAAATTTACATTCACACAACTATAAGACCGCCCTTATAAGATACATGCCTTCATAATTTTTCCTAATCATATTTTAGATTAAAAATTGTCCTACTATTTTTAACCCATATATATATTTTTATTTGCCCTTTTCAGATATTTTCATTCATATGGTTAAAATAATACTTGTAGCAAAATAAAAGTTATAATTAATGTTTATATTCGTAGCTAAGATTATATATTGGGAAATATTAAAATCATTAATAAATAAATAAATAAATCATATTCGGTTCTATAAAGACTTTTTAAAATAAACTTTTTAAAATATATAATTGTTTTAAATATAATATCTGGTAAACCATTATTTATCTTATAATGATAGCAGTTACAAAGCTAAGAAGAATATTGTAATGCCTAAGTAAGAAAGAAAAAGATTGGAAGCATTTGTAAAGTAAGTTTAGAGAGTAATAAGACAAGTAAATTGAAAAAGAGCAGACGAAATGAGAGAATTCATTTTAAGCAAATTAAGAAGTGTAAACGAACCCAGTTTGATTCATATATTTATATTTAGAAAAATTATTAAATCAAGGATGCCATAAATAGGAAGGACACATGCTATGCTTTATCAAAGAAATGGAATTAGCATATTTGCATATCATTAAATGTAGCAGCAAGCTATGATTATGAAGGCAAGATCCTTTGAAAGCGTTCAGCTCGTTTGTTTTTAGTTATCTATTTTATATTGATACTTTATAACTTTTGGGAACAGTTGCGCCACACACGCACACGTGCTAGAATAAAAATTATTAAAGAAATGTTGGAAGGATGAAAATATTGGTAATTATTTAAAGCAAGAGATAAAGAAATGCTTTAAAAATAAAAGAAACAGATAAGTTGATTAATTGATGGGAATGTTGCTTTTAATAAAAAAAAACAACTAAAAAATAGGAGGATGATAACAAAAACAATAATAACAATAATCATCATGATGATGATGATAAAAATAATAATGTCTTCAATTTAAAATTGTTCTTTATGGTCTGAAAAATCAATATCTCCTGCATGCTTTAGTGTAGTGGTCGAATGGTATAGAGTCTGGAGGTCAAGATAATGGATTGTGGTCCAGTTCTATCATTTCTGATGTACCGACTTTTATGACTTCCTGAGCGTTAAACCATTTGAATATTATTTTACAAATAAATATAATTTTATTTTAAAAATGGTTAGATTTTTGGTAGCCATGTACACGTTGGTGCATTCACTGCCACACGAATGACCCAAGTTTGGGTTCAAGACTGATAAATTTTGGAAATTTTTTCAAGTTAAAAGCAAGCTTGAAATTTCTCTTTCAGATTACTGTCCCATAACCAACCCAGAAGTCATTCAGTTACCTATCAGAAAATGAGTATAAAACAAAGAAGGAAAAATTTAAACTGCCACTAAGTTCAAGTTTTTCTCTGAAGGGATGTTGGCGAGCTATTTTTTAACAATAGACTAGGTAAAAACTGTTTCACATTTCTATGTCATCTTCAACATTATGGTAATTGTCTGACTTTTTAACAAAGTTTTTGAAATCCTCCTACATAGAGACCAAATACAACAATGATGAAAAGAGAATACCGAGTTTGAACGTAATACACTTTCTACATACTTACATTTTCACCATCTTCCTGTGATTAATATATATCTGTATAATACAATCTCTTCACACAATCCTCGTTAAAATTCATCAGTGCTTTTTACTTACCTCATTTGCCAGACTTGAAAGTCTTATGTGTGGAACAATTCTTTTAAATGTGAATTTCAGTAACATAAAGGAATCATAGATAATAAATGACAAACAATAACAAAATAACATTGATGATGGTCAAATACTATCAATTTATCAAAGTACTTTACTATCTTTTTAATTTTTTTTTTTTTTTTAGAAATCCTGCTTGCAGTGTGTGTGAGTACTTTTTTCAATTATAACAATTATACTAAGCACATACAATTTAGCGCATATCTTCAATTTACACTAACAAACGATCTTATAGTAATTGATCATTAAGAAAATAATAAATTGTTTCAAGAATGCATTAATGGAAAACATTCTCAGATGAAAATTACTACAAAGAACGAGGCATTATTAGAAGATGTACAAGCCATTGGACCAAGGAGACAATGTAGGAGAACTAGTTGGCATATTTAACCTCACTGAGGATGTGAAAATAGGATTATTACCTGTCCACATTATTATTTAAATATGTCTGTGCAGGCAGCAACTAATACTATATATTATATTTGTAATATATTATGATGTAAAGCTAGTAATATACGTGTTTGTTTCACCTTTTATTTCTATTTAACTACAAAATTATGAGTCTTAAATTAAAAACATAATATTTTCAACATCACCAGCTTATATAATCATATAACAAGTTATAATCGAGCATAAAAATAGTGATCATGTGATGTTTATTGGCTTAAAACCAATCATGCCTAATAGGATAGTGGTGGCTATGGTTATTAAAGAACCAAATATACCACAATATATGAGTACTAAACTGAGTTCAGACTTATATGACTATATAAGCTGGTGAGCTTGGATTGAAAAATATTATTATTATGTTTTCAATTGAAGACTCATAGTTTTGTAGTTAAGTAGAGATAAAAGATGGCTGCTGGAGGGTTGCCCTAGATCCTAAGATCTAGGTGCAGTGCTCTCAGATTCAAGGCTCCTCACTGATAAAAACCACAAGTCAGAAACTAGCCTGGGGATATTGGACAAATAGGCACTAGATGGAGATTTTATGCACTAGCCTTCTGGCATCCATTGATTACTCTGGCTTGCACTGAGTGGCAATAGTTTTGCCTGTTTGCCTATGACCAGAAGTATAATTGTGGAAGTTATAAACATAGTACTGCTATTTATAAATGTCACAAATATTTGTTATCTTTTAACCTTTGAAATTAAATGCATGTTGATAATCTTTATATCCTTATTTACATTATTCTTTTATTAAATAACAATTATTACTAATGATTTCAACTAGAGTAATCACTACTCATTTTTATGTCTAGAATAATATACATTATATATAATAAAAGCTTAATGAAAAAACAGTAGCAGCTCTCTCCATATAGCAGTGCCATCTAGTGCAGGCCATAGTAATCGATGGAAGCTAGAAGGTTTGTGTATCAAAATTCCTATCTACTGCATACTCATATGATATCCTCAGACTAGTTTTTAGCTTGTGGATTTCATCAGTGAGGAGCTTTGGATCTGAGAACATTGTATTTAGATCTTTGGATCAAATGCAAATCCCAGCAGCTATTTTTTCTTTTTAATTAACTATGAAGCTATGAGCCTAAAACAAAAACATAATAATGTTTTCCAATTCAAATTAATTCACTTGCACCAGGTGTGATTACTGTATAAAGAGAGTGGCTTCTATTTAACAGATTGTATAAACACAAGAAATGATGATCATATACTTTAGTATTTTAAAACTTCATTGCTAAATGTTTGTTTTCCTAACAATCTATCATTAGGAAAACTTTAAAAGTGAATACCTAAATTACCAGAATTGTTAATTTCCAACTGGTGAAGGTTTGTATATATTCTTATCCTATCTAAGAACAGCTAGCTACTCATTTTCTGTAGATTCGATGATTATCTGGATTGTAATGGCTTGTGTCAGTAAAACATTCTACATCTGAATAGAGCTTCCCAGTTTTACTTAATCAAATTTGAATCTAGGTTATAGAAATATGCAAATCTGCTGCTACTACATCAAGATTAATAAATATAATTTGCAGAAACAAAACTTTCATTTTATAAAAGAAATATCAAAACTTTGCACGTGGCTTTAGGAGCAGTTTTCTTCATTCAACTACTGAATCATTTATTGTAAGCTCGAATAATCAGGGGATACCAGATTACTTTCTACTTTAAGTATTTGTCAGTGACAATTCGTGAATTTAATGTCATCATCATCATCATCATCAACCATTATCAATCCACTGCAGGATGAAGGTCTCTCCAAGTTCAACCCATCTTTTCCTATCTTTAGCTTCCCTTCTCCATATCACCCCTGCACACTTTCTTATTTCATCCATCCATCTCACATGTGGTCTCCTTTTGGGTCTTTTACAATCTTTTGGAATCCAGTTTAAAATTTCAATTGTCCATCTATTATCATCTCTTCTAACAATATGTCCAGCCCAACTCCACTTCAGTCTTTTAATTTTTTCAATGAGGGCAGTAACACCTGTTTGTTCTTTTATCCATACATTGCGTTTAATGTATATATATATGTTAAAACGAAGATTTGCACGGGTTAAATATATAAAATACATATTTTGCGGGTTCATCCGTGTTAAAAACTTTTAATATTAATATACTGACGTTTTCGACTTGGTCACACAAGCCATCCACAGAGTTAATGGCTTGTGTGACCAAGTCGAAAACGTCAGTATATTAATATTAAAATTTTTTAACACGGATGAACCCGCAAAATATGTATTTTATATATACAAATTTGCATATGTTTGTTCATATGTCTGTCTTTTCTGCATAATGAAGTGATTTCTCCCTTCTTTATAATCTAGAGCTGAATGCACTTCAGTGAAGTTTACCATAATCATAGCTTTCTAATCATAACTCTCTTATAATGAACTTCACCAAAAGTGCATTCAGCATTAGATTATAAAGAAACAAACCACTTCTTTATGCAAATGATCAAACATATACAAATTTGAATTACAAATATAAACAAAAGGAAAAAAAACAATATGCATATATATGAATTGTTAAACCTTTTTATAATTTGTAATCTTAGAGAGTTTCAACCCACAGACACTATTTTTCCTACCAAATCCTGAAACAAATGACTCCTTAGATTAATGATAATTGTGTCATGGATTCTAATAATTCAGTAACTATAAATCTGGATGATTTAGTTAATTTGTAAGTACTTTTATCTTCTACAAAAGTTTGGTCTACTTTATATAGACAGTGAGATCTTTATCTTTATTCATATTCATTGCACCAATTTAACAATTTACACTAAATGACCACGATTTTCGCTATGGATCTTCAATAAGTGATTAAGCTTTATGTTATTAAACTAATATGAAATTGTAAAACAGGCCAAATTAAATGCAAACCTTAAAATGTGGATAATAGAATACAAAATAGTGATGCCTAGAGGGAATCAGTGGGTTAGTTCATTATACTCTATGAAAATCAATTAATATAAATCTATTTTCGGTCTAAATACAGGGGATTTGAACACAGACTTTCAAACACCTTTCAACTATCCATCCTATCTTATACTACTGATACATATGTCAACACACACATAGTAAAGACAAATAATCACCAAAAAAAAATTTTGTGCTGAACCAGCACTCATCAGTTGGTCAAGATTATCATCTCTTACACATGGACCAACTGATGAGTGCTGGTTTAGCACAAAATACATATATTGGTAATTATTTATCTTTATTATATGTATGTGATCATGTGTATTAGTGGTATGAGATAATGTGGATAGTTGAATGCTTGAAAGTCTGTTCAAATCCCTTATATTTACAATTAAACTCCAGATATATGAGGAATGCCTCTATTACAAATCTATTTTGGGTCTCTGATCTCCTTACAATGTTTTTTTGAATAACTGGTTGATGAAATTAGAGGTCATCCCAATCTAAAGACAAAATTTATTACTAGGTATACATATTTATTATAAGCTTTATTGGCTAAATATTTGAAATCTTTTTGACTATACTATTATTTCATCTTACCATATTGATATAAGCCAAAATGTAAAGTAAAATGTCTTTAATATTCATGCGATTTTCTGAATGGAAGTCTTCTAGTAAATACTTTTCTAGAAAAATTGCAATCTCAAGTGTTCCGTTTAATTCTTTTTCTAGATAAACATCCGGGCAACTATCAGGTTGAGCAAAACTGCAGTCGCTATTTCCTAATAGAGACATTTAAAGTTTATTTAGAACCGATTTATCTTAGATTAAAACTTTCTAAACAGTTGTTTTCTAATTAAATTGGAAACATGAAAAAGTATTTAGCATATATAAAAGTTATCATAAATTTAAATAAATAAAATAAAATAGTATTTTATTATTACATATATATAATAATAATCTATAACCTATTAAATTAACAAGTAACAAAATAACCACAAACACACACATACGTAATATATATATCAAAACAGAACTCTAGAATTAACTCTACGATTTTCAATATACCACTATATAAATAAATAAACGTTATAGACAGCTTTCAACACGACTCCATTTTGAATACCTTTATACTTAGAATTAAAGAAAAAAATCATATATCGCAACATTAAAATTCCAAGTTATAGATCATATTAAATAGTAGAAGGTAAAAGTTTGGATCTGATATAATTTTTTTTCTTTCAAAATAAGAAAATATAGATAAACAATTTTTAATTAATTAAAATAACCATAAAGTTTTGGTAGCAATCCCACAGTCAAATATTATAACGGCGGTGAGACGAAAACCGAATTCCAAGCAATCACATAAATATTTGTGGCGAGGGGACACGACTGTAATTTTTATTTTTAATTATCCCAAATTGATTGAGGAATGGAGATTTGATAATATATCAAAATAAAAGTGACACTTGATAAATCAAAGTGTAAAGATTAGAAAAATAATGATTCTAATTGAAGAAAATTGTCAGAATGCTGTTTGTAGTGAAATCAAGGAAAGTATCAAAGATCTAGCTATATAATACATTATGGCATGATAACACTGTAAGGAACGATAGTAAAACAAAAAAAAAAAACGTTTATTTTCTGTAGTGTTTGTAAAAATGGCAGATGTTGTGCACTCCAGAAAAACTAGAATTTGTTCGAGTAGTTGTTGTAGATCGCGCGCTGATAACGGAGGAAGTTAAGTAACATAATGGCGGACGATAATTCCAAGAGATATTTGCTTATTGCAAATATTTCTGGATAAAAGACATTACCTGATTGGACAAGGATTAATTGCTACAGTTATCAGCAAGCAATAAAAGACGGTATAACAACTACGCAGGGGAAGGCAGTTATTAGCAGCGATGTTGGGAGAACATCGGGCAGTGTAACATCGGGAGTAGTAGAGAGCAGTCACGCAGTAGCAAGTTGCAGACCATGCATTTGGAGAGCATCCGTTTGCAGACCATTCATTGGAGAGCAGTCGGTGCAGACCATTCCTTGGAGAGCATCCGTGGCTGAGCTTCGTTGCAGACCAATTCATTGGAGAGCTCCGTTGCAGACCAATTTGTTTGGAGAGCTTCATGGCAGACCAATGCGTTTGGAGAGCTTCATTGAAAAAGAACAGCGTGGGAATTGTATAACGTTATTTGCTGACCGCACAGTATGACTTGCAGATTTAACCTTGGCACAGTCGTAAGTGCGGATAATACAATGGCACAGTCGCATTGGGAACCTGGGAGTAGCGAATACGTTGAACTACAAGTTTAGCCATAGACGGAGAAACCGGGTGAAAATGTCAATCCCAATTAGTAACGTTAACAACGGAAGTGAATAGTAAGTCTACGTGATATAACAACACTGTAAGTTTGGAAATAACAGGAAATATGTTTTGGCCAAGTAGGAATATAAAAAGAAAACATCAAGGAATTGCAACAAGGGTTTTTCTGGAGTGGAGGGAGGTGTTGTAGTGTTTGTAAAAATGGCAGATGTTGTGCACTCCAGAAAAACTAGAATTTGTTCGAGTGGTTGTTGTAGATCGTGCGCTGATAACGGAGGAAGTTAAGTAACATAATGGCGGATGATAATTCCAAGAGATATTTGCTTATTGCAAATATTTCTGGATAAAAGACGTTACCTGATTGGACAAGGATTAATTGCTAAAGTTATCAGCAAGCAATAAAAGATGGTGTAACAACTATGCAGGGGAAGGCAGTTATTAGCAGCGATTTTGGGGGAACATCAGGCAGTGTAACATTGGGAGTAGTAGAGAGCAGTCACACAGTAGCAAGTTGCAGACCATGCGTTTGGAGAGCATCTGTTTGCAAACCATTCATTGGAGAGCAGTCGGTGCAGACCATTCCTTGGAGAGCATCCGTGGCTGAGCTTCGTTGCAGACCAATTCATTGGAGAGCTCCATTGCAGACCAATTTGTTTGGAGAGCTTCGTGGCAGACCAATGCATTTGGAGAGCTTCGTTGAAAAAGAACAGCGTGGGAATTATATAATGTTATTTGCTGACCGCACAGTATGACTTGCAGATTTAACCTTGGCGCAGTCGTAAGTGCGGATAATACATTTTCTTTTCAATATAAAGAGCATAAACAGCATTAAAATATATATTGGACATTCTCTTAGAGAATAATGACCTTATAGAAAAGGCCAAAGTTTGATTTTAATAAAAAAAATCAGGATATTTGGACTCCAGACGCCAAAATTTCAATTTATGAATAATCATTTTGTTGGATAATGACAGCATGGAAGGGTGAATGGTTTTGGCTTGCCATAATTAATCATGCTATAAGGATCTTAGCCATTAAAAGAGATTAGGATATTTGGACAAAATTGGAGATATGATATAAAATACTTCTAAAAAATTTGCTTTTAATGGGTGATGAGCTATCAGTTGAAGATGGAGGGGGACAGAAATGGAGGTTTGTGAACTAGAAAATATGACTAATCTATCTGTCAAATTAATCATTCTGCCCTGATTGTTATGGCACAGTGATAGAATGAGTGATTGTTGAGTTCAATGGCCATGAGCTGCAACCCAGGTATCATTTTCAGTATTCAAACTTCTTGTGATCTTCTGAGCAATAAACCATTCAATCACTACTATTATTACTACTACTATTAATCTGCCTGTATAGGTGTGATTTAAGATTTGAACACTTAATAAGAGAGCAATATAGATACTTCAGAATACTCAATAAAATATGTAAGACGTAAAAACAAGAAGAGTTTGCAATAGAATACATGAGTGAAGAACAAACAGGTGTTAGTGACATCAATGAAAGAACACACTGATTTGGAGTTGAATTAAACAGATTTCTAAAAAGGATGATAGTTTATGAACAATTGAAATCATAAACTAGATTCCAAAGGATTGTAAAATGCCTAAAAAGAGATTAGGAGATAGAAAGAGACCAGTTGTGAGTTAGATGAATGACATAAGAAAATGTGCTGAGAGGATGTGGTAAAGAGAGGCCAAAGGTCAAATAAATTGAATTTAACTTGAATAAACCATCATCCTGCAGTGAACCAATAATGATTAAAATGATGATGATAGAAACTGAAAAGAGATAATCAATTAAGCTTTGAAATTTTCTAAGGGTTTCTAATACTGATAGAGGCTACATTTTTCTACCAAAGTACTTTTATGTGGAGTGAGTTGACATTTTTATTGAAAACAGTTTACTTGATCATAGAAGATTAGAAGGTAAATTTTATAAAGTTAGATATGTTAGTAAGTGAAACATCAGCATGGAGTAAAGGATAAGTTCTGTAAAATGAGTTCATGACTTTATCAACTGAGATCATAAAATTGATTTGAAATGAAGTTCTTGAGACTGAAATAGAGTTGCAAAAGGAAATCCAAAAATTTGTGACTAAGAGCAGTATAGTTTTTATTTTTCAGTCAGTGCATCAATACATATGTTATCCATTAGATTACTTTGGAACTATTATCCTCTACAAATGGATAAATACTCATATACTGATCACTATTGGATACAAGATGGATTGATACCAGAAAAAATTTTAAGCTTGTGTAACACAAAAGCATTTTCAGTTTTACAGGATCTGAACTTGAACACTAGATCATAGACAGAGCAGAAAAACACAGTAACAATTGTCAAAGAACTTTAATTGAATAGGTAAAGCAAAAGAAAATTTATTAATAAAATTAAAAAGCAGAAAAGATATCAAAGTGAACATGCACAATATGTCCCAGTGAAAAAGTGATTAGAAACTGGTTCTCTTTTTAGGCTATCTACATGACCATCTCTGAATCAATGCATGTGCTATGTAGTTATATAATTTAGCTATTTGCCACAAAAAGTTTAAGGTGCAACATGTTTGGATAACACTTAAAATATAACAGTGTGTTTCATACCTTAATTAATCCACTGTAGAATGTCATACTATTATTAAATTTTGTTTTAAATTGGAAAAAACTGCTACTGAAATGGTGAAAGGATTCAAGCTGCAAATAGAAGTGCAACCATGAGTTAGAAGAATGTTGTCAAGTGGTTTATAAGATTTTGTGATGGCAGAGAAATCACTGAATGTGATCTATGAAAGTACAAAACACACTGCCACATTTTATGTTGTAACTTATAGTCCAGGCACAATAGTGCCTTAAAATGTTTGTGATGGATAGCTGAACTATGTGATTATATAACATATGCATTTATTCAGAGATGGTTCTGCATATAACTTAGAAAGAGAATGAATTACCAGTCACCTTTTCATCTGTGTAGAAATAAATAAAAAGAATGAAGATAAAAGTTGACAAATGGTTGTTAAGTAGCTAAGTGCATTTGAAAGGAATAGAAAAAATATAAAACTACTCATAAAAGTATGCAATAATATGTAGAAGTTGAAATTAGTATATAATTATTGTTGGCTAAATTATTATGTTAAGATTGGCTTGCTGTAAAAGTTATAATATCAAAGAAACCTGAGTCTTTCTATTCAGAGATCATATGTTGGTTTGTAAGTCATATATCAGAATCCAGATAAAGACATAAGTAAAGGCTTTTTCATAATTACATGATTATTTTACTTAGTGAAGTTTTCAACAGATAAAAACTTCCTAAAATTGCCAAATTGTAAACATTTAGTGTCACTAAATTTTGCAGTTTTTACAACTACTCCAAACAACGCCATTCCATTCTTTATGAATATACATTTTTTAAACATATAAATTAAGTGATTGTATGGTGTAACAACAACATTATATACATTTATATCATTTATTAGACTACAGATTATCCACTTAATGAATATTTCTGTAGTATAATTTTTTACTACACCACTCTCATAGAAGATGGAACTAGTTCCCATCCATTTTTAACACCTAATGGAGGGATATAATAATAAAATTATGATCAAAGACATGTGAAAAAGATGTATGATCCACAAGAAGCACATTTAAAGCTGAATCAATAGTCATTAGATGGCCCATATCAAATTTTTTTACAGATGTATCTTTGTTACAGTTTAATTGATAAGTGTGAAATTATTACCCTTACAATTTTGACATAAATCACTTAATGGAAGTATATTAAAATAGATATTTCTGTAATGTATAGAAACTATTCCCTACCTTGCTTGAGAGAGATGTAGTAAAAATTACATTATAGAACTATTATTCAATTTCAAATATGTCATCATCATCATCGACCATTATCAGTACACTGCAGGATGAAGGTCTCTCCAAGTTTAATCCATCTTTTCCTATCTTTAGCTTCTCTTATCCACTTCACCCCTGCACACTTTCTTATTTCATCCATCCATCTCACATGCGGTCTCTTTCTGGGTCTTTTACAATCTATTGGAATCCAGTTTAAATTTTCAATTGTCCATCTATTATCATCTCTTCTAACAATATGTCCAGCCCAACTCCACTTCAGTCTTTTAATTTTTTCAATGAGGTCAGTAAACTATAAAAGTATTATTATTTTTTTAAATGATAAAAAAACAAAATAACTTTAACAATATAATATTAAGATTTCTTACCAGACATTTCTGAATAATTCATGTTTTTAACTTCTGAAATGTTGACTAAGGATCGCTTGTGAATAATAACAGGCGTCCAGAGTTTTGACTGCACGTTTAAACTGATTGGCTCAATAACGTATTCATTGTCATTCGTTAGAATAGTGCCAGTCTATTAGAGATATAATGTAATATTACAAAATGCTAATAAAAGTTAATGTAATACAGTTCGACAAATGTATCTTTAAATAAAAAAATAAACATTAACTTTGAATAGTAAATTGTTATATAAAATATTTTAATAAAGCATTGACTATATAAATATACTAAAACATCTCAATACAATACATACAAGTTAACTGAGAAGTAATAAAATAAAAAGCCACGCAGCCCCATATTTTAGAATATATATAAAAAATATATGTGCTAGCATCTAGTACAATGTTCTAAATTTTAATATATTTAAAACGATTCTAATTGCTACATAACAAAAAATAAACATCTATCTTTCATACTACCTAATTGTATGTGTTTTTAGACACATTGTAATCTTGCCAGATATGCTAGAGTACCTGCAATTTTAACTTCCTTGTAACCTTGTCAGATATGCTAGAGTTCTAACTAGCTATCAATAATGATAACATAGCAGATCAGAAGTTCTTACACAAATAGATTCATATGGTATATTTTATTATTAAGTGTAAAATTTACACAGAAGCAGAACTCTAGATGGTGGCACCACTCATTGCAAGTTAACCAATGCATGCAGAAAGGTTTGTGCATAAAATACCTATCTACTGCCTACTCATCCAATATCACCATATTAGTTTCTAGTTTGTGGCTTTCATCAGTGAGGAGCCTTGGATCTGAGAACACTGAACCTAGATCTTAGGATCTAATGCAACCCTTCAGAAATCACTTTTTATCTTTTTAGCTAACTATAAAGCTTTGAATCCAAAATGAAACTACAATAATATGATCACTTTCTTGTATATTCATATAGATCTGAACTGTTCAGCATCCATACATTTTGGTGTCTTGTTTTTTAATAACCACAGTCACCATAATCCTATTGGACAGGATTTATTGTAAACCACTACAATATCACATGATCACCATTCTTCATGCTTACACTGGTTTACACAGAGGCAGAACTCTGGCTTGCACTGGGTGCCACTTCTGTATGGAGAGTTCTGTCTATGTGTGAACAGCTTGGATAAGCATAAAGAATGGTAATCGTGTGATGTTTAGTGGTTTAAGTATAAAATTATTTTAAATAATATATTTATATAGAACATCTGATTACTATGTTAATGTTGTGAACAGATGTTGAAATATATAATACAAGAGTGTCACATTACATAATGATCATTAATCTTTAGATATATTGAATGTTTTGTTACTCAAAGAGAATTAAAAGAATGAAATCAAAATATTCAAATCTATTTAAAGTTGACAAAGAAAGCATTAAAACAGAATCAGTAGTACTGGTAATGATAAAAAACAAAACTATTAAATATAAGCTGGAAAAGCTATCACTTAATCATGTTTGAATTAGATGCAGTCCCATTAGTATTCTAAAAACTTATCGTTAAATAATAGAACAGTTATCTTTTAATATCTGTAATGTTATATGGCAGTTAAGTCATACCTATATATCATTTTAGTATTTATCTTGCATAATAAAAATACAATTTTTAAGTAAGCAACGACAGGGGCGAAAGAGTCGCAGGTCCAGGTACCATGACGTATGGGTGCCAAAATAGGTGTTCAATTCTTTTAAAGAAAAATAATAGAAATATATTACTTATGTTACGTTATGAATTAAACGTTGTTGAATTATATATGTTCGTGTTGATTCTGAGTATTAGCAGTTGTTGATATTGAAAAAAAAGTGATAAAGAACATTCTGTTTGTCAGTTTTGTGGTTACGATTATTACAGAAGATACACGGTTTGCAAAAAAAAAAAAAAAACATTTCTTGATTTGATAGTAGTAACTACAGTTATTTTCATTGACTTCTATTATTATTTTCAATAAATAAAAAAACTAATTGATATACACTTAAATGGCTATATGTATATATTTATTTTAAATTTCACATTTTCAAGCATGAGTGAACAAAAATAGGAGAAAAAATCGGGTTTCGAGTTTCAGAAGCAAACAATCCATCGCAAAATTGAAAATAAAAACTACCGCGAAGTGTTGCCTTTTCTAATAAAAAAATCTGATTCATATATTGCAAAAGGAGACCAACCCTTAATTTCATCGCAAACTGAATATTTTACACAAACCGAGTAACATTTTACATAAGCCGATTCACTATCATCCGTAAGAAAAGCAATTATCTAGTCTTACAATTTTATTAATAGAAAATGAATTAGTAAAAAAAAAATAATTTCGCTAAAATAATTGAGTCTTTTGTAGCAAGAAAAATCTTTTTTTTTTTTTGTATTATCTTGCGACATTATTATTTTTCCTTATAGTTACATACAATATAAGAAAGTTATTAGTATGTAAAAAATTAATTTATTTGTAATTATTTAACAATAAAAAATGTGACAAGATATTCATATATATATATTAATCTTATATAAAGGGGCACTATTTTGTTGCCTATCCCAAGGTACCCAAAAAAAAACTAGAACTGGTTCAGAAACCCAGGTAAGTCATTACATGGTATTTACCCAAGTAAAGTATATATATATTTTATTGTACATTACAACTAAAAGTTACATTTGAGTCAAGCGTTGGTGGCCGAGTGATTAGCACAGCTGCCTTACAAGTAGTTGTCCCAGGGTTCGCTTCCCGGATCATGCTTTGACAAAAGAAGCTACATTTGATTTTTACTTATTAACCAAATGTTAATTAGTGATGATTTTAGGTAATCAGTACTGTTATTTTGTCTACAACGTTTAATAAATTTTATTCAAGGTTGAAATAATTTTCATCAATTTCTTTCTTAATAAGCAAATAGAAGTTAAGATTTAAAAAATAAATGCTATTTCCATTACAATTTTGGAATTGAACAGAACGATATTCTTAGCACTATCTTCAACTACAAAAAGCTATTCTGACCTGATTTGGTGCTTTAGGAAATGTTAATAATATAGATGTTGGTGTGTGATTGATTGCCTGCCTTAAATTATCAGTCAGCATTAATTAATATTGCTGTGAAGCCTTCTGTAAAGAATGATGGTACCGATATGGGAAGGGGCACTTATGTGACACTGCAACACCCTTGCTGAACATTACAGTATATATAAACGCTAAAATGAAAATATTTAGAGGCAATAAACAAAAGATATATTGACTGGATCCATCCATGTCTAAGTAACAGTACTCTTGCACTGACATTGCATCTGGATTACCCTTTGTACCAACTGGATGGGAAATATTATTTTGGAAAAATGCTAATGTATTGCTGTAATCAATATGTAAAGCAAGATTACCAGTCCATCCAATAAAAATGGAAATAAGATATACTAAATATGTGAAAGTGTGTGTGTGGGATGGTATATGAATATATGGTATAAATTAACAGTTGATTAATAGGCTATAAGAAATTTTAGTAAATAATAGGTAACTTAGATGTATAATCATATTTGGTTATACAGTCAACATCTTAAAAATGTCAATGGATTCTCTGATTTTTTTTCAATGATAAGTGACACATATGAATAAGATCCAGATGTTAGAAAATTCTATAGTGTGACCAGTATTTATGGCATTGATGCAGTGTATAGGAATTTTATGTGAGTATGAATAATCACCATATCATTACAAAGATGTAAATGCTAATGCAAAAAAGCAGCACTTGTCATCATCAGCACTCACAATTTAATTTTTAGTTAGGCCAAGATTCTACCCAAATGTAATTTTTACTACTAAAGAAAAATCAGAAACATTATGGAGATACTAAAAAGACAAGATTGTATCAATTAAACACGGTCAATTTTTTATTGGAGAGACTTTTTATCATGTCCTGTGTTGGTGGAAATGTCTTTATAACATTTTTTAAAAATAGCATTCCTTAATCTAATGATATCAGGTGTTATCAATGAAAATGTCAGTACAATAATACTATTAACTAGAACCAGCTTAACCTAGGTAATGTAAGTCACTTTTTTTTTTTAATTTCCACTGTAATGCAAAAGATTTTTTAACAATTGTAAAAAAGGCAGTTCTCATGAGATTTGTCACTATTGAGTAACGAAAGTTAAATAATTTTCAATTCTTTTTTACTGTCTATCCTAGCAAAGAATAGTTGGATACCCATTTACAGACTAATATTTAATTGTTAATTGAGTTGTATTAAAATCTTTTTATGATGAATTTGGATCATAGATAATTAAAAGGCATCTACTGACCATTATATTTATTCATAGATACATAGATAGTTTGTTAAAAACAGGCAAAACTCTCTATATAGTAGTGCCACTCAGTGCAAGGCAGAGTAATCAATGGATGCCAGAAGGCTTATGCATAAAATCCCCATCTATTGCCTACTCAGTGAGAAGCCTTAGATCTGAGAGCACTGCACATAGATCTTAAAATCTAATGCAACCCTCCAGCAGCCACCTTTGCACAAGCCTTCTGGCATCCATTGATTACTCTGGATTTCACTGAGTGGCAATACTGTATAAAGAGTTTTCCTGTTTTAATAACAGTTATAAGCAAGCATAAGAAATAATGATCATGTGATGTTTATTGGCTTAAAACTAATCTTATCTAATAGGATAGTGGTGGCTATGGTTATTAAAAAACCAAAGACACCAAAATGTATAGGTACTGAACTGAATTCAGACTTATATGACTATATAAAGTAATGAGCTTGGATTAAAAATATTATTGTGTTTTCAATTTAAGACTCATAGTTTTGTAGTTAAGTAGAGATAAAAGGTGGCTGCTGGAGGGTTTCATTAGATCCTAAGATCCAGGTGCAGTGCTCTTAAATCCAAGGCTCCTCACTAATAAAGGCCACAAGCCAGAAACTAGTCTGGGGATATTATATGAGTAGGCACTAGTTGGGGATTTTATGCACAAGCCTTCTGGCATCCATTGATTACTCTGGCTTACAATGAGTGATAATACTGTATGAAGAGTTTTGTGTGTTTTAATAGCAGTTATAAACAAGCATAAGAAATGGTGATCATGTGCTGTTTATAGATAGTTTGTGTAAGTATGTAGGTTGATAGGTAGATAGGTTAGTATATTATAATAGCCAAATAAATGAGTAGTTTACTAAATAAATATTTAGACAAATTTACTATCTAGCTACATAGACAAAAATATAGCTAGACAGATAAGGGTTAATAGTAGAAACGGATAGGTTTAGAAAAATAGATAGCTGAATAGATAAATAGAAAAACAGAGAGGTGGGTGGTTAAGTGAATAGATATATTATCAGATAGATAGATTATTATATAGATAGATTTGTAAATAATAATAGAGAAATGAATAGATAATTAAATGTATAATTAGTTAAATAGATTAAAAATATGGAATAAAAGATAATGCTAGCTGGCTAGAAGTAAAGGAAGATAGATAAATAAATAGAGAGTCAGAAAGATCAATGGACAGTTAAATAGATAGATAGATAGATAAGATAGATGTATATGTATTGGTGTTATTTTACATCTTCAAAATATTCCACTTCTCTGGTTTTACTCACCAATCTATCACAAGCTGATAAGGAGACGAGACTGCCAGGTTTTCCAATTACTTTCCCACTGTAAATGCAATTGATATCGTTATTGCTAATGTGTTCTATTTTTGCCTGATTCTGACGTCGGGATATGACTAAGAATGTCGGTTTAAGTAAAGCTGTATTCCGCACAAGCCTTAAATCAAATTTTTCCTTAAAAGCTTCAAAAACTATTGTCAGATTATCTGTCAAATATTTTGGCAAAAGATTAACTGGTTCCAAAGGGCTTATTACTATCTGCCATTCTTCACCTTAAAATAATAAAAACACTTTAATTTAACAACATTAGCTAATCCTAATAATAATAATAACAAGAAAAGAAATACTGCTACGTAGGTACTTAAAAACAACCAAACAACAACAAAAAATTAAGATCACCAAGCGTCGGCTTTACAAATTATATTACTGAAAAGAAATTACATTTAGTTATTTTCTATTCAAATAATTAAGGATTTTGTTTGCAAATATGTGAACAAACTAATTTAATTAATATAAAACGTCAAAGATTAATTTGAATTTATTTTTTTAGATAATTGAGATTTTTTTAATAATATGGATTTGGATTAATAGCAGACTACTAGTAATATCATTTTAAGAAAAAAATCGATATATAATTAAAAATATACTTAACTACGTGCCTTTTAGTTTCTGTTCTTGCCATGGAATAAAAGTTAAACAACGCTAAAAAAAAATGTGTTTATAATATGTATATGTATACTTTGCAATATTAATACTAATATATAAAAAAAATACTAAGTCAGAATTTAAATATATTTATTAAATTATTAGCACCAAGTATACTTTCGACGCTTTCGCGTCATATTCATGGTTATATATGTATTTATAAATGCAATATAACGAGCAAGTAATGTATGAGTTGGTTTTCTTATTAATATATATAAATACATTATTTTGGCATATATTTACACACATTCACTATTTCTTCCATAAATATTAAACTTCTTATAATATTCCAAGAACAAATCATTTCAAATAGTTTACTTTATAATTCAGTTATTTTATTTTAAATAAAATCATTAGGTAAAAGTCAGATATTATGGCTTCAAAGAAGTTTTTTTTGGAAATTTACAGTATCATCAAATAATAAATAACTCATCATTCGTGGATCATTTTATACTAATATTATCCCTTCTGTTGGAAAGGTGTTGTGATCACTAATTATATTTTGGAAAGAAGCAACATGATCATTATTAAAAGAAAATATCATTACAAATAGCAACTTTCTGCTGACTCCTAAAACCTGATCGTAGCATGTTACATTGATCATGATATAACAATCTCAATGATTGGTATAAGTAGATAAACCATGAAGACTCAATGGCATTTTCATTATATCTTCAGAGAAAAGCAATGCAAGAGAAGACAAGATTCATTAAATTAGTCAAATACTAGTATGATGAAGATTTTTATTTTGCTTCTTTCTTTTAGATAACTAAACACCCATTTACCAAGCAATAATTGAATGGTTAATTAAATTGCATGTAGATGGCCTGAATATAAGAATTGTAAATTTGCTTGAAATTTTTTAAATCTTGCAAATGTATATGGATTTGAACATAGAATTTTGCATGTTAAAGTTCATCACTGAATAATAAGAAACTTTATACGATTATATATGTATTTATACAAGTGAGCAGATAATTCAAATAATTTTTATGCTGACTTTCTCATCCAAAGATCTTGGATTTTTGGATCAACATTAAATGAAACATATTGTAACTGACAGAATTGCACAACCGCATGAAAATCACCTGAGGGCAATCCATATGTGTATTCCACATTCTGACATCATAGACTGATACTTTTTTCTTTTACAGTCCGATAAAGTCAGGAAGAAACATGAAATCTTAACTATTTTACTTAAATTATTGATTGTAAATAATGATGATAAATTGCCAAAAATAATGAGACAACACAATTTATTTACATATATACAAAATAACACAAATTGGTGGCACTTTAGTTAATTGCTTTATAAATTAATTAAAGGTAACTCAATTATTCTCAATCTTATTAGGGTTATTTTAATTTATGCACACATATAGTACATGGTAGCTTCAATGTTTTTAAACAATTGAGATTTGATAATTTCTAATTTAGGATATTATTATCATTAGATGTTTTGGAATGGATCCCGATCTACTGTATACACTCCTAACTGTGCACAGGTCTCATTACCCATGTTCTAAGACTAAATAATCTTGCCAAATGAGAATAATACAATATTATAAACAAAGAATGATTTAACGAATTGATCGCTGTGATTAATTTCAGGTTATGATATAGCAAAGAATTAAAATAATAAAATAATTATAAAGTACAAGAAATAACATCTGCATTACAATAGTTTCTGAACAAGAACCAATACATGTATAAATTATACACATAGAGTAGGAATTAATTTTTTACCATGTACTACTCCTTAAGAGTATTTGGTATTGTGTATGAGTGACCAGAAGTCACAAATGTATTACTACAATATATGTATGAAATAAAGTAGATGATATACAATAGGAACTTTCATCTACCACACACCACTGCACTAAACCAATAATAAAGTTAAGTGACCAGCAGTATGCAAATCGTTTTGCAATCATTTAATACTAATACATTACTTAAGAATGAGTTTCAAATGTAACAAGTATAACCTGAATTGACAGTTAATAGCCACCATTTCTATGAATTATATCACATCAAAACACAAGAATAGTTAGTTCAGACTGATATCTGTTTAATATAACCTTTATATAGCCTATCTATGCAGTAGAGTTGACCTCCATTTATAATTTATAAATTTACTGATTTAATATATTATTAAATAAAAGAAAATAACTGATTTAATTAACATACAACTTTTAATAGTATGGCCAGAGATTATGGAAGTATGATTTAACTGAATATTATAAGATTATTACTTTAAAATTATCACCAATTAAATTACAGCTTGCTAAAAAAAACAACACAGTAATCTTTCATCATACAGGCTCATAAAGAGATTTAATCTAATAATTATTCATTAACATATTTTTACTAGGTTGGAAATAAATAATGATTAAATAAAAATTTGTTTAAAGTTCATATCTCTTGTTACAGCATAAAAGTTCACACCCAGTCTTTTAGATATTGATTTATTTTTGCAGCATTTAAAATGAAACCATTTCTATGGTGAAAGTAGATTTAAATCACTATTTCAAATTCATTTAGGATGATTAGATATTAATTTAGTCTTGGTTTGATAGTTGGTTCTTTTTGTAGTGTTGGACATCAGATTTAGGCATATGGGTTAATGCTTAGTGAGCACATGTTTGGGTAGTTTCTTCATATGTAGATGGTTTCTTTCCAGGATTCAGAAATGAGTTTTTCAATTTGGCCTCTTCCATATTGACAGAGCAAGGCAGATAAAGGTTTCTCTATTCTTGTATGGTAGATCTGGTTGTAACTAGGAGATTAATTAACTGACTCACAGAATAACAGCAGTGTAAGGATAATTACAGAAGAATAGAATTCTGATATCAGACAAGAATTAATTTTTCTTCTGAATAAATTGTCAGCACTATTTATATCACAGAAATTGGGGTGACCGAAATTGGATTATCAGAAAAATCCAGATCCCTTATTTGTCTCTTTGATTCTTTGATCTATTGGCTATAGATAACTCCAGAGAATCCATTATGGTCTGAGCTTATTTACCCAATACTATATTTGCATGTTCTTATCTTTGAGCAGGATTAACAGCCTTTTAAATTAAATCATGTTAATTATTTATCTCCTAAATTTAATCTACCAATCTGTTTACAAGCATTTAAATTACTTTTCCCTAGAATGTCATTTCTACTTTTAATTATTGTTAAAACATTTTTTCTTTTTAACCTACTTTTAAATTAAATTAAGAATTAATTAGCTTTTACAACTTTTTAGACAATGTTTTGTTTAACTTGATTTAACAAAATTACTTGATAATTATTATCCCATAAGCATTTATCTGTGCATATAAATATCTATACAACTTTTGGTTATTAAAATTATTTAAAACTTCATTATTTTTAATTTACAGACATGAAATATATATATATATATGAAAGCATATACAAAGCTTCAATATATTTACAAATACTTTCCTTTTGAACTTTTAAAACAGTTTCTATGTTGAATGAATTTTTCTGTCTGTTTAATGATTCCTAAAGAAATTTCAGCGAAGAGGAAAATTTTAACAAGTATTAAATTTTATAATATCATATACTATTTTGTGGTAAAAAGTACATCAACATTTAGAAATATATTTATTTAAATTATATCTGTAATAAATAGTAAACAAATCTAGATTTATATAAATAAACAATCAATTACACTTTAAGATAGTTTATGTTTTTGAGATTATTCAACAACCTATATATGTATTTCAAAAAAGCCATCTCATTAGGTGCACTAAAAGTTTTACTTGCCAAATATGTCAGATTATATTTTAAGCATAATATATAAATATCTCAAAGTAAATAGTTTGATTCCAAAGAGTAAACATATTAACACATACTTATAGATAAATACTGTGTCTAAATCAACAATGTAACATTAAATCCACACTATATAAAAGAGAGACAATTACAGTTTCATTTGAACATTACACACTACTATCATCTACTGCTACTGTACAATCAAATATATAATAAATAGTAAATGCAACTAATAGTACAGTAAATGAAATTATAAATGTCTGTCTTGCATAATGTGTGTTTAATGTTACATCATTTATTTTAACACAATACATACTTATAAATAGGTATTACTATGTTCATATTTTAAAATCATGCAAATTGCTTGGAAAATTTTTATATATAAATCTAAGACTTTCAGTGTGATTGGCAAATGATAAAATCTCTGGTTCTGATAAGAATATTGAGATTTGTATTTAATGTGAGAGAATATCATTTTATGTTAAATCATGATTGACAATTTCATTAGTTTATAGCTTCAATAAAATGTACTAAAGACCAGAATTCTTTATTGAGATACACACATATATACAGGGTAGCCCAAAAGTAGGTTTACAGTTATTATACTATCTTTTATATGGTTGAAGTTACTTACATAAACAACTTTTTCCTTGCTGGTTGTAATTTATTTTATTATGTAATGCTAACTTTTTACTTGATGATATTTTTTTTATTTCTGGATTAATGGCGAACAATTTAAATCAAGAGCAAAAGAAAATGGATATTAAAGCAGTATTGGAAGTATGAAAATGCCGAGATGGTATGTACAGCATGGCAAAAAACTTTTAACACTTCTCCACCTTCACGACAAACAATTTATCATCTAAGGAATAAATTTGATGAAACAAGTTCAGTGAGTAATGCACCAAAATCTGGACATCCTAAAACTTCTGACATCAAAGAAAATGAAATGTTAGTGGCTATGACATTTGAGAACAGTCCAAGGAAATCTACACGACTTGCTTCTGCAGAACTATCCATACCAAGAACATCATTGCAATGCTTAATGTGTAAACTGAAATTAAAATCTTACTGACCAAGATTAGTATATGATCTTTTAGAGGACGACACAGATTGTCGGCTGCGGTTCTCTGAAATGATGCATAATCAATTTACTGGAGAAGAACATGACTCTTTGGATAAAATTATTTGGTCAGATGAGGCTTGCTTTAAATTATATGGTCATGTGAACAGGCATAACTGTCTGTACTGGGTTGATGAAAATCCCCATTTGACCATAGAGACTGAACTAAACCAGCCTGGCATTACAGTTTGGGATGCATTATCAAGCGAAGGTGTTGTTGGGCCCATTTTTTTAAATAGAACTGTAAATGGAGAGAACTATCTGGACATGCTTCATGAAGTAGAAGTGCCACAACTCAAAACTAAACCTAACTGATGAACTTTTCTTTCAGCAGGATGGAGCACCACCACATTATGCGTCTACAGTAAGAGACTACCTTAACCAAGTTTTTCCACAGCATTGGTTTGGAAGAAAGGGGCAGCATCAAATGACCACCACATTCACCTGACCTGACACCTATGAATTTCTTTTTTTAGGGTGTTGTTAAGAACAAGGTTTATGAGAAGAAACCCAAAACAATAAATGATTTAAAAGATTAAATTGAACTTGAATTCACAGAAATTGACGAAGAGTGGAATTTGTGCCGCATTGTGTGTCAGAGTGTCCTGGAGAGATTTGAAGAATTTTGCAATGTTGAAGGAGGATATTTTGAGCATCTGAGAGATTAAATTGTTTATGTTTATGTTAACAGGTATAATGAATTTCCCACTGTTCTAGTGTCGAATTTTCAAATAAATAGTCTACATGATAACTGTATACCTACTTTTGGGCCACCCTGTATATATGTTTCTGTATTGAATATTCCAACTTTAATTCTTTATTGACATACACACACACACACATATATATATATATATATATAAATAACAACAACCATTAAATGTCTGTATTTTTAAATCATATAATAATAATTCAAACAAATATATTTAACACAGTATTCAAAATTAAATAATATATTATTTACCAGAAGTACTTTCAATTGTTTCACTGTCAATCTTTATCAACTGTTAATACAAACGTACAAAAAATAAAAAATTGGATTACACATCATTCAATCTATTCAAATTTCCCACAATTCTGTTGTCTTTATATTAGCCGATTGTTTATATATATATATATATATTTCTGTATTGAATACTACAACTTTTCTATAATGGGCATATAGATATAGATATCAAATGAAATATTTTATTTATATCATGTGTAAATAAATCCTAATCAGCAGCTACTCATAAATGAGCATGACCATTTCAATTCCAAGAAAAAAAGACAATATCAACTAAATCAACAATGATAATAATGATGATGATGATGATAATAATAATAATAATAATAATAATAATAAAAAATACAGTCCAGTTGTTATTTAACTAGATATTGAAGCCGCTTTTGACATGATTTCCATCAGTACTCTTCTTAAAACTCTGCAAAAATACTCAGTTCCGAACGCATATCTAAACTTGCTTGCTAACTTGCTTTAAAACCGTGAGATTTATGTTTCCCTAAATGGGAAAACTTCACCACCAATAGTGCCACATCAGTCCATTCCTCAGGGCTCACCTCTCAGTGCCTTACTGTTCACTTCCTATATCAACCCTCTTATAAAAATAATAGAAAATGAATTTTCAGGAATCTATGTGCCTACCATCAATGACAACATCTCATGTATTGCATATATGGATGATATAGCAATATTTCTATCATCTCAAAAACAAATTCCAAAACTTCTTAAGATACTTAATAATTTTACAAAAGAATACAAGCTAACATTTAATATGGAGAAATCGTGTGCATGGCAGATCTTCACCGGTAATAGCATTACTAAAGTTTTCAAAGGTAGACCAAGCGCATTTCTTGGGTTCAACTTTTATTTACAACATTCACCTATGAGATCGCTCATACAGAAAAATTTGATAGAGAAAGTGGAAAAGACTGTCAATTCACTCTCCAAAGCCTACCTCTCTCTATATACAAAAATGGCCTTGCTTAACATGCTAGTGATTACAAAAATCTCTTATTTTACTCCAACAATCATTTATACCAAGGCATTTATAAATAAAATAGACTCCTTATGCAGAAAATTATTCTGGGGGAAAAATATTATTTCAGTATCAATCAAACACCTAAGAAAACCCCTTTCACAAAATGACCTTGGCCTTCACTCAATACATGTCTTCAGGATACAAAAAACATTGAACATAATATCTACATGTGCACAAAAATTCCCATATTTAGAAATTGCTGCCAAGATTACCCCTACAGACAGACCATCTCCTCTCCAAGGATATCTGAACACACTACTTACACCATTATTAACAATTCACACTCTTAACTTTAAACCACCACAAGCTAAATATAAATATTGGGAAGTTTATCAACTTCTACATCCAAATCAAGATGATGATACAAAAAACATTGAACATAATATCTACATGTGCACAAAAATTCCCATATTTAGAAATTGCTGCCAAGATTACCCCTACAGACAGACCACCTCCTCTCCAAGGATATCTGAACACACTACTTACACCATTATTAACAATTCACACTCTTAACTTTAAACCACCACAAGCTAAATATAAATATTGGGAAGTTTATCAACTTCTACATCCAAATCAAGATGATGTACAAACTCCACTTCATATTAATAATAAACAATTATGTCGCAAATTCAAACTATGGTCACTTGAACCAAAATATTTTGACTTTCTCCTAAATATAAATCTAGACTCACTACCTACACAACACTTTTTGAAATATCAAAGAAACTATAAAGATATAGATGATATATGCAATCTTTGCCATAGGGACTCGGAGACTCAAAACCACCTTTTTTTCTCATGCTCAAGTCTAGAAAATATTCGTGAAATTATTAGCACTTCACTCAAGGATAAAAAATCAATATGAAAACCCTTTTTGACTCTTTTAAAAGGGGTATCTTTGCTGAAATAAGAATCTGCACATTTTTACTTTATGCCTTATGGTGTACAAGGTGTAATTTTATATACAATTATAACCCCAGAAGACATCCAAACACATTTAGAAATAAGCTGCAAACCATACGTGAAAGAGACATGAAGATTACAGATCAATCTAAGTACATTGACACCTGGAATATACAAGAACTTATATAAAAGCACTAAAAAAACTATATCTAACATGGATCATTGTGCCAGTTCTAAAGCCAACTGACACAAACTAGATGCATTCCTGCTTTAATTTAATTGAAGTATATCTAATTGAATATTATCATATGATTGAGTGATCATCATTGTTTTTTATAAACTGTTTTTTTCTTAGATACTTCTAGTTTGATAACGCATACAGTTACTGATTAAATTTTTGTACATATGCAATTTTGTGAAACCAATTTATATGTAAGAACTATGTGTCAAATGTAACTTGTATAACCTTTTAGAATACTAATAAAGTTTATCCTTTGAAACATACTACTACTGCTACTACTGCTACTACTGCTACTACTGCTACTACTACTACTACTACTACTACTACTACTACTACTACTACTACTACTACTACTTATTATCATTCACTAGAGATAATTTTTGTGTGATTGTACAAATGACTGCTTGTAACATATATGCCACAAAATGATAGAGTAGCCATTGTAGGTTAAATATTAATTCATAATTAAGGCAGAAAAAACTAAATTATGATCTATATTTTCAGATGACTAAAATGTCACCAGACAAAAGGAGCAGTTTTATCCCCTGATTGTGGGTTCAGGTTGCCATTCTAAGATGATCTTTTTCTTTGGTAATCATAACTGTTGTTCACTCTTTAGTAAAGGAAAAAAAAACTGTTTAATATTAAATAAATTATTATAGAACTTTGTTAAGTTAGGTGAAAAGTTGAAGAAACCATTGATGTAAAAAATGGACATGTAATATACTGCAAAGGCAAAAATAGTAGAAAGTATTACCCACTATTTTATGTACTTAATACTGATGCATGATGTTTCTAATTTTTTATGCAACAAACTTTTTTTCCTGAAAGATTTCAGGATCTTGTCAAATAGTAACTGTCTACTGCTTTCTGTCCTTATCCATACATTCTCAATGAAAGCAATTGATATTATGCTTCTTTGAAAATGTCTTTGAGATAATCTTGATAATGTAAATAGAGTTTGGTTTTCCCTTAAAAACAATATTCAATTTTACTATAAAATACTTATATACAATGTCCAATTGAATGAAAATTAAAGAACCATTGATTAATTTTATGATCTTGACATCATATTAAAAAAACTTTTAAGAATATTCTTAAAGGAAATTCTTCTAATGCTTTGTTACATGATAAGAAATGCAAAGCTCACTTCCATACAATGAATTAAATAAAATAACAGCTCGGTGTACAAGTAATTTATCTACAATAGTTATATGCCAGAAATAAAATATATAAATCACTTCAAGCCACTATCTCCATTCATCACATATCATGCTTCATTCAGATTATTATAATGACTATTTTCTCTTTTCTTAACATATTTTTTTTTCACATTTCACAATCTTTTCTGAACTATTCTCACTATTTACTTAGCAGAATGCTCTTTTTTTAATCCACACTTTTTAAGATTTCAGTATTTCAAATGTCATCAAAATAATTTTCTCTACTTTTTTAGAAATCATGATCCAAAACATCTTTGTTTTCTTTGTCAGTAGTTTAAACACATGATTCATGCAAACAGATCTTGAGACAAAATATTTTACAAGGTTATCACCAACAACAGTGGTTCTAAAAGCCATGTTTGGTATAGAATAGTGGTAGCATGAAGAACTGTTAAGTTAAAAATTTCTAGATCCAACTCCACTTGTCAAGTGGGATTTGATGTCCAGTAAACTATTTAATTATTTTTCTATATAAAAGTCTGAGTAAGGCATTTTAATACAATTTATAAATATATTTTAAAATATGGTGATTAAAAGGTGTCTCACAAAGACAAACTATTTTCCCAAGTGATAAAGCATTAATATTATTGTTAATATCATCATCATCATTATCATCATCATCATTGTTATTGTTATTATTATTATTATTATTATTATTATTATTATTATTATTATTATTATTATTATTATTAATTGTTATTGTTTGACACAAATGAGGAAATAGACTTCACTTCTTTTCAGATCTTAATAAATAATTCTTCCACATCCACATTAAAAGTAAATATTGATAAGATTCAATGCAATTATTGTATTGATGATTTACCTAATTTGGCTCAAGGCCTGTTTTGGTATATGTCACAACTTTATTTCATCTTTCATGTTCAAAATTGTCTGAGCAGAGATTTTCAAACAGTGGGTTCTGTTTTTATAAATATAAGTAATGCAATAATTTAGTAATTAAACTGGATCAAATCGTTAAGAAAAACCAATTCAAAGATAATGGAGATCATTTGGAATCAGATTTACACTTATTGATCAATAAAAATTTTGTAAAAAAAGATTTTAACACTGATCCTAATGTTAATTATATTGATAACTTATAAAATAATGACAATGAAATGTATTCTAAATTGAAAATTATTATTATACAACAACTTATTGAAAATATTATACTAAGGTCCTTTTACTTCACTTCTGGTTTAATACAATCTATCTCTACAGGAGATACATAACTTGATAACTGATATGTCTAAAGTTTGCAATAGTTATTTAAATTTCTTAAATAGTAGTAAACCTCTCAACACAACAGGACATTTGTCTCAGGCAAATATTTCTTTTTATATTACTAATGTAGAAACTTCAACAACATAATATTTAATCCACCTTCATGAATATATTATATTTCTACCTAATAATAAATTAAAGATTCTTTAAAATATTTCTGATAAAATTATAAGGGATAATAATAATATAAATACTCAAATTAAGTATATGTATGAAATTACTCACAATGAAAGTAATATCAAATCTTCTTTGGTTAGAATATCTTTTTTTTTTTTTTTTTCATATGTCATAGCATCGGCCGGGACGCGAACCCACAACCGTCTGCAACCAACTACTTGCTTGCATGGCGGCTGCGATACCTCTCGGTTCAATTTATGTCTTGCTAAGTCATATAAGAAATTATAACAAAATTAATTTCTGTAGAAAAAAATAGTCTAAATTCAGTAAAGAAGCTTCTAAAAAAATTGTTTTATAGTTGACTGAAGATATTCTCATATTGAAAGATATCTTTCAAAGTAATCAATAAAGCAAGTCATATATAGAATGAAAATACTTTTATAAGATATTAGATTACTTAGAAAAAGCTCAAAGGGAAGTAGGAAGAACATGCATTGGATGCAGAAGTATGGACAGCAAGGGAGGCAATTTAAGGAGAAATGGGATGGTCAAGTTTTCATATGAAAGATGTAAAAAGTAAAATGAAAATGTTTGGTAGATTGCAGTTTATGGATAATAAAAGAATAGCTAAAATAGTATTTAATTGGGTTATGAGTAAAGGGCAGGTAATGAGATGGGTGAGAAAGGTAATGTGGTATGCAAAAGATTTGGATAAAGAATTTATATCAGTATATTTGTACAAAAGATGGGATAATTGTGATAAGAGGATTATTGAGTGTTATAGTAGTAAGGAATGGGATTAATAAATAAATTTATTAATAAAGACTAGGGAGTTAGAGAGATGGAGAAATAGTATGGAGATTAAAAAGAGTTTAAATATATATAGAAATAAACAGAATATTAGGTGTGAGTTAATATATGATAATAATAAGGAAAGTAGTTTATTGTTTAAGGCTCGAACGGGATCTTTAGCTACAAAAGAATATACACGTAAATGGAAAAATATGAGTGATTTATTTTGTAAATTATGTAAGGAAGGAATAGAAAATATTAGGCATTTGTTAATTGAATGTAAATGTTTGAAAACAGAAAGGGTACATAAAATAAAGTTGTGGAAAAATAAATATGAAAAGAATGATTATACAGAAAGTGAATTATTGATTTTTATGCTGGGTTTGGGAAAAGATAAGAAGGATTTAGATATAAAGGTTATGAGTTGACAAAGATTATGTTGTGGAAATGGGATAGAGCAGATTATGGGTAAATTTAGAGTGGGGAATGTACAATAAAGTGGCTAACAGGTTTATCTGGGCATAATTGCTGAGATATTCTTGACTTCGTTTAAGGAGAAGCCATAATACATCACATCACATCACATCTTAACTGATAAGTGCAGTAAGGGAAAGTATTTAAAATCTCTATTCGTAAATAATCATATAAATCTCAACAATATTTATTTATGGTAGAATAAATTTAATAAGCTTTTAGACTTTCCTATTGATAAGTTCAAATCAAAATTTTTAATCTATTTGATTTTTACAAAAAAATAATAATGCCCCCCTAATAATTTATGGAATTATTCTAAACCTGATGTAAATATAATAAATACTTTTTTTAAATATTCCTGTTAAAATGAAATCATCAGAAATTCAAAGATTTTTGGAAAATAAATTTCATCTACTTTTTATATTTCTCTCTCCAAAAATAAATAATGGGAATTACACCACATTTCTGACTTCGTAGTATTTCTTTTTTCTTCTTCCATAGCTATTTGATTCATACATTAATATTTTTAACTTTTTTATTATACATTTTCTAATGCCTTTTTTCTTTTACTGATACGGATAGTTTTTCTTGCTTTTATACCAGCATTAGAGGAATTAGAAACCAGGCAAAAGCAAATCAAAAATTGAAAAAAATATGATTTTATTTTTTATTATAGAAACTTGGCTTAATACTGAAATTCATGATGACATATTTTTGGATGATAGATTTAAAGTTTTTTGTACCAACATTTAGTGATTCTTTAAACATTGCAACTAATTGCTAAATTCTTTTTTTTTCTTTGGAGGATGGATATGATTTACAAAAATGAAATGAGCTACTGAAGAGTTGTGGGGCGGAGTGGATTGAAGCCTGTCCATGAAAGTATGAAGATTGGCTATCCTAATATAAGCTGAGTATTGATTGTATATATGTGTGAAGGTGATAATCTGATCCAACTGACGAGTACTGGTTCAGCACGGTAATTATTTATTTTTTCGACATGTGTGATCAAGTGTATCAGCAGTATGAGATAGCGTGGATAGTTGAGGGTCGTGTGAAAGTCTGAGATCAAACCCTTATATATTACATATTGGAGTGCATGTATGAAAAAACCTGTACTGTAGAAAAAATTCATATATTAAAAATTAATTTATTATAAATTTAATATGCAACTTAAAATCCTCTTACTACTTGCCATTGGCACGTTTACTTTTGAACTTTTAGTCTTGTCAATTGTTTATTTGGTTTTGAGAGGAAAAAAATGGGAGGAGGTAAAAAATATGGTTAATTATAAGTTTTCTTTTGAAAATTGCTTTCTTAAAAAAAAATTGTTTTTAAAAAGCTAAAAAAATAAATAATAAAACAACATAAATGAACAACTCAAGTTTTCGGTTTTAGATTTCTTTTTTAAATAAAAAAACATTTTAACAATGAATAACGCAAAGTTATTATTTTTACATTGATTTATAATAACTACCAAAAAAAAGATTTATTGTAACATGAAAATATATCATTTTTATCTTTTTTGTTGTATTTCTTTTAACTATTTACTTATATAAAGTAGGCGGAATCTTAAAATTTATCGATTAGTTATTGACTGTCACTATTTTAAAGAATTAAAAGAAAAATTGAATGTAGATATCTGAGTCCATCAATGACATGTTTTTCATAAAGACAGATAGATCTCAATTACAAGATGAAAACTGCATTCATAGTTATTAAAAAAATCATTCATATGTCCATACTTGTAGATTTTCCCTATCGCGGATCTAAATAATTGGATGCTTTCCTTGATCATCATATTAAATTTCTATTGGGAAATGTTTATTACAACGTCAGCATTGTCTTTTGAGAATTGGACGCTTTACTTTATTGTTTAGAAAAAAAATATTAGTTAATTATAAATATTATCATTATTGAAGATTTTAACATTCTTACCTATTCGTAACCCTCTTCTTATTGCATTATAACTGTCATCCAAGGCTTACAAAATGTTAAAATTTAGCATAAAATGACACAATTTGTATTTAAATTCCAATAACTGAACATTTAATTATATTTTAAGTACTTTCCCAAAATTAAATGTTTTTCTATTTTATCTCTGACTTTTCCTATTGGTTTACATCACCCACCTATTGAAGTTTTTGTTAATATAAATTATTTCAAATGGTTTCATTATCTAAATATTAAAAGATGTTATAAAAAAAGTGTTGTTTTGGTCTGGGTAGAGAAATTTTCAGTTTCAGTTGGAGCTAATTATATTTCTGGCTGAAATTAATCATAGTATGGATTTCAATTATCCATTTATTATCATTTTTCTAGCAATAATGTTTAAAGTATTTATAATCAAATAATCTTGGACAGAATTTTAATCTGTTCTATAAATATTTTTAATTAATACTTGTTTTTATTCTTCCACATTTTAAATAATGTTTACATTTTTTCAAAGTTGTATGATATTTTAATATATAAATAATATTCCACTCACACATTCATTGTTTTAATATAAATCTTTAGTTATATGAACCAAGATTTTTTTCCATATATGTAGATTATCATTATACATCTTTGTGTATGTTTTGATTGTATCTTATGATCATTTTCAAAATCTATTCCAAATATTTCCAAATCCATATATATAGTTTATCATTAACTTCAATTGATCTAATTAGCAAACATAACAGGATAATAGAGTAGACTATGAGCATTACTACAGAATATGATCAAAACACTCGAGGATGTATAATGATATGTTGGATATATATAAAAAAAGGATCATACAATAAACAGGCGTCATTCATTCATGTAGTAAAAATAATTCAAAGTGATCAGTTAACAACTTCACGCTCTCATTTTCAAACACTTAAGATTTTCCCATACATATACGTTTGGGTCGAAAAGATAGATGAATTCATTCTATCTTTTTCCAAAGACTTACAATAAAGCAAGATGTTTTTTTAAAAAATAAATGGATTATTTACATATTGGAACAATGAGATGATTTTAAAAAAGAAAAGGAAATACCGATATTAGCAATTTGATATTAAGATAAATTGGTAAAGGAATAAATGAATTATGAAAGTAAAAAATACTTTGATTCATACAATGAAAAAAAACAATCTAATGATTTTACTGTGGAGTTCATAAAAAGTGCAAGCCCTGGAGATGATAGAGCTGGGTCTTGAGTTTCAGAGTTTGTCATGCATTAAGCCATGCAAGGTAGTTCATACAATAAATACAAAGGTTTATAAAACAAATGAATATGTGGAGAAAACTATTTCTATATTAAACTTAATAGAACAATTTTGAAAGGAAGTATTTATTTATTAGATTAAAAATTTAGCTTAAAAAATAGGCTATCCAATGCAAATTCTCAATGTAGGTTTTAATTGCTGATCAGTACAAATATTCTTGATATTACAAGCAGATTTTCACACAAAAAAATTTATCAATACTATTTTTAAACATAATCTTTCTCAAGAATCATCTTTAAGCTTGCATCACAATGAATGGCACTGGAATCCCCTCTCTTGCTGCTACCTTCAACATTTGATTTGATGGTGAAATGTGAAATTAAAATATATATTGATTTTGGAAAAAAATCTGAAAATGTCAGTATTATATTGAATAAGTAAAACAAATGAAATCATACTGCTGCTGATTGAGAGTGCCTTTGTTCTCAGACCCGAAAGTGCTTTTCAGCATTTTTGAGAACAAACATTCTTTTGTTTAAATGTTGAAAATGAAAACATATATTTTCTAAGTTTGTTTATATATTTAAAGTAATTTTTGAAAAATATTTGTGAAATATTTATTTTTTGATAAAAATATAATACTTGTATTCAGATTTTATTCAAAAATATTTGTTTTAAAAGATAAGTAGAGAACAAAGAAATATCATAAAGCAGGAAGTTATAATTGGTGGAAAAAAGAAGTCTCTGTAATCACTGAAGTAGTTATTTTTTTATTATTTTATTAAATTACAATAATTTGTTTGAATTTTAGAAACAGAGTTAAGACAAATTGTTCTGATTATATATTTCAATTTATTACCTTTTTTCTATATTTGGAAAGTTGAAATATTTTTATGATTTCCATTTGCACACTTATACTTTTAAGAAATAATTTGAAATTTAGGGGAAAATAGTAAATAATAAAGGTTAATTTGTTAAAATAAGAAGTTGGAAAATGAATTCAGATGATACTAGAGCTGCCAAAATATGTTAAACTGTGACAAATTAGCATTAAATACAATCTATTTACTCTACTCTACATGCAACCATAGATTGTAAATCTAAAAATTCAATAAACATTTAATAGTATGGTAACATCAAAATTTCCAACAATGTTTTGCCTATTGATCTAAATCAATGAAGAGTTATGAACTGGATTTACATTTTCAATCATTATCTTTATGTAAATAATATTCATTAAGGCTGTAGCCTCAATCACATGCATATAAAATGCGATAGCTTCACACTCTCAGATCGAACCGCTTCAGCTTCATCTATTTAAATAGAGGTTCCCCTCTTTTCTTCCAAGAGTAAGCTTGTGGTTTTAAGACCTGTAGAGGTCTCTACTATCACATTTTATACACATGTGATTGAGGCTACAGCCTTAATGAATATTATTTATGTAATGAATGTGCATTTAAATAAATTTATAATTACAATCATTATCTTTACAATTTTTGAATCCAAATATAGCTACGTAAGTAGGACCAGATTAGTAGCTATATATTTTAATGTCCTTAATTATATGCTAATTAATAAAGTAATAGATTTAACAAATGAACATTAATTGATATGTATCTGTGTAAGAATATTCCTTGGATTTTGAGCCATAAAATATTTGAATCGTAAATCATTAAATTAGATGATATAAAAAGAAATCAAGATGGCTGCTATATACAAAGATTTTAATAAAGTTTTTCATTGATGAAAATCACTATGTGATTTAGTACAGTGATAGACTAAGAGATCCAAGAACCAAAAGTCTGTGGATTATTGATTTAGATCAGCTACTTCCATATTCGATATGAATTTCAAACCACTAAACTATTTGATTATTTTTTGTTCTGTGTAGATTAGTGCAATGGTGGGCAGCTTAAGTTGAAAACAGAGATCTATAGGCCATAGTCTTATTCTGTCATTTCCAATGCTTGAACATATAAATTCCTGAGTAAGACAACTTTGTTGATGAAAGTCTATAGACAAAACCTAATCTGTGATTTTAAATGTGTCACTACAGTCTACTATTCACAATTAAGATATGCAACAGGTAACCCTGAATTTGAATAGAGTAAATTATTGCTATTAATGCCAATGTCGAAAAAGATATTTTACTTTGTGTTTAGAATATTATTGAATTTAGTATAATGAGATGCAAATTAGATTCTGACATCAACTGATATTTTTAATATCGTCAAGCATTTTTTAAAAAAAGAGGAATTAAAATTTATTTATATGGATTATTAACCTCCCACATTTCAATTAACAGTATTTCTAAATCTTAGTATTAAATGTTTAAATTCAATATGATGTTAAAACCAAATTTCATATGTCTATTAAAAGAGTATTCATGTGGAAGTATATATATAAATATAATAAAAATATATAAATTAACTAATGGAAATATAAAAATAAATAAGTAAATATGCAATTGCCTGATTTATATAACTGTTTTAATATATCAATCAGAGATTTGATTTTTATTACAAAAACTGTACAGATCATGTAATTGTATTTTGTTATATATATGATAATTTAATATTTTGTTGGATTATCATAGATAGAAAAATTTAAATTAATGAAGTATTTCGTTTTTAAATCCATTAAAATTTTCAGTAATGTTTTTTTTTTTAATTTAAAAAAAACATTCACCATTTAGCTAGATTGCTATCAATAAGTTTGCTGCTCTTTGATTACTATTCAAATGTAGAGTTGCAAAGCATTTTAACATAGTCTTGCATTGTTAGCCGAGAGGTTGCAGACGGTTGTGGGTTCGCGTCCCGGCCGATGCTATGACACATGGAAAAAAAAAAAAAAAAGCATTTTAACAGCAACAAAACATCATATCATCTCTGCTTACACATTACTTAGTTAGCAAATCTGTTTCTTCTACTCCAATTCTGCCACTTTTGTGGAAGCTGCCAAATGATAGTGGTTTTAATAACTCTCTATCTTATGCTGCCTTATTTACATCCCCAGACTTATTTCTAGCTTATCGTTTTCATCGATGAAAAAATTTGGATCTTTTCTAGCTCATTTAGATTTTTTTACATTTAATATACCTCTCCTCCAAAATCTTTCATTTATTTCTTCTTTTACTATCAAGTTATCAGCCCAAAATTAAAAATAAAATAAAATAAACAATGAGCATTGCCAATTGCTCAACAAGCTTTGTGATAAATGCTTAGCCAGAGAAAGCACTTAAAATATCTCTGTCAGGAAACCTCCTCCCCCAATCTCTGATCATAATTTCATGCTTTGGCACTCCTTAGAGAGGCGCTAGGATAGCTTCAGACACTAGATCTAAAAATACCAACCCAAAGCCAGCATTTATCTAAAAGTTATCTATTGAGTGGAAAATCGGAAATTTTCAGACACCTGCATGTCTTCAAACTCAGCTATCCAACTCAAATAGCTATATGGAGCTGAGTTGGATAGCTGGGTTTGAAGACATGTAGGTGTCTGAAAATTTCAGATTTTCCACTCAATAGATAACTTTTAGATAAATGCTGGCTTTGGGTTGGTATTTTTAGATCTAGTGTCTGAAGCTACCCCAGCGCCTCTCTGAGGAGTGCCAAAGCACAAAACCATGGTCAGAGGTTTTGGGGGCAGGGTTCTTGATAGGGATGTTTTAAGTGCTTTCTCTGGCTAAGCATTTATCACAAAGCTTATTGAGCAATTGGCAATGCTCATTGTTTATATCTTACAAGCTTAAGAGAATGGTGTCATGTGATCTATGACTTTAAAATAATTAATGTTCTGAATCAAAGCCAAGTTACTTTCATAGATGACAGGACATTGGAAAAATAGTATTAGAAAGTTATTATTTTAAAAAGCTCATATTTTATAGTAAACTTATAAAATATTTTGTGTTAGTTCTATGCATGTTTTAAGATTAGAGTGATAGATTAGAGAGACAAAGGTTACTGATAGATTAGAGAGACAAAGGTTACTCTAGGGTTCAAAGGTCACATGATTTTCAATCAAATAATTATTGCCTACCCTGCATAATTTTGGCATTTCTGGTACTCAAACTCTTAAGCAATAAAACCAGATGATTATTTATTTATTTATTCCATGTTTTTTTTATTTGCGTTTATGTTAAATTCTCTGTCAGAAGGCATATTGATGTTGCTAGGTAACCAAATATTATAACTAAGCTATAACATTTAGTAATCATTTTAGATCCCAGTTAGACTAATTTATTGCATTAAATGTAAAATTAGCTTATAAATTACTTTATAATTTTTTGTTTGCATTAAAAAGTAGCTTCAACTCTTAACTACTTAGTGGCACCATACTGATTTTTTAAGAGAAGTATTCTGGGTTCGATCCTGGAATGAAAATGTATTCTCTCAGAAATAATTGTGCCTTTGATTGCACTTTTTACGGCTATGGCTGATTTATAATAGTAATTAAAGTCATTTTTAAAGTGTTTGCAGAAGAACCAGAAATTGTCAAGTTGTCACATGATGTTATATGTAAGAAATAAGGGAATGCGATTCTTTTCTAAATAATTATAAATATATAAGTAAAATATGCAATAATAAAATTATAGATAGATGGTGGAAATCTTAAATTGGATTTTAAAAGATTATAAAAGACTTAGAAGGAGACCACATGTGAGATGGATGGGTGAAATAAAAAAGTGGGTATGCTGGGATGATGTGGAGAAGAGTGGCTAGAGATCGGAAATCGATTGAAGTTGGAGAGACCTTTATCCTGCAGGGGATCGATAATGGCTGAAAATGATGGTGATGATGATGTAAAATATGTAGATGTATGGTTATAATTTTTTTTTTTTTTTTAAAAAAAGTTCGAGTTTTGAAAATCGGTAAGCTGGCACATAATAAATAACACAAATAATAAAACAACAGTGAGCAACAATAAAGATCAAAAGACTAGTTAATTCAATCATGAGATGTATTATTAGTAATATTATTTAAACTGAAGGATCACTGGAAAAAAATTACGGGAGTGTATCAAACAATAATGACTCCGCGACTAAAAATAACACCACAAAACACAATCGAATAGATAGTTGATAAAAAGATCATGAGACAAATTCATTTTTATTTCAAAAACATTCTGATCTAGAGTTCCTCTACCACTGCGCTAAAGCGCGTGAAGTTATCGCGTTAGAACTATTAATGTACTATATAATGTTAAAGATTTTAATATGTGATTTTTTTTTAAAAAAAGAGAAATCACTGCTTACCTCCACTAAACGCAAACAGAATATAATTTTAAATAAAACAATCATATTATTTAGACATTAAAATGAATCAAGATTATAAAGTAGAACGGATTTATTGATAGAGTTTGAAACAAATATCGCCAAAGCTCGAGATGAAATTAATATTTGATTAAAATGTAGCGCGTTGTATATAAATAATGAGCCGTTTATTATTTAAATGTAAACACAAATATTAATTTTATACCTCTAATATGTAGGGAAAATTCATTTCTCAAGGATTAGATAACATCAGTAAAGCAAAGACCCACGAACGAAGCAGAATCAGTATTTGCCCATAAAATATTAGATATATTGTAATAATAATACGTGCTGGCTTATCATTATAAATATATTTTCAACAGCTAATCTCTAATCTCTCAGCCATAATAGATGTATTAGCGTATTTGCTTTTATAAATCATTATAAAGGTAGCATCTGCCTAATATACTGTAATTCTTATATGAGAGAGAAGATAAAAAGAATAGCAAAAGAGAAAGGGGAACGGGAAAAAATAACTTTTTCGAAAGATTACCAAAGAAAGATTTTTTTTTAAATTCTAAATTAAATAAATTGTTACTTCTGGCAATCTCTATATTATTTTTGATATCTTAACAGTTATTTTTAAAAGCTCATTCTTTTTTTTTTTCATATGTCATAGCATCGGCCGAGAGGGGAACCCGCAACAACCGTCTGCAACCAACTGCTTGCTTGCAAGGCAGCTGCGCTGACCTCTCGGCTAACAATGCTTGACTGCATTCTTTACTGCTTTCGTAGTTAATAATTCACGAATTGCAGTATTACTCTATCGTATGATCTTGCCGATTGGCAAATCATTCGATTACTAATCTAATCCTAGCTTCTTTATAGAACTTCTGAACAAACACTCAATTTCCGCATTAACTATCTATGGGATTTTAATTCAGGTAATCTTATTAAATCCACACTAGTTGAGACGAACTTCTCCCTTTAACACTTTTTAAAACTGGATTTTGCTTTACTTCTTATTATTTCAAATCAAGGACACAACCATTCTATTGCTTCCTTCATATAGAAGCAGATTCAAATTAATAAGAATTCTTTCCTATCTCTTCTAGGCTATTGCTTTTATTCTGAACTGGTCTAGTTTTTTCGTACTTGATACTACTGAAATTCATCTACTATGAACTCACTTTAAACTTTAGCATTGATGTTAAGATCCTGAAATATATAAACTGATATTTATATTGGCACATCTTATACTTTATTTTTCCATTGCCAATTATATAATCACACAAAATTTATATAAAACCTTTTGTTTCTCTTGCTACAGACTTTAATCTAATCTAATATATATATAATTTGGGTATAATATGATCCATAGTATGAAAAAAAGAGAGTTTTATATGATGATAAAATTTCATTAGCAATTTCATTATATGTAATATATTGTGAATCATTTTCAAATATAGGCAGGTTTTTAAGTAGATTTGAATGTTAAGATGCCTCGGCTTTTAATAGGATTATCATTGGATTTAAAAAAATAAGAATATTTTAATCACTGTTAAATAACCACTGCAATTGAATTCGTTTTATATAGAGATATTATTTTAACCAGTTTATTATAGGAAGTGAACAATCCCTTATATGCAATATAAAGATCTTAGAATTTTTTTATTTAGGAATGCAATAGCAAAATTATCAAAATATAATGGCAAAATTAATGGAAGTCTTTTCAGCTTACGGGATATGATAATATATTATAGAATCCTATCTTTATGAAAACATAAAAAAGTGAACAATAGCAAAGTTTTTAAAAAAATAATAATTTTAGGATGTAGCATAATAGCAGAGATAGACCTAGTTTATGTTAAAAAGTCTACCTCAAAGACATTCTAAATAAATGTAATTTTGATGATTTTTATTGGAAAGATAGATTACAACAGAGACTATAATTAAATAAAGTACTGAAATCTTTACGAATGCCACACTATCAAATAACCAGACATAAAACTGCATATTCTATATACAGAACTATTTGTGATTCACTGATTGGTTTGTATATTGTTACATCTCCTTGACTTCAAATAATGGACTAGTCCAGATTCCATTTTATCTTGATCGAATCAGCATTCATGGTCACAATCCATGAATATAGAAATAGATAAGTACAACATAAGTTTAATGGCAAAAACAGGCCAATAGGCAATGATGTTTACTGAATTGATTATTTTGTTGCTAGGTTGCAACTGATGTTCTTTTACTTTATTAATGATAGTCCACTTTTTTGACATAATAGACACTGCAGACCTCTGTCCAGCTTCATTAAGCGGCATATCATTAATAGTAATTCTGTGTAAGAAAACTCTAAATAACATTTGAAATATTTAAAGGTATTTACGAAAATGCTGTAACAAAAGCATTTTGGAAAAGATAAAATGAAATGTGGTTATTTAAAATGATTAATTCAACAAAATGATAAAATGTGATGCATTGAAATAATTTTATATAGAATAATATAATTGCCGTTATTGTTATTGAAATAAAATAAAAAATGTAAATTGAAATACGTTGACAGAAATGGTGAAATGCAATAATGAATTCACCGATTTTTTTTAAAGTGATAAAACTTATAACATTGATTTGAAGTTAAGCTTTATAATAAAGAGTATAAGAAATGTATGCCAAATTGTTGAAGGTCAACTTGCTAAATGGAATGCAGAAATTATAAGAATTTAATTTAAAATAGACATATCACAATTTGTGTAAATGCATTATGTTTAACCAAGAAAGAGTTACTATTCTATATACATGAATTAAATATGCATCTACATACAGGACTTAAATATGTGTCTATATACATGAATTGAATGTGCGTCTACACACAGGAATTAAATATGCATCTATATACATGAATTAAATATGTGAATATATTAGAATATAATTATTGATTACTGAATGATTAGATAAAGATTAATTCAAATGTAAATCAAACTTACCTAAAAGTATGTTGCAATAGGGAATTAATAGACATATCTATGAATATGCACATACGAAGAGAATATAAATTCACAAAAGAATTCAAACTTGAGAAATGATAAGAAAGATATCAATGATGTATATATGGATATCTAAATAAATCCCTACTACATGAGTGCTTGTAGAACAGGATTATGGAATACACATGATGGACACTGTATGATCATCAATGATGGGACCAAGCATCAGAGAAGTTACTGATGAAATGGACTAACTGATCTATGGAACTTGAACTAGAAGGAATGTTATCCAAATAGTGTTATTTAAATAAATTGTGGTTATATAAAATAATATATCTTATCAGTTTCATTTCATGTCATCCATTTTCTAGAGTACTTGTTCACAGGAATCTCATGTTTCATGAGCTATGTTCAGCATAACCTGATCTGGGTGAGTAAGGTTGTGGTAAGCTGGAACTCTAGTGGCATCATTTGGGAAACCAAACAGATAAATTTCTAGTTGTTTTTCAGTCTCTTTAATGCTGCACCATCTGTTAAGCAGGAAATATTGTTGTGGGGGGGGGCAGTGATAACATCAGCATTGGGTAACAGCAATCATTCTTTTCTTCATACAATATGCTCATCAGGAAACAAATCATCAGAGGGAATGGAAAGATCTGGTTACAATATATATATATTGTAATGATCGAAAAGCAAGTGGAGATCAAATCTAACCACAATCTACAATATCTGCACTACAGGGGCGCCATCTAGGCATTTGAGCCTAGAAAAATTTATAAAGTAGGCAGATACGCGCTGTTAGACTCCACTTTATTTAAATATTCAGATCGTTAGCCCAAGTCACTAGCTCAGTGGAACAGCAGAGATTATAAAATATAACTCTATATCTTAAGTATAAAAAAATAAAAGCCACTGCCAGAAATTAACACATAAAAATATTTATTTATGCATATATAAAATCATTCTAATTTGAGGAATAAGTTTAACATTTTAGATTTTTATATTAATCTTTAATTTTACATTTAAATATATTGCAATAATGAATTTTATATTTATTTAGTGAGTTGAGTATGAATAGACTACATAGATCTGCATTTGACAAGAAAATATTCTTTTCCTTATTTAACCTTAGGTCAAAAGTTCGCAGTCAAACCGACGCCAATCCATCTGATACATTTATGTATTCAATGTAGCATGAAAATACGACAACACAAAATACTATACTGTCAAGAATGTACATCTGAACAGTAAGTAGAGTTAGAGAAGACATTGTCTCTCTACCAACAGGAATGCTACATCTGTTGGTGAGTAGAACAATAAACAAAAAACTCCATAGGAATGGACTGCAGTCCTTTGTCGACTTACAAACCCATCCATAGGCAAACAGAAGGTGTGTGGCGTATATATGCAATCCTGCCCATAGCGGATCTCATACTACATCTACTAATTACACAAATATATCCAATCCATTGAGCTAATTCAACTATGAAATGAATAACCTAAGATTACCCTCCCTTAAACTATATATATAACTTTACAAATCCATATAGCCATTCATGCCCGACTTAAATTTAACCTTTAGATACATTCACACAGATGAATTTTATACAATTTGTTTTATAATGTCGAGTATAGATTGGCTGCATGGATTCCATGGTTAAAACGTTCCAGAATAAACATAAACGATCAAAATATAAAGTCATCGATAATGTCAATTGCAGAGGGAGTACAAGAAGCCCAGTAGCATTCAACATAATATGCCGCAATGACACCAATGACCTATATATTCCAATAGAATATAAAACAGCAACATACGTAACCGTTAACGAATCAATGCAACGTCTATACCCAACTTAAAATTCCCCATTTAAAATTTATACAATAAGAAAAAAAAATGGAAATGATTTTTATCAAAAGCAAAACATATAAAATTAAACATTATCAATTGATTTTAAACTTAAAAGTCAGATGGAAGTTCATAAGCTTGAACGAAAGTTCTTAATTATTTTTAAATTTTAGAGTTCATGTCAATAGCTTACAGTAGAAGAATCACTGCTCTTGATGTAAATTTCCACGGAGTCTTTATTTGAAAACCCAGTCAGATGTTCTGGAGGTAGCATTAGCTGGTTCATTTCGGTATCACAGTCAGTTCATTTTTAAAATAGAGAGAGAGTGTGATAAGTGCGTCCTATCATGACCCTCAAAAACAAGCCGGAAACTGTCAGGAAACTGAATGTTTCTCTTTTTATAATCCTCCTATGGATTCCACGAACAAAAAATGTCTTTGTTCTATTTTTTCGTTATGGTCCGGGCCTTTATATTCTCTTATCTGTTTTTCATCTGACTTTTTAATTACACAGCTTTTGGATAATTAATAAACAATCATTTCCATCTACAAAAATATCTTATCTTTAAATCTTGTACTTTTTTATAAAAAAAGTACGCTCAAATACTTTTTTTTTATTTATATAAAAAAAATATTTTTAAAGTTTAGCGTCTGTGCAAATATATACGTTTAACAAACATTTTAATTTTAGCGTTTAGTTTTTTTTTTTTTTTAATAGATTTTATTTTTATTTGCGAACTTTAAGATTTTATTTTAAATTAATGTAATGGCATATTTATATATCGTTACAATATATATATATATATAGATTATAATGGAACTGCAGAGTACACCATATGACAATGTGAATATGACTCAGTGGTTGAATGACTTGAATACAAGGTGTCAACCAACTCACAAGTCATATCCTAAATTTATAATTCGATGGTACATTTGGTGTGCCAGATGTTACTGAATCAGGAATGGCACAAGGGAGGACACAATGAAATGCTCAGTTTCAAATCACATCTACTTTTAGTATGTTAACTCATAATTTACTTACAATATTTCAATATGACCTAGATTAATGCATATTTATTATATCTCCCTTTTTAGGCCCCATTATACCACAGAATTCAAACTCAGGGAATTCTTGCAGTCAGCTCTCTTCAGGGATGGACCTACTCAATTATTAACCAAATATGCCTATATATAAACATATATATAGGAAAATACCGATGATGATCAATTATTTAGGGGAGCAATACATAATGATGATGATGATCAAACCTTTAATGGTATAAATTCATAATGTGATGATCAAACATCTAGTATCAATGCACAATGATGATGGTGATAATCAAACAGAGATCAGATTGGTTTAAATAACTAAATACATTTATTAACAACATATACTAATAAATATTTGCAAACAAAAAATAAATAAATATTCGGTTATCAAGAATGGTTTTCTATCATTTTGATGGCTTCACACAACAGAAAATAATTTCAAGTACATTATATACAAAATTATATTATATAATTCATTAAATATATATATAAAACAAAAAACAAAACAAAATGAGAGTTCACTAATTCTAAAACTATCCCATTAATGTAATTATTAGAATGATATTTTTAGGCTAGGGCAAACCTATTTATAACTATTTTTTTATTATTAAAAATATATATATAGCCCCACTCCATCTATGTGTGTGTGTAAGTCATAGTAAAAATTAATGATAGATATGAAAAAGACCATTTACTCCTGTGGTTTAATTGTGTACTCAGAAATAAACAAAAAAATTACAAGTAAATATTATTAAAACTTATTAGTAAATAATATAGTTTTGTTTGTCCTCAATGTTAAATATATAAAAACCTTACATGAGGTCACCTTCATGGATCAATATTAAATTTTTCAAAGGAATCTGTAAATTTACTTTTATTAAAAATAATACATATTAATTGACTATGATTCCTTTTTTAAAATACATCAACATATGACACATCTATTCACTGTTTTCACTTTTAAATTTCAGGTGATCGAATTTGAAAATGAATCTTGAATACACAATAAAAAATTACAATACATAAACTTTCAAATAGAAATGATAAAAGAAAAAAATAATAATAATCACGTGAATCAAAACAAAATATATTTATCTTGAGGAAAACAAGCATTTTGTCTACAGTTAGGAGTTTATAAACTTAAATGTCAATCTCCATGTATACTGTTCTTGTTCACCAATTCTGTTGCTATTTATGTATTTCATGCTACTTGATTAAAGCAAACATACCAGATATATCTCCTGAATGTATATAAATCCATGGAAGATTGATGTACACCAGCATTTTATAAATAGACATCTTTATGGAAAATTCTATAATTTCACAATTCCATAATGACATTGAAGCTAGTTTTGGAACATCCTACAGTATTAGCTTTTTACCCCAAATACATTGTAATGATTTTTTTATTATAACTATTATTTATAACATGGCTTCAATAAGTATATATAAAATTATCTTAAAGAAACAGTCAATTTTTAGTAATTTCACATTTCTCTTCCATCATTTCCATAATAATGAATTCCAGCTTGCAGAATAAATTAAGTCATTAGTTTATTTCTGGTAATTATAAATTGAAGTTTAAATTTCCATTTTCCTACTACCCAAAATATAAAGACTTTACATTACTTTTAAAATATAAACACTAAGGTTTTACTGTTTCTTTCCTTTCAAATGCCATACATTTTAAAAATAAATAAATAAATAAAAGACTTTTTTTCTTTGTGCTGACAGTTCTGTTGTTAGATCACAAGTGAAGTAAACGCTGTATTGTTTTCCTTGCACTAGCTAAAATCTATTGTTACAAACTAACAAAAAAGACAAATTGTAAAACATTATTATTATTATATATTTAATCTTCATTATTCCAAATTCAATCACTTAGCAATAATTTTGACCTCATATCTATTTTGACCTTTGCTTATGTCTGTTCTACAAGTCAATCAATTAGTATTTTAGTTAATGATATTAAATGAATAAAAGAAAACTAATTAATTTTACAAATATATTAGTTTTATAGGTATGTTTACATATATATATACTACATGTGTATAAGCAGGTATGTAGAATAAATTATTTGCCTACCACTGTTAAAAACTGGGACATGTATGAAGGTTGGTTGTAAGCTATCTCTTACAATATATTGTAATGGAGTGGGGGTATCTGGGATGGAAATAAGTTTGTTGTACCTGGGGTGATGGCAACCATCATCAACTGCAAGTCAATTGAATATTTCAATTAAGAAACAATATGTAATTATTATTAGCATAGATATTAAAGATATGATATTAAGTAATGTTATAAATATATATAAACTTTATATATTATAGAGATAAGTAATTTTATTCAAGAGAGCATGAAAGAGAAATCTCAGAGAGAGAGATTATTGAGAGATCAGTCAACTAGAACATTAGAGATCAGCCCAGTTAACTCCTCAGAGCAAATATGATTATAATTATACATAACCAGCATTATAATAAGTCAAAGTAAGTATGAGTAATACTCCAAGTAATAACCATTCATCATCATGAATAATTCATCAAAAAAAAAAAAACTCCATCTTGTGGATGAATCTGAACAATAAAAAAATATAAATCAACACTTCATCTGGTGACTGGGTTGGAAATGGGTCTTCGGTAAACCTGGCTAACAGTTGAGCCTTTGCCAGTTTGGGCAATTATTTAAACATAATGTTGGATGCACTACTTTAGTGCTAATCCATAAGAATACATATCCAAAAAATCTAAACAATAATTCTGGGATATTAAAAATATGCTGATCATCATCAATGCTCAGGCCACATAGTGCTATTAATGTACTAGCCCATTATAAACTTAATTCCCAATAAGACTAAACTAAATAAAATATAATGCATAGATTTTAAAAAATATAATCTCATGTGCCAATCAGAATAATCAATCATCATCATCATTGGATGCCCAAAAGGACTAATATATCCCCATTTATATATCAACTGTTATACATAAATCTAGTTTAAAAGAACACAAGCTCTAGTATTGTTATGGTGACCAAGAGATGATGCAATACCATTTTTATATCAATAATAAAAAATGATATTAAGGTCTTTAGAATAAGACCATGCATATCAATTAAGCTTTCTGATTTTGCTTAACATATAAAAATATCACATTCCTGATTTACATAATTGTTATACACAATTCAAATTATTAGATTATGATTTACATGATTAATACATTAGGTTTACTTAAAATACATTCAATATGCAGGCACGAGGCTTGATATAAAATGAACAGGTTTGAGTGGACATTTAATAATAAAATTATTAAAAATATATTTCATAATTCCACTTGAAAACTAGGTTGTGATCTGATCCTTCATGTCAGCCATGGGATGGTGCTATTTCTAACCAAAACACATTAATATAACATTCCTGGGCTAGCGATTCTCTATTAATATGGACTTTTTTTTTGGTTTACAAATTTTACTTTCTTTCATTTCTAAATTATTTTTCCCAAATAATATTTTTGACAATGGGATAATAATAGTTGTTTTTTTAATTTTTATTGACAAGAGAGTCTTTTTTTGGTGTGTGTTTAAATAGTAATTTGTGTTTTTTAAATAGTATTACTGTTTTTTAAAATTTGATTGACAAAATTAAAGAGAGAACGTTTTTTTAATGTATCTTTAAATAATAATTTACGTTACTTTTATTAGGTTACACTTGATTGCCGATAACAATTAGTGGGAGGGGTGTTTTTGTGTACAATTAAATAATAATTTACTTTTATATTTGATTGTCAACAACAATTATAGGGAGAAGGGGTTGTTGTTTTTTTGTGTGTATGTTTAAATAAAAATTTAAGTTACTTCTATTGGTTACATTTGATTGACAACCAATTTGACTTTCTTTTATTTATAAATTATGGTTTTGGTTCCACAAATATTTTTGACAATGGGACAATAATAGTTGTTTCTTTAATTTTTATTGAAAAGAGGGTGTTTTTTGGTGTATGTTCAAATAGTAATTTGGGTTATGTTTAAATAATAATTTACCTTACTTTTATTGGTTTACATTTGATTGACAATAATTATTGGGAGAGGTGTTTTTTTTGTGTGTATGATTGTTGACAACAATTATTGGGAGAAAGGGTGTATGTTTAAATAATAGTTTACATTACTTTTAGTGGTGTACATTTGATTGGCAAGAATTAGTGGGAAGGGTATTTTTGGGTTATGATTAAATAATAATTTACATTACTTTTATTTTACATTTGATTGCCAACAACAATTATTGGGAGAAAGGGAGGGTTGTGTATGTTTAAATAAAAATTTAAGTTACTTTTATTGGTTACATTTGATTGACAACCGGTTTGACTTTCTTTCATTTATAAATTATTTTGGTTTCCCAAATAATATTTTTAACAATGGGACAATAATAGTTGTTTCTTCAATTTTTATTGACAAGAGTGGGTCTTTTTTTGGTGGATATTCAAATAGTAATTTGGGTTATGTTTAAATAATAATTTATGGTCTTACTTTTATTGGTTTACATTTGATTTCCAACAACAATTAGTGGGAGGGTTTTTTTCTGTATGATTAAAGAATAATTTATGTTACTTTTATTTTACATTTGATTGCCGAAAACAATTATTGGGAGAACCAGGGTTTTTTTTGGGTATGTTTTAATAAAAATTTTAGTTACTTTTATTTTACATTTGATTTCCGAAACAATTATTGGGAGAAGGGATGTATGTTTAAATAAAAATTTAAGTTACTTTTATTTTACATTTGATGAAAGCCATTTGGAATCCCTCAAACAAGCTGCCCTTTACGAAGTGTACATTTCCTTCGGCAACAACAAGATTTACAAATAAAAGTCAAAAGATGTTTTTGGACTTCAAAAACTGCATATATTTGCTGCACAATCATATCTTTTCTTTCAGCAGGATGTTTTTTTGCTGTAGAAATGTTCCAGCACTGGCTTCCGTGTCTGGCAATTTCCATTTTTTCAAGTCTTCTGTGTTTGAATGAGGCATATTCTTGGTCTCGGAAAATTTCTCACTAAAACGTGACTCAAAGCATGATCGTCAAAAAAATTATGCAACCCCACCCTAATAGAGAATTTATGAGGCTTATAGCTTTATGAGGAACAATTATGACACTGTTAAAATTGTTAAAAGATAACAGTACATCAATTCATATTAAAAAAAGGCCCCAATGAAAAGTTAAATAATTTTGACACAATCAACTTAACACACCCTTGTATGATATTGTTACATAAAATACATAACACAGCATTATGATGTAGTGCATAACACAAACAACTACAGCATTTTCCTCTGCTTTTAGCATTGGAAAAAGCCACACCATTAGCCGCTAAACCGAGTTAACACTCTTTCTAGGTTTTAACACTCTTTTAAAAAGAAGACTTAATTCTGAGCTAACAATCTTTCTAGGATTTATTGTAGAAAGAATGCTTAAAGGCTTGGGTGTGGCAGCAGAAATGGCATATTTCTAGAAATTAAGCTAGAAATAGTGCCATCCCATGACTGACATGAAGGATCAGATCACAAACAAAAACTATATATAAAATTCACATATACATGTGTATCTATAAAAGATATGAATTAATATTATTAATTAGTCTCTTTTTTCAGGTAATAAAATTACCTTATTTTTCCTTTTTTTTTTTAAAAAAAATAAAGTCAATTTTTTTGGCAGGTAACTCAAAATTTTTTTTATGACAGATTATTCTCAATTAATTAATTACATTTTTAAATTAATTTTAAAAAGATTTTTGAAGTCCTCTTTTTCCTTTTTCAAAATAAATTGTTCATGAATCAATCATTACTTTTAAGTTTTAATTCAATTCAAGCAAAATTATTTATTTCTTATCCTTTAAAATATATAGATTTTTAAATATCATTTTTACCAAATAAATTTATTTAAAATTTTATTTTCATTATATATAATGCTACTCACCATTGTGTATACATTTATCTATGGTTGCCTTTGTGAGTTGGTCTTGGTGATACAGGTATAGTCCAGGATTATCATAACAGGAAGGGATAATGAGGTATTTTGGCATTCTCACTTCTATCTAGAGCTTAATAAACTTCAGGTCAGCAAGCTGTCTTTTAGAACACATTTGTACAGGCTAATTGATCCATTTTAAGTCGACCTAGTCTTCAAGTGACTCAAAACTCCAGTATGTAAAACTAATAGACTGCTCACTGCTGGATCTACTGGCTTGACATAAGCTACATCTTCATGGGAGCTATTTTTATTTTCATAACTCTCCAAACACCAATTTTGCTAGCCAACTGCTTCACAAAAATATTAAGACAAGAACTGTCTTAAAAAAATTACTATCAAAATTTTGCAGTTGGCCTATTTGGCCACTGCTTCTCAAAATATTAAAACCAGATGCTTTTTTCCAGTTCTTACAAAAACTAAAAATCATATTGAATTGATATTTCTTTATCAGCCCTTTTATAGAATCATCTGAGGGATAAAAACACATTTCTGGATGTTTTCAATCTGTACAATCCTTTTTAATCTTGGTGATAAAAACACTGTAACTGAAAACTAGTTTTTTCTGTCCAGTTCTTATCTTGATTAAAATCAATTTTAATTTTTTCAAATCACTTTTAATTACAAGTTACTTTTGGAAGCACTTTGAAATTTTATCAAAGTTGTGATCTACATGTTTTTACTTTAATTTGTTGGAATTTTTAATCTACAAAGATTTTTAAAACTAGATAAAAGAAATTATACAAGCATTATGTCAAAAATAAATCATGCACATTTTAAAATTCAAAATCAGAATTACAATATTAATTTATTTAGATTTTTAAATTTTTTAATTTAGAATAAAATTCTGTTTTAAATCCAGAATTATTTAACCGTTTATTTATTATTTTTATTCCAAGAGAATGCAGAAAATATCTACAAAAATTTATGTCTGTGTTTATTTCTACTTTTCCTTTCAACTTGATATATATTTGAGCACACACACACACTATATTATTGTGAGTCATATTACAGACCTGTTATAATATATATCAATTATAAATATTAGTTATGTGAGACTTCAAAACATATATATTTAATAATTTTAATAAGCCTGTAAATAAGCAATTGCTAATAAATATGTAATACTGAGAACAGGACACTATCACAGGATTCAAATGTATATATTGCTATTAGGTCATACATTATTCTTTCATTATCTTTATTTCAGTTACTATAAGCTTTAGTAACTAATAGATGTCAAATGATAATACTTAATACATTTTTATCCTATGCTACACTATCCAATATCCCCATACTAGTTTCAAATTTATGGCTTTCATCAATGAGGACATTTGAATCTTTGAACCATATATTAAATTGGTAAATAAGGAAAGGCATTTTTGTTCCGAAATTTGTAATGGGATTAAAAAAAATTTCCTTTATGAATTATTCTAAGTCTATTTACTTATTATATTACTTTATTAAAAAATATTAATCTTTAATATGATTTTGAAGACCCAATTATTCAAGCAGAGGAGTAAATATGCTCACTTTTCCAGACCGAGGTAACTCATTCTGTCTGTAAGAAGTGTGCCACAGCTCACAGGGATATTTATAATGGGTTTAAACCCTATGGCACCATCCAATACCTAGACTGGACCCCATGAGATGACATTAACACACTTCAAGCACTTGACCCATGACTAGCTATTAAACATGAAATGGGCATCATAGAATATCTAGATATGACCATTTACTTCCTCAGATAAAGAGAGAAATGCAATCCACACTAATAATTTACACATATTTATTATTATTAAAAAATATATAACATAAAGAATATTTAAAACTTTTAAATAAAAAAAGAATACTTATTCCAATTACAATATTCTAAGACAATCACATGGTTATTTGCATATATTTAAAAAATAATAAGTAGAAATAATATTTAAACAGTTCTAGCTAGAAATAAGTTTTAAAAGTTCACTTTTGAAATAAAATTTTATCAAGATGTCTAAACATATTTGTCTAAGATTTTTGTATAGTGTCTGGGTTTTAACACAGCATTTGGGTGATTACCCCTGTCTTCTTATTCTGTCAGTTATAATGGTCTTCTCTTGGTAGTTGGATGCTTCCTTCTGGTTTAGTGTACCATGATTAGATTTGATTCCATAGATTCAGTTCATGGTGGGTGTAAAGATTGGAAAAAGGCAAGTTGGAGATATATATCACTGCATCTGGCTATTGATGTCCAGGAGACAGATAGTGCAAAATAATGAACATACAGCTTTTTAGTCTAGCCACACATTTTGTCTATCAACATGACCCAGAAAATTATTGTTTTATCCTGCTGGATTTAGTCATTTAGCTGACTCATAGGCTCCTTGGTCAACTAACTGGTTTTCTTCTTTTGGTTGTTTGCTTTCTGCATTTTCTACTGCTGCTATTGTTCTTTCTTTTTTTTCATCTGACATTTTTCTATATGTATGTATGAATATTAATTTTGATCAACAGTCTTTGAATAATACAAGATTTTAGTATATATAACATCTGACTCCACTCAGTACTCGATCTGTAACCCACATTATCAATTCATTTAATGTTTATTTTTTAATGAGTTACATTTTTTTCCCCCTTATTTTTCAATTTTTATTATATCAAAATTAGTTATATTTTGTTTATTTAATCAGTCTGGAATCTTGATCTCCATCACCTGATTACCTACTGCACAAAATTTGTTTCAATTAATTATAAATCTCTAATTAAAAATGCTTTTGAAAGAAATACACCTGGGTCTCATTTTATGCTGTAGATAGGTTCCTCAGAAAATGTGCACAAAAGAAATTGCACAAAAATAGACTTAACTTACCTTGAAAAATGGGGGATATGTATTCTAATTTTCCAAAAATCACATAAAAGCAAAGCAACGTAAAATTACTTTAAAATTCACATAAAAAAAATAAGAGAATAAAATATGACTAATAAAAAATTTCAAATTTGAAAAAAATTGATACAAGACAAACTTTTTTTACTTTTTTTATTAACTACAGTATTTAATTTTATTCAAAACAATATATTTTTGTGCATAATTTACATTTTTTTCATACATGTATGGTATTTTATCATTATCGGTATTTGAGACATCAAATCCATCATGTTGTGATGTGAGATACTATAGCTTCTCCTTAAACAAAGTCAAGAGGAAATACAACTAAAATGTTTCCCGGTAATTGCTGTTGATCCTTCCCAGTTCGCTAAGTGATCTAAAATTGAAATTTTTGTTTACAAAGAAATTCATTTTCTTGGGTGTTTTGTTTCTCTCCATTAGAGTAAACTAAAAGTTTAAAATAAAAATAAGAACTTAGACTTACAATAATAAAAAGACACCGACTCACCACTATTGGGCAAAATTTAATTAAAACAATTAAAAATTAAATTCTTATTTTTGTCTTTAGTTTTTTAATTTTCAATTTCGTTTAAAAATCAAATTTCATCACCTTAATTTCAGATCACATTACATAATTTTTAAATTGTTAATTACAATTAAAAATCAGATTTTAATTGTCAAATTTAATTGTGCCACCACTGTTACTCACCTTTTAAAAATAAACTTGTGGACACTAAATGATTAATTGATTACATACTCTTTTTTTAAAAAGCAAAAATAGAACGTGATTTAAAATGCAAAAACAACATCATACATACTATTTTTCATCTATAACATTTGAACAGATTTACATTATAATCTTGTAAAATTTAATGTGTGTATATAAAATGGGGAAATTCTGATTTTAAGTGACTTATGAATTTCTTTATTGCATAAAATCTATTACAGTACTATTATAAAGTTCTGAAAATATAGAAATTATTAGATGGAAGTCGAACTCTGATAGTGCGCATTATTTTAAATATGACGTGAGTGCGCAAAATTTATAATATTTAAAGTAATAGTGCATTATCGGAGCTCAACTTCTGATTTAATAATTTTTATCGCATAAAAGAAAACCACATACAAAGATATTAAGAAGAAACATGAATCGCATAACTTCAAAATCACATTAAATAAATCTGCATAAAACGAGACCCGGGTGTATATGTTAAAATAGAATACAAAAAAGAAAAGAAAGATAAGTTATAATTAATATTTTAACCCATTTCCCAATATTTTCTTTTCATTTTAACTTTTTTTTCAAACCAATTAAATATGGAAATATCACATGATCACCATCTCATACTAGCACATAATTGTTTATAAACAAGGCAAAACTCTCTCCATACAGTAGTGCCACCCTGTGCCAACCAGAGTAATCAATGGATGCCAGAAGGCTTGTGCATAAAATCCCTATCTAGTGCCTACTCATCCAATATTCTCAGACTAGTTTCTGGCTTGTGGCCTTCGTCAGTGAGGAGCTTTGGATCTGAGAGCACTGCATCTAGATCTTAGGATCTAATGCAACCCTCTAGCAACCACCTTTTATCTCTACTTAACTACAAAACTATGAGAATGAAATTGAAAACACAAAAAAATATTTTCAATCTAAGCTCTACCACCTTTTATCTCTACTTAACTACAAAACTATGAGAATGAAATTGAAAACACAAAAAAATATTTTCAATCTAGCTTAGATTGAAAATATTTTTTTGTGTTTTTTCATTCTCATAGTTTTGTAGTTAAGTAGAGATAAAAGGTGGTTGAGCTTAGATTGAAAATATTTTTTTGTGTTTTCAATTTCATTCTCATAGTTTTGTAGTTAAGTAGAGATAAAAGGTGGTTGCTAGAGGGTTGCATTAGATCCTAAGATCTAGATGCAGTGCTCTCAGATCCAAAGCTCCTCACTGACAAAGGCCACAAGCCAGAAACTAGTCTGAGGATATTGGATGAGTAGGCACTAGATAGGGATTTTATGCACAAGCCTTCTGGCATCCATTGATTACTCTGTTTAGCACAGGTGGCAATACTGTATGGAGAGTTTTGCTCTGTTTATCAACAATTAATGTGCTAGTATAGAAAATGTGATCATGTGATGCTTAATGGTTTAACACCAATCCTGCCTAATATGTATACACTTACACGATGTGTAGTACATATTGTTCCAATATATATATATATATTGTACTGGTCAAAATAGTATGCTCACTTAACAAGATTCGAATCCTAAGCAGAAGTACCTTGAATCCGATCATGCTCGAGATACACAGGTCTGGAGCAATCCTGAATTCTAACCTATTTGCCTATTCTTCAAATCTCTGACCCAATGAACAACAATCCTGAGGATAGGGTAAAATTATTTTAGTTCCGTGCCCAGAAGCAAAGCGGTAGAGCATAAGATCAGACTGATGATGATGATCAAGGTCGGAGTAGCCCAGGAATTACATTTATTATAGTTATTTAATCATGCTAAGCTATCAGCTAAAGAAAGTAGTTCTAAATATTAACTTGAAACTAATAATTCAACGACAAACCAGGATTTACATGAAATAGATATATTTAATAAATATTAAACAAATGCACATATATATATATATTACAAAAGATTAAGGAAACGTATGTATATTTTACCAGCTAGTTTCATGATTGGGACAATATTGTTTATTTACAAGACTTGGGAATTTGTGGTATAAAATCCCCTCTATCACTCATTTAATATATATAATTTTACAGATACAATTTTATAGTGTTTTATAACTTGTGCAGAGTTAATAAGCTAATTCAAGAAACTTTTGTTACAGAACATTGTGGATGCCGAAAATAAATATAAAAGATCGTGACAGTTTTAACAGTAAATGATTTATTTGATAACAGGCAAAATATATGATTTCAATCATGTATTTTTTAGCAGAACCATTATTTATACTTTTATTCGCATTGTTTGGCAAAGACGTCTTTTAGAAATAAGAAACAAACAATGCACTTTATTTACGAGATTACATGATGTAATAAATCATTTATGTTTGTCTACATCTATGGGAATCGATAACAGTTTTCAAAGAAAGCATTTTAACTCAATGAACTGAACGTATTTTTACGAAATGAATCATTATCTTTAACACATCATTGCAACTTACTAAGGTTAGGTGGACGGTGATCAAATTAAAGACAAGAGTAATGGTACTAGCATACATTAAAGAAATCTGGCTTTCATGGCATTTGGATATTTTATCATTTAAAAAGAATACTTGAGACGGACTTAGATTTGATATGTCCGCGCATTCTGGCAGAGCGATATCGAAGGAGAGGCTGGGTTTGAGAGCCCAGATCTGGATGTACTGTAATTCGCAGCACATAATTTAATAAACCTCACATTCCACAGGGAGTAGTATCCCTGATTACAAACGATTTTAAAACAAGTAGGATGGATCTTCAGACTTCTGACGTCCCCAATCAAGAAATGGAAAAGATAAAATATCAGAATAAAGGAAGATGTATGCCAGCAACGTTATTGGACATGAATATAATTTTATAATATAATTTTCATATATTATTTTAAAACTTGGAAATTGTCTAACCTCTTGCACAATAATCTGTTTTCAATCCTGAGTCATTTAACAAATGGTAATGAATAATAACTTTTTTCTATATCATTAAACTAATAAAATTTATATTTAAGTTCGATTTCCATATACATATTAATTAAAGAATTAGCACTCCAGGCAATGGTAAGAAAAAGTAGAATTTTATAGTAAGTGTCACAATCTTTTATATTGGCAACTAAACAACAAAGTAAAATTAAGCATCCACAATAAAATACTTTTAGATATACAACCAACCTAGCGAACGATTTTTATTTTAGATAAACAAATGAATATAATTTTACTCATGAATTTAATTAAAGTTGCGAGGTTGACTGATACTGACATATTAGAGAAAATAATATATATATATAACAAAATAAGTTGTATATATTTAATTGAGCCACAAACTTATATAAACATAAATTAAGCATGAAAACAACATATATTTAGAATTACATAAGTATTAAGAAGGGATTATAGAGAGAGAGTTTACGAGCAAAACTAGCAAAACATCATAAATGGATCCATGACTTAATTTAGCTACAAATTATAAATCACCCTGTGAATGTTCGTATTAAGGCAGCTCTAAATTACATGATATTACCTAAGATATCAGCAAAGCAGCAGTCAGGCAGGTTGGCAATTCTATGTCATCTTGTATGGCCAGTCAGATGGAATTTGATGGCTGGTAGACAGTTCTCCAAGAGGAAGAAAGAAAGGCGAATGGCTCCACTACTCATGCTCCATTGCACTAAACTTCTCTTGACTTCTTAAATAATGGTCTGGCAACATTTTTGAATCAGGAACGTAAAAGTCCACTCTCCAGGTAATTAACTTAAAAAGGTATTATGGGCTCCTTTTATACACTATCTCAATAATCCCCTTACAAACAACATTTAATTAACAAATGTTTTTATACAGATAAGGCTCAAAATACCATTTTTAGCTATTTTAAATCATTCGACAACAACTGATAAACGATTTGTTTTCGATCTTAATTGCTATTGACAATTTTAATTAAAGGCAACAAGCTGAATTTAAACAAAGATTATTTTACCATTTTGAGCCTCCCTCATTTTCTTTGTTGTCACATTAAATACACACAGATATAAAAATAATTACAAATATATAAGCAAATGACTTTTCCAGCAATAAACATAGCAATAAAATTATTGCTTTAGTCATAATATATATATACGCATCACTCAAACTACTGTTTTGTTTTTACTAAATAAAATTAAGTTTACCAATCTTTCTAATGATTCGGCATACAGTGTGTAAGTGAATAGCATATATTTATAGCAAGGTCTAAATTGCCGACCTTGCAGGAGGTTAATGTAGATGGTAAAGCATGAAGCTCGATGATGATTAGACATCGACTGCTTCAATATATATATATGTTGATACACTCTTCTATTCTGAAAAATGTAAAATGTGTGAATGCAAAGAATTCGACAATTGCAAATCGAATTGTGATATTATATATATAACTACCATTCCTATAGAAGAGTTTCATTAAGCAAATGAATATAAAAAACATTTCACAAATTTAAGCTAAGTGCACAACAACTATATGATACAATTATTATCAGTAACAATCATGTGATTATTAGTTTACCCAGTTGAGAGAAAGTGTTGGAAAATCGTTTTCTATTATTTATTTTACTATCGTTTAACTTTTTAATTAAATATGGTCACTCCTGAAAAAAGATTTATAAACCATTTTTCAATATAAATATTATACTGTAATATATACCTTAATTATTAATAAATCATTAGCATCATCATAATTTTAAATCATTATCAATCCACCGCAGAACAAAGCATTCTACAAATTAAACTACTTCACAACATACAACTTTGCTTCCTTATTTTATTCATTTTACATGTGATTTCTTTCTATAGCCTGTACAATCTATTGAGATCAAGTTTAAGACTTCATTCATCCATCCTATTACTATCTATTTTAGTGATATGTTCAATCAGACTTTATTTCACTTTTTCCAATTCTCCCTATGATATCAGTTCTTTCTATATCAATTATAAACGTTTGTTGTATCACCTATGTATATGGTTTTTGATATTTTGTTGTAACTCTTAACATACATTTCTCTGTATTGCAATGACTCTTATTTGTATTGATATAGGCTACATTAAATATGTAATTTTTAAGTGTTGCATTTCAATGAGATTTAGTACAATAGTGGAATAGAAAACTCTGCAATTCAACATCTAAGAGTTGCATTTCCACTTCATCTGCTTACTCAAAATCCTGAGTAAAATAAATAATTTGATTAATCGTACAAAAATAAATTGTTTATTTCCCAGTTATCTGAATTATTCTAAATCAACTTATTGTCAGATATAGACCAATTGAAAGATTTTAAAGTGCCCAAACAACAAATTATTAAGCATTTTACATCATGGTTTTTTAAAATCTGTTATTAAAATGTATTAAGGACTATTTAGTAGCATTTAATACTTAATAAAGCTGTTTGTATTTAAAGAGTGTTATGTTTGAAATATAATAAATATCTTTATACATATTTTTGAATCAAATAATTTGAGATCTGGAGACATTTTTTTACATATTTACATTAACGAAGAAATAAAATATATATTTTTTTATTTAATCAAATCCATACAATTAGTAATTAAAAGAAATCATTTGTTTGTAAATTTTTTGTGATTATAATTATTATTATTTTTGTTTACAAATGTCAAAAGATCCAAAGTTTTTGTTAAAAATCATTCATTTTAAACTGAAATTCTATTTAAAATTTTTAAAAAGGATGTATATATCTATATATAGTACTGAAAATGAAGTAGTAATAAACAGAGTAGAGTCATAATGATTTTTAACTTTTACAATCCAAAATTTGAACATTTTGATTTTTAATACTTGTTTCAGTATTATTAAATATATCCGTTATAATCTTATTTCTGTTTTCAAGGCTAACTTTTTTGGCTTCTGATGAGCTTAAAGGCCTAATGAGAACGGTATGAGGTGACATTTCAATTGTTTCTAAACTGGAATCTTTTCTTGAATTTTTGTTAGGTGAAAGATTTTTAGATGTATTGCTTTGAGAAGTCTTTCTACTGATTTGCGTGATTTTAGTAAAAGATCTTACATTATTTTTAAGAGTCGGTGGAAGCTTGCCCTTTTCCACATGTGATGATTTTGCTTTCATAGGTGGATTGATACTTTCTTTAATTTTTGGCGGTGCATTGGAATATTCGGCCTTCTCTTGATTACTGTTTTTGCAGCTTAACGGAGTAGGAAACACTTGTTCTTTGTTTTTTGGTGTGGGCAATCTTGAATTGCTACACTTACTTTTTGAAATATGAGAAACATTACTTTCCTGTGAAACTGAACCAATCATATTTTTTGATTTCTTTTCACCCAGATGTATATCAGAAGCGGGTTTCACAACATTTTTGTTAATTACAGTTTGAGCAATTAGTGAATTCCCCTGTGAATTAGTCAATCGCAAATTGGAAAAAGTTCTGGGAGATCTAGTTTTATTTGAATTACTTTTTGGCACTTTAGGAGGCTTTTTAGAAAAGTTACATTTCACGCAATCTGGTTCGACAAGATTTTGAAATGAATTTGGTTTAATGTTAGACATATGACTTTTACAAGATTTTGATTGCGAATTGTTAACTGTGACTATTTTATTGATAACTTTGTTAGTACTAAAAGACAGCTCATTATCTATTGCCAGCTGTGTAGAATTTGAAATGTTTTCATTACTTTTTTGCTGGTTATTAGAAATGTCTACTTTAGACTTCGTTTTTGTTCTCTGAAGATTTTTCAAAATCTTCTCATCTATTGTGTTGCTCTCAGTAATCGGTAAATCGCTTTTTAGATCTAATAAGGAAGATTGAGCTTCAGACAAAGATAGTGAATAATCATTATCAACTTTTGCTTCCTCAGGACTTGAAACTGTTTCTAGACTTACCTGTTTGCTGTAATCCTTTAGGTGATCATTTTTCTTTTTATAAACCTCATCTTTTGGTCCTAACTTTAAAGAAGATAGGTCATAATTATATTCGGCAATATTATTCAAGTTAATTTGTGAGTGACATTTTTTTCTATTTATATTTGAAGTTGTTACCTTTTTTATTTCGCTTTTAGTTTTTTGTTTACCTATTTTTAAAAATAGAAAATCCATAACGGCTTCAATCACGTTTTGAGAAAATCTTTTTTTAAATTTATTGGAATTGTTATTAGAAACATCTATTTTAGATTTTTGGAAATATTGTTTTGACAAAGGAAACATATCTTCCTGAGTAAACTCATTTTTGTTTCTTTTTTGAATCAATTTTTTGGCTTTAGAAAATTCTTTTATTACATTGGAAAGTAATGTTTGAACTTTGAAAGAATTAAATTTTTTGTGCAAAAACATTTTTTTAATCTTTTTCTTTATCGTTTTCTTTAATTTTTTAAAATCTTTATTTGAAACTCTTAAATTGTAATTAAAATCGTTTGCCTTATTTATTTTTAAATTTTGTGATTTGAGTTCAGAAAAGTTTGTTATACTTTTATGGTTAACGCGGCTCATATCTAATTTTGAGATACTGGAACTTGATAGTATTGTATTCTCGCTCGTTTTTTCACACTCATTGTCTTTGTTTTTATTTATTGGATTATTAGTTAAAGATTTACTTTGATCAAGGGATTTAGTAGGGAAATCTTTGCTTGCTTTAAGTTGAACATTTAATGGTTTTATGGTATCCTTTTTAAATGAGTCCAATCTACTGACAGAATAACTAGACAAAGTATAATCTTGCCAGTCTTTAATTACGCTAGTCATAGATGGTTTTAAAAAATCCATTTTCAATGGAGAAGTTTCAACTGAACCTGTTTCTGAAGAGGATACTAGTTTAGAATTATTTTCTTTGACATCTTTAGAAATAGTAGAAAATGATTCAATGTTTTTTTGTAATTCTTGGAAAACCGATTTCATTCTTTTCAAACATGTATTAGAGAAACTTGTCAATTTTTCTTTTGTTAATGATGTGAGTGTGTTTGAATTAGTTTTTGATTTTAAAGACAACGTACTTTTCTTTTGTTCTGAAATTATAGGAATAACATTAGCTTCATAGCATGTATTTTCTTTTTCACCAAAAAAAAACTGTTTAGTTGTTACAGCTGGAGATACATAATTTTTGCACTTTGAAAGTGTATTGTGAAAATTCTTATTGTTGCCCGAATTGTGGATTGGGATGTTTAATATTTCTTGACTTTTAACATTGGACTTTGATGTATTTTTATTGTTGAAAAATGTACTTCGCTCCCCAGTAGCTATCAAATCTACAGCATAATTTTCAGTTTTATTTGGGTAAAAAAATTTCTTTTGCCGTGAATTGTTGGGATTGATGTTCCTGTCTTCATTATTTCTGCTGTTACTTTTGTTACTGTGAGATATTGATCCTTGATGTAAATGATTTGAATCATTTGTTTTAAGGTTATTACCTGATTCTTCTAAGTTATTTAGTTTATCACATGATTTACTTTGAACATTAGTTAAAGTTTTGTCTGTCTGCTTTTTATTAATCTGTGATGTGACAAGCTTCAAAAATTGGTAGTACACAGGCAATTGACTTGTTTTCTGTGATGAGGGATTTTGATCCCTATGGAGGTTGCCTTTATTGTAAGTTTTATTTGAAATCTCTTCAGGGATTTGCTTATGTGAACATTGACAACGGCTTGGGTCAGATCGTTTTATTTTCTGTTTAGATTCTGGTTCATTACTTCTGTGTTTACTATGATCTTTCTTTTTTTTATGATTTAACAATTCATGTTGGCATTCTTGAAAATTGCAATATTGATAAACAGTTTTGTTGTTAAGAATTTCATTAACATTTTGATCTGAACTGTTCTGACGTTTAGGAGAATCACCACTTCCCAGATTACTCAACGACTCAGAAAATTTTGAGTTGACATTCTTAGTAAGTTTACTTTTTTTAAGACTGTTTTGCTCAGGTCCACTTATCATTATAAATTTGGTTACCTCTGAAGTTTTAGAAAGTTCGAGTTGAGGTAAATTATTTGAGATCAAATAATCTAGATTTGTAGATTTTTCAATTTTCCTTGAAGGAGTAACGCCACTGTAATGTTTATCTTTCTGCAACAAACTATAAATAATATATAAAAACAACAAATAAATATATATATTTATTAATTTTACATAATATTGACAATATACAATTTCAGTTTAATTATAAATTTATTAAACGCACATTGATTACGTAAGTAATATTTAATGAGGCTATAACCTCAATAATATGCATATAAAATGCGATAGTAGGGACCTCTACAGGTGTTTTAACCACAAGCTTATGCTACTGAGGCTATAACCTCGATAATATGCGTATAAAATGCGATAGTAGGGACCTCTACAGGTGTTTTAACCACAAGCTTACGCATATTATCGAGGCTATAGCCTCAGTAGCGTAAGCTTGTGGTTAAAACACCTGTAGAGGTCCCTACTATCGCATTTTATACGCATATAATCAAGGTTATAGCCTCAGTAAATATTAATTTCAATTTAAGTAATATTTATTTGTATCATCAAATTAAATATCTACATCTAGTTATCACGTGATACCAATTATTCTATATCTTCCTTTCTAATGCTCATCATTAAAAATATAATATCCTAAAATAAAATATATAAATAAGTATATGCATATTATTATCTTTTTTCAATGACATGCAAAATTGATTAATGTTGTAGGTCTTATCACTATGGACAATTTAAATCTTAAAAATAACCCATTTGAAATGATGTATTCATATAAAATTAAATTTCTGTACTAACACACATTCTTAAAACATATTAATAAAGACATCTGAAAAAGTTAAATGAACAAACATTGAAATAGTTTTCATAGTGTTAAGCCTAGTTTGAAAGTAAACCATATATTTGTATAGAGTTAACTCACTAGATCAGATAATTTTCATTAAACGGTTAAAATAAAAATATTTATACTAGTATAAATACTCTTCATCTAATACAGATATATATGAGAGATAGTGACCTGGGCAGACTAATGAGTGCTGATTCAGCACAAAATGCATCTTGGGGGGTCATTTGTCTTTTATTGTATCTTTATTTATGTGAATTTAAAAAGAATGGGGAAGTATGGAGGTGTTTATTATATCTATAGTATTACTAGTTATAATTTGAAATGCATATTAGAAGGGTAAGCTATGCATTTAATAGATACCAATAAAAGATATTGGCATTAAATATAAAAATCTTACACAAGTTGCATAATAAATCTTAGTTGTCTAAATACAGTGCGCATCTTCTAAATGTGTGTGTTCACAGATAAATATTAAAATTATATATAATTATGTAATAAATTTATAATTAAAAATACAGTTCATTATCACTTGATTAATAGTAATGTAGAGAAAGAATATATTTTTAATGTAGAAAGTAAAAATATATAAAGATTAAATATTTATATCCTGTACAGTGTTAGCACGAAGTAATTTTTTTGTTAGATATTAAAAATGGAATATTTAATCAGCACATCTTGGCGTACTTATAATGGTCAAATATCCACTGCAATTTATTTGTCCATAATGTTGTCCCAAATACATAAATAAATAATCAATCAAAATAAGATTTAAATAAACAACTATCACTAACTATGTTATAATATTTATAGAACTGGCTTTCATCTTCTTTGAGTCCTCAAGATATTGATGTGATGTGACTTCTCCTTAAACAGAGTCAGGAATCTCTCAGCAACTATGTCCAGAGAAACCTGTTAGCCACTTTACTTTCCCTTTCCATTCCCTACTCTAAGTTTTCCCATAATCTGCTCCATCCCATTTCCACAACATAATCTTTGTCAACTCTATGGCTTTTATATCTAAATCCCCTTTATCTTTTCCCAAACCCACCATAAAAACCAATAAACCACTTTCTGTATAATCACTTTGTTCTTATTTATTCTTCCATAACTTCATTATTTATACTTTTCAATTCACATAGCCATCTACTGGATATTATTTACATTAAATTGCACTCTTAAACATATACTTACATACTATAATTAAATAAATATATACATTTAACATATTTTACATCTTACATATACATACAATTTATAATATTCAATTAAATAAATTAAAATATTTTTTTATATCTATAATTAAAAAAAAAATTTTTTTTACAACTATTTTTTCCAAAATAATTATATACATATTTTACATCTTTTAAAAAATGTTAATTACAAATTTACAATCATTTCCTATATTTTCCAACTATTCAATAAAGCCCATTATTTGTAAACAGGACATAAAATAAAATGTGAAGAAAATATGTGTTATAAAGTATGTGAAGGATATATTATGAAACACTGTATATCCAAGAAAACTTGGACAAATGTATAAATATAGTAAAAGGTCCGGCAAAATTAGGAGGAAAATGGGCTTTATTAATTAATTGGAAAATAAAAAATGATTGTGTAAATAACATTTTTTAAAAGGTATAAAATATATATTTAATTATTATCATATTTGAAAAAAAAATTGCAAAATAATTTTTTTTTAAAATTATGGATATAAAAATTTTTTTTTATTTTTATATTTTTAAAATTTTAAAAATTTATTTAATTAAAAATTAAATTGCACTTTACACAAAAAAGTGAAGCTTAGTATTATTAGAAAAGAATTCTAACACTTAGCACTTTCAGAGAACTTAAATCTCCATATTTATAGCCTATCTTGGGAGCGTCGGCTTAAGTTGAGAATTTTAAGTGAAGCTTAATAATAATTTATGCAAAATTTATTCAAAGTTTTCTTTCATAAAGATCATTTTCTGGGGATTGCAAAGCATGATTCTTTTCAGTTTATTGCATAGTTGTCATTTGCAATAAAGCATGCCTCCTTTATCTTCCATTTCACACCATTATGCTCAGTGCACAATGCCCTTACCATAGTGGGTTCGAACCCATGGCCTGTTATGGATATTTTCAGTATTGTTTAGAGCTCTCCTGTATAAATAGTAATGTTGAAATGTTCTGGTGGTGATGTTGGCATGGATTTCTCCATAATATGTTGCTCTACATCCATAGGTTGGGCATGAAATTTTGTAAACTGCTTGGTCTATTTGATCAGAAGATATTTTGTTTTTGGTATTTGAGAATAATTTTAAATTTTTTTATTTTTTATATTCAAATCAGCTCTGAATTTATCGCTATAATTTGTCAACATGCTATGCCTTGCTGAGATGAGATTATATATGAAATCGGACCTAAGATATATATTAAATTTGTAAAGAGTGGGTTGTTTCCAACATTCATTATTCTGATCTGTGGAAGCTGGAGTTGTGAAATTTTTTTGAACATAAAAGTTCCCCTTTTACCTCATTTAGAATCTGTTATATTAATAATCGTCTGTTGTTACATTGCTGCATAATACTATTAATATAGTACTTGTTTACTTATATATCTCCATTACTCTATTTATTTGCCATCTGGTGTGTGAGATGAAAATCTACATTCCTTGGAAGAAATATCAATTGGTTTACAGAATTTAAAAAAATAATAGGTATGACCAAAAATAGAGATAAAACGCTAGCTCAAACAGAAGTTTACACAGCGACATAGAGTATGTTTGCCTGGTCTAATATTTGGTAGGATGATGACTCACATAGGATAGACTGTGAATAATTATGGGCACGATGAATTAGATGGGCTGTTATGGATGTTTTGTATCTGGTCTTGTTCTTGAAGATAAGTATGAACTATGTTTCTTTGTGGGAATCTTTGATAAAATGGGAGCTGTAAAACTATAGCTCAGTAACGGTAGTAAGGTATCTGTGAATGATGTAAATGTTAGTGTAATAATTTTGTTATCAATGTTAATTCTGTAATTTATGATGTAAACTAATGATTAAATAAAGTTTCAATTTTTTTTTTTAAAAAAGATATATTTTAGCAATCGCAAAAGAGTTATACAAATTTAAAGCAACTTTATAGTAAATTCTGTTGCTCAGAGCAATATTATTTGTTTGAATCGACATTTGATATCTATTACATAAGAGCATGTTTTTGGCATCTGCCAGTATTCTTAGTGTAGATTGTATATATATAATAGTGTGTTTTTAAGAGGAATGTGTTCATCATATTTAAAACAACAAATAAATTAATACTACATATTGGTAAAACATGTATATATGTAAGTATGTCTTACTTACTCGAAAAAATGAGATGGATGTATGAATGGTTGTGATGTCTCATAAAACAAAACTTGAGAATTTATATTGTAAATATTAAATCTGTTTTTGTATAATGTAGCCCTAGATAGAAGCATTCAATACTAACTAATTTTAAATTTTTAGCATCATTGAGGTACGTAAAGAATTCTACATTTTATGCAAATAAATAAATAAATTGAAGTAACATAAAGGTACTAGAAATATTTAGGTTAACAATGCTTTTTAATGATAAGTTTAAAACAGTTGCTAGATTGTGAAAGCATTTGGTAGATTATAAAAGCTGACAGCATGTCGTAAGAGGAATCGGTAAATCATAAAACGCAGTTCGTAGATATAAAAATAATTTAATATGAAATGCGATTTAATCGTAAATTATAAAAACACATTTCCTTTGAATTGTGCATGTGACAGATTTATTAAAAAATATTTTAAATCATTAATATTTTTATTTTTTTTATTTTGTATATTTCGTGATTTTATAAACAACGAGTGTCATAATGAATTTCTACCATAGGGGTAAAGGGGGTGGAACTATAAAATTATTAACTGATAGAATGGTAGAGGCTCATATTTGACACACACATACATATATATTATTTTTTTATTATTATTGTTAAACTATTTTATATTTTTTAATTCATTTTATCGTTTTTAATAAATGTTAAATAGTTTACATTATTCCGGTCTCTGATTTATTGAGTTATCATTGCATTCAGCAGTCAACTATTAATCATAATTTCATTTTTATAAAATAGTTTCATAATAAATTAAGTGTTAATAATGCTAGTTTATATAAAAGTGCAAAAGTTTCTACGGGTATCTGTGCATACCTGTTAAGAGAGTCAAAGGCAAAATCTCACTGGGCTCGAATATCAGGACATAACGGTATCGAAAGGGGCAAGAGGTGAATGAACTAAATTGTATCTGGTATTATTAAATAGGTATAGAGTTAGTCAATTAAAAGTATATGCAATCATTGATTATACATTTCATCGTGTAATCGCTAGCATCCTATCCGAGGACCCAAAATCTGATCGTAATTAGATGCAACTTTTTCCTTTTTCCAGTCTGGGGGAATTTCGCGGACCATTACAATAGTTTAGATAAAAACACACATTCACACATCTAGAATATAGCAAACTAACTTACTTTATCAGAAGTTTACAGTTTTCCTTTCTATTTTCAATTTGGAAGCACTGTAAAAATTATATATATAAATAAAATAAAGATTAAACATTAAATATATATATATATTAAATACATGTATAATGTCTATACTTGAAATCAGATTTTCAAACCTATTCAATCCATCTTATGCAACTGATACCCATGACCAAATGCATTTTATATCACTGATACCTATGACCACATACATGTGAAAAAGTTAAATTATCTCAAACATGTAAAAAAGTTAAATTATCTCCAATTTACATATTTCATGCTGAACCAGAATTCATCAGTTGGTCAAGATCATCAATTCCAACACATATATACAATCACTGCTCAGTTTATATTAAGATAGAAAATTGTCAAACTTTAATGGACAAGCTTCAATCTTCTCCACTCTCTAACCCTTCAGTCATCCATATCATTAAAAATCCAAAGACAAAATTCTCAACATATGTATGATAATAATATTAACATCATCAAGGGCTTTGAACATTTTATCTTTGAATTTTCAATGATATGGATGGCTGAAGAGTCTTGGTGAAGTGTTTTTAGATCAAAGTGGAAACAAATTTGTCTTTACTGAGTTTGTTGTTAAAGTTGGGTAGAATGTCAAATTTTAATTTGTTTATTTGTTGCTTCATTTTATTCTTATATTTGTTTTTATTCATCAGTACAAATCTTAGTCATTTGTCTTTTTTAAGACAAATTATAGAGTTATCCATAAGATATTGCTTGGTGCAAAAGTCTTGATAAGATGGTGATTAATTTGTCCTTATTAGGGTTGTCTAATAGGCCTTCCTCAATGTCAGTTATTAACACCATAATTGGCTTGTTTCATTGGCCACCAACAAATCTTGCTCTGATTATGAGTGAAGTTCTCATCTCGGTAGGTGGTCTTATTGGTTAGATTGACATATAAATTTTTTTCATGGTGGAAGTGTCAACTTCCTGTTTTTTTAAGCAAGAAATGTGAGTTTGCATGAAAACTTAAGGTGTAACTTTGCTGAGACTTTATGACATTTAGTAATAATATATTAGTGGATGATCTTATGTGCTTTTTTCTTTTTTTAAGTGCATTTAAGCATTCTTCTGTAATTAGCTTGAGTAAATACAATTGTAACTTCATAGAAAGTTTTTGATAATTGTAGATTGTCAGGTATATTTTGAATCTGTAGCAGTTAGGAGAAATATGAAATTCAGAGCATGCTTGCAAAAATCTAAGTCATTGAATGAAGATGTTGGTTGATAGGCTGAGACATAATATAATCTTATAATGGATATTCTCATCCATAATAAGAACATAAACTTCCCAATTAGACAAGTAATATGTCTAAATGTGTGAAAATTCAGGTGTTAGTGAAGCAAATGCAGATAACAAAATTAATGGCTGAGCACTGTCAAGAAGTTTTATTTTCTCATAATCACAGCACAATGGAAAATATACATGATGAATATTTAAATTTATGCAAAGTGGGTTAGAGAGTCCATTTTTTGGAGGAAAGCATTCTTCCTTCCGGTTTATAGCATGGGTGTTGTCAGTTATAAGCTATGCTTGTTTAAGTTTACATTTAGAGTCAATGCACTCTATAGAAGTGATGATAGCAGAAGATGGTTTGAATATATGGTCAGTAGATCTTTGGTTCCCAAGAAGACAGAATTATATTCAGATTTGTTTGGAGTTCTTTTGTACAAGTAACAGTGCTGAGAGATGTGAATAGAAAGCAAGGTGTGAAGTTTGCCAATTAGCATTCCAGTTGGTTTGAGGGCATACACTATGTGGGTAGTTTGATCAGAGGGTAATTATTGATTAGTCTATTAGTTGAAGGAGGTATGTAAAAACTTAGCATAAAAGAATGAGAGGTTTTGATAAAGTTTTTACTGAGGGAATCAAGGTATGGAAGAAGAAGCCATAGTTTGTCATCCTTGAGAAGGTTGGTGTGTAATGTTTGGTAAAATTGTTTTACCTTTTTTGTTAAATGACTAAGTTTGAATCCTGCATTAATGAGATCTTTTATATATTGTTCTATATCACTTGTGTGCAAGGTTTCAAATTTACATAGGTGATGAATACAGAAAAAGAAAGATGAGAGACCTGAAATTTTGTGCATGAGTGAAAAATTTGTTTGAAGATGTATGTTGCCTCTTACCTCCAAAGAATTAATGCACATAATGTAGTTTAGATCACCTGCAAATCATTGTATATGGATGTCCAGACATTTAATCTCATGGTCCATGTCTTCCCAAGCAATAGTAAACAATAGAGGGGAGTCATCTGGAGCTCTAATTGCAGATTGGTGGTGAAGGATTCTGGTCTGGTGCCAAACATGTCATTGACATAATAGGTATAGATATAATTGGGGAAGGTGCTGAAGTATTACTTCAAAGGGTTAGGTATATATGAAATAAGATTCCACTGAATAATAATCCCATAGGCTAACCATCTGTCATATAAAAATATTGTCCACTTAATGTGGCAATGGTGTTATCATCATGCCAAGAAAAAACATCATGAGTAAAGGTGATATGTGTCTGTGAATAATTGTTTTTTATAAGTTCAGTTTGGACAATATTAATGGAGTGCTTTTGATTAATTGACTCATATAAATCTGTAATTTCCAAGAAGCAATTTTGTATTGAGATTTTAGATTAGATTGTTTAATGTGAGCAATGAATTTGAAATCCAATTTGATCTTGTGATGTCAAAATAATGCAAACCACTAAAATAGAACATGAGCCTGAACATAGAATTAGGTTTGTGTAACTTAACACTAGCAAACATTTTATGTAGGATATAAACAGAGGAATATATTGTAGTAATCACAGAGCCTTGTTAACAATGTTTTTTGGACAAAGCAGAAATGAATGTGCCTTTATTAAGTTTGTTGTAAAAGTTGGGAAGGATGTTGAATTTTAATTTATTTATAGCTTCATTTTGTCCTTATATTCGCTTTTATCCATCAGTACAAATCTTTGTCCTTTGTCTTCTTTAAGACAAATTATAGTTATCTGTAGGGAATTGCTTAGTGCTGTTAATTTTTAATCTCCAATCATGATTAGCAGTGTTGTTTAGTTTCAAATTTGTCCTTATTAGTGCTGTCTAATAGGCTTGCCTCAATGTCAGTTAGCAACTTCATAATTGGCTGGTTCCATTGGCCACCAACAAATCTCAGTCTGAGTTTGAATGAAGATCTCACCTTGGGAGGTGAATTCTTGTTGGTAATATTAATATATGAATTTTTTTCCATGGTGGAAATGTCATTTTCCTGTTTTGTTTAGCAAGAAATGTGAGTTTGTGTGAAAACTTAAGATGTAACTTTGCTGATAGGTTATTACATTTAGTAATATTATATTGGGGGATGGGTCTGTTTGTAGAGATATGATCAAAGCCCTTTTTTCTATTTTTAAGTGTGTTTCGGCAACCTTTTGTAATTAGCTTGAGCAAATACAATTGTAACTTGATAGAATGTTTTTGATAATTGTAAATTGCCATGTTTAATTTAACTCTGCAGCAGTTGAAAACTATGAAAGTGTGAGCATGCTTGCAAAAATGTAAAACATTAAGAGGGTTCTGGTTGATAAGCCAAGATGTAATATAGTCTTACAATGAAAATTCTCATCCATAATAATGTAATAAGAAAAATGTAAACAAATAATGTATCTAAATGAAAACTATGAAAGTGTGAGCATGCTTGCAAAAATGTAAAACATTTAAGAGGGTTCTGGTTGATAAGCCAAGATGTAATATAGTCTTATAATGAAAATTCTCATCCATAATAATGTAATAAGAAAAATGTAAACAAATAATATATCTAAATGTGCTAAAACAGGGGTATTGCTGAAGCTAATTACAGATAATACAATTAATGGTTGAGCATTTTTGATAAGTTTTGTTTTCTCATAATCATAGCCAACAAGTTGAATGAGTATAATGGAAAATGTGTGCAATGATTATTTAAAATATTCAAAGTGGATTAAAGAGTTCATTTTTGGAGAGAGAAATTTATGCTTCCTTGCTAGAAGCCATGCTTCTTTAACTTTATGTTTAGAATCATGGTGTTCCATACAAGTGATGGAAGCAGAAGTTAGTCCAAATTTATGGCCAATGGAGCTTTGGTGTTCCGAGAAGATAGTATTATATTTGAGTTTGTTCAGAGCTCTTTTGTTCAAGTAACAGTGATGAGAGATGAGAGTGGGGAGTGAGGTGTGAGATTCATCATAAGATTCCAGCTGGTTTGAGGGCATGCAATTTTATAAACTGTACGGGAAGTTTGATCAGAGGGTAAACCAGTCCTTGTTTGAAAAAATAAGAGAAGGTTTTGATAAAGCTTTTAATGAGGGAATGAAGGTGTGGAAGAAGCCATGGTTTGTCATTCTTGCGAGGGTTGGTGTGTAATTTCTGGTAAAATTGTTTTACCTTTCTTGTAAGATGACTGGGTTTGGATTCAATATTGATGAGATCTTTATATTTTTCTTATTGTTAATAATGGATAATATCAAATAGATGTTTAATACATGTATTACTTCTCTTCTGGATCATTTCTTCTTTGGCTATTTTTCAACAAGTATTATAGGCAATTAATATATGATAATAGCAAACAATCTCAACAATGGTAGATTTAACTGAGCATTTATTCTAGCAACTCTTCAAATATGACGACCTTTTGGAAATCCGAGGCAAACATGACCTCTACTCTGTCACGGTAGAGTTAAGTGAATATAGTTGATAGGAAATCATTCTTTTGTTATCTTGAGGATAATTGGTCAAAATTTCAACAGTTGTGAATTAAAACATTAACAAAAATAAATCTTTTATATTTAACTCTCCCATTGTCTGATGGATTATTTGTCTTCACTTTTTTTTTTATTAAACAATGTTAAAATTTTTCAAAAATAATTAATTCCAGTTTTGCATCATACCACAATAGTTTATCTTAATTAATACTTTATATATTAGACAATATATCTTTACCTTTTTTATGAGAAAACAAAGCAAAACATAATTTAAGTCATATATTTATTAACAGACAGTTTACTCTGTTTCAGTTTATCTACTGATACATTGGTTGATCTTTAATTAAACTAATTTTTTTTTTATCTAAATATCTTTCTATAACACAAGTTTCACGTTTGTTTAAATTTTACTTATTGATTAATTCTTTTCTGGTAGGAAAGAGCAAAAGAAATGATAATTTATCACAAGTTAAATTTATTGTAGATCTTTCTGGTTTATTTTTAATTAATACTTTTTAGTTTTACATAGGTAAACCAATAAGCCTCTTAAAACATACAACAAACTTTTTTTTCTGTTTCTGAGATATTAAAATTAGCTAAATATTATTAAAACAATTGTAATCTATTTAATAGGTTGGGTATGTAAGTCACAACAGAGGGGTTACAATTTATTCATATAATATAGGGGGTTTGAACACAGATTTTCAAGCTCCCTTCAGTCATTCACTCTATCTCATACAACCAATACACATGATCACACACATATGAGAAAGGTAAATTATGACCAGTATCCATATCTCATGCTGAACCAGCACTCGTCAATTAGTCCAGATCATCATCTTCCACACACACATATATATAAATTAGTGCTCAGTTTATATTAAGATAGCAAATATATACACACATATATATATATATTTACATGCTTGTAATATAAATTTATTTTATTACCTTTGTCAACCACTTGATATTATCTGCCCACTTAGGTGCAATCATTGCTGCCTATAACATATATATATATATAAGTTATTTTTACAATGTATAATAGTTATAACTGAAACACAGGCTTATTATATACCTGTGTCTATATATGTAATATAGGGTATAGGAGCACAGACTTTCAGATGACCCATCACTCTCCACTCTATCTAATAACACTGATACACTCAAGCACATATATGCTGAAAAGATAAATAATCACCAATATACGTATTTCATGCTAAACCAGCAATCATCAGTTGGTCCAGATTATCATCTCCCACACATATATACTATAAGTGCTCAGATATATATTAAGATGGACAATCTTCATACTTTAATGGACAGGCTCCAATCTACTACACACTCCAACTCTTCAACCATCCATCCAATTGAAAATATGATGATGGAATGCTCCAAGGCCACCCTGAGGCCGAGATTCTTGTCACACCCATGTTGACCTAAAGTCAATCTGAACCCCACATGTACAGGACATAATCCATTTAATACATATGCAAGGATAGGCAGACATCTCTACAAGGTGACTATTCTTGCATATATATTAAATGGATTATGTCCTGCACATGTGGGGTTCAGATTGACCTTAGGTCAACATGGGTGTGATAAGAATCTCGGCCTCAGGGTGGTCTTCGAGCATTCTTCCATCAACAGATTTTCAATTGGATGGACGGCTGAAGAGTTGCAGTGTGTAGTAGATTGGAGCCTGTCCATTAAAGTATGAAGATTGTCTATCCTAATATATATCTGAGCACTTATAGTATATATGTGTGGGAGATGATAATCTGGACCAACTGATGATTGCTGGTTTAGCATGAAATACGTATATTGGTGATTATTTATCTTTTCAGCATATATGTGCTTGAGTGTATCAGTGTTATTAGATAGAGTGGAGAGTGATGGGTCATCTGAAAGTCTGTGCTCATATACCCTATATTACATAAATGTATAATAGTTTTAAATTATATTAAAAAGTAGAAAATAATACTAATCTATAATAATATATAAATTGCGGCAATCTTCATGAATGTTGAATGATTTTCTTTCTTTTTTTTTGTTTTGAGGGGGGGGGAGGTTATAATTTTAGAGGCTGTATATTTTTGCTTTATGGTATTTAATTGTTTTACAAACTTTGACATTTTGCAATAATATCAAAAGACAGAAAAAATCGGATGATATCAAATAGAATCGAAAGAGGGCAGCAATGGTTATAAGATTAAAGACATTTAAAGCTTTTTTTCTCATATGTCATAGCATCATCCGCGAAGCGAACCCGTTAACCTGGAACTAACTTCTCAACCACCAATGCTTGACAGCTCTTTTTTTTTTACGTCTTGTTTAAACTAAATTTTAAAAAGTAAATGAAATTCAATTAAAATAATTATTGTCTTTAAGAGAAAAGATTAAAAAATAATTTATATTTAAAAAGAACACTGTTCAATAGGATTTACGAAGTAATATTTTAAAACAATATTGCCTTCAAATTATTATTTACTTAAGTTGTAAAGTAGGTTAGAATTTTTGTTTACATTCCTCGTAATTGAACTTTTTTTTTTTTTTGCGGAGAATTCTTGGAATTTTTGTTCATTTCAGAAAGACTTGTCATTTATGATCAGACCAGATTTTCCAACTGCTGAGTAGTGAGTTTAAAGATTATTTCTTAAAAAAAATTAATATCATTTTATACTGTTGAAGTGATAAATTAAATATGTGGGTTTACAATTTCCTTTTAAATATACTCTCACACAATTTCATATTGGCTTGAAATTTTCATTTTCTTTCCTTTTAGTATAGAATTTTATACGTTACTCGCTGAATCCACAACTTTGCTCACATTAGTAGAATAAAATGATGTAATGTAGTTGATATTTAAAATATATTTAAGTAATATTTACATTACATAATAATACGAGTTATCAACAACAGAGAGAAATGACATACTGTTTATAAAAACGCATTACGAATTATTTTTACATGTTATTGATAATTCATGTATTATTATCGTGATAACATTATTTAAATATATTTAATTATAACTCTTAGCTACTTCTTCTTTCTCCCTTTATATTTTGCTTCTTTTTATATTTCAATATAAACTTCATTAACACTCCTTTAACACTTTAAGCAAATAATCTTTATTTATTTATAACAGTTTCAACTATCCTAGCAGTCTTCTTCAGATCTGCTAGGCTAGTCGAAACTGTTATAAATAAATAAAGATTATTTGCATAAAGTGTTATATTGATATATTTAATTATCAACTATTTTACTTTCTTTTAATCTACTAACACAAGTAAAGCCATGGGCACAGTTAATAATAGGTAATTTTTACAGAACAACTTTTGGATTATTTAAATCATAATCATTATCATTTAAAAGTATGTGAATGAGAAATAGATGTTATTAAAACAGGCAAAACTCACTATATATATATTGCCACAACCAGCAAGCTAGAATAATCAATGGATGCCAGAAGGCTTGTGCATAAAATCCCCATCTAGTGCCTACTTATCCAATATCTTCAGACTAGTTTCTGACTTATGGGCTTCATCAGTGAGGAGCCTTGGATCTGAGAACACTGTATCCAGATCTTGGGATCTAATGCAACCCTCTAGCAACCACCTTTTATCTCCATTTAACTACAAAACTATGAGTCTTAAACTGAAAACACCTTAATGTTTTCAATCCAAGCCCATTAGCTTATATAGTCACATGGGTCTGAAGCCAGTTCAGTACCCATATATTTTGGGGTTTTTGGTTGTTTAATAACCATAGCAACCACTATCCTATTAGGCAGGATTGGTTTTAAGCCAATAAACATCACATGACCATCTCATCTTATGCTTGTGTATAACTGTTGTTAAAACAGGCAAAACTCACTATATATATTGCCACATACAGCAAGCTGGAGTAACCAATGGATGCCAGAAGGCTTGTGCATAAAATCCCCATCTAGTGCCTACTCATCCAATATCCCCAGACTAATTTTTGGCTTATGGCATTCGTCAGTGAGGATCCTTGGATCTGAGAGCACTGCATCTAGATCTTAGGATCTAATGCAACCCTCCAGCAAACACCTTTTATCTCCATTTAACTACAAAACTATTAGTCTTAAACTGAAAACACAATCCAAGCCCATTAGCTTATATAGCCATATGGGTCTGAACTTAGTTCGGTATCCATACATTTTGGTATCCAATGATTACTCTAGCTTGCTGTGTGTGGCAATATATATATATAGTGAGTTTTGCCTGTTTTAACAACAGTTATACACAATCATAAGAGGTATTGGTCATGTGTGTTTATTGGCTTAAAACAGATGTTATGTGGTTTTTCAGGAATTCTGTATTTCAATACTAGCAAATTGTCTATTTATTACAGAATCATTAAATTGATTTATAAGAATTGCTTCTCAACCTTTTTTTTCTTTCTATAATATCTTTCTTGATGTAATATTTTTATGTGATTTTAGATTGAAGTAAAAGTTACAAGATTTTTTATGATTAAAAAAAGTTAACGCAGTATTGGATTGATTTTTTTGTAGCATTCTTATATTAGCATAGAATAGTTGCTATCTTTTTAATCTTTTGTCTGAACATTATCTTGATTAGCCTATGTACAATTTTTTGCATATATATATAATTTGTCAATAAACATCACATGACCACCACTTCTTATGCTTATGTATTACTGTTTTAAAACAGGCAAAACTCACTATACATATTACCACACACAGCAAACTAGAGTAATTAATGGATGCCAGAAGGTTTGTGCATAAAATCCCCATTTAGTGTAGTTTTTGACTTGTGGCCTTCGTCAGTGAGGATGCTCCTCACTGACAAGGCCACAAGCTTTCTGGCATCCATTGATTACTCTAGCTTCGGTGTGTGACAATACGTATAGTGAGTTTTGCCTGTTTTTTATATATAATTTGTCATTAAAAACCAGTCAACACTTAGACAATTCCAATATCAATAACAATCAACAATTTCACCCTTATTGTTAAAAGAAAGTTGCCTTGACAACAGTTTGAAAATTGTTGATTGTTATTGACATTGGAATTGTCTAAGGGTTGAGTGGATTTTAATAATTACTTACAAACCCAGTTAGCCTTGAGCATTATTGCGCTTATTATATATAATTTGAGAAATAAGATTGCTTTTTAATCTTTTACAAATAGAATTTTTAGAATTATTAATTAATTTGTTTATATTTCCAGAAAAGTAAAATATATTTCTCATTGAATATTTTTTTAAAAATTTAATTTGAATATTATTTAGCAAGAGCCTGAATATACATTTTTTAATTTTTACTTTTAATAATGTTATAAGACGTAATTTTAAGTTCATTTAGTATATATAGAATTTGTCTTCTATAATATCCTACACTTATAAATTCTTGAAAAAAAAAATTCATTATTTCTCAGTTTGCCATCTTTTTTAATGAAGAAAAGTTCTAAAACTAGCCATTTTATATTTCAATAATTTCGAATACTAAGCCAAAAGTGATTAATATTCAAAATATTTTTGAAAACATATATTAATTCTTTGGCTGCAGAAAGGAGTTTGCTATTAACTGAAAGGAGACCCTTTGATTCCTCTTGGAGGCCTTAAAGGAACCGAGCAGGGCAAATTCCTAATGTCCACTCCATACGTTCTTGACGTTGCAGCTGTTATTACTATATGTTTATTCATATAGTATACGAACATGGATGGGCTGCTCACCAACACACATTAGCCAGCGTGGTGAGTTTATTGGCTTTTTACCTCTGAGTTTAAGATCAAGAAACACCATGGTCTTTCTTCTCAGTGCCTGATAAGGCAGAATGAATGTTTGTGTATCATTTACACAAAGATTTTTCCCAATTATACAATTATGACAGACAAAAATAAAGCATGGCCCTTAATCCCAGGAGGCTGTAAAGTCACCAACCAAGGCAGCGGTTGGTGGCTGAAGGCAGAGGGTGCTAAGAATATCCTGGAGGCGGACCCAGGCTGCCATTTAATGACGACTTTTTATTTAGGTACTTACAACTGCAGATCACTTTCAAGTGAAGGAAGATTGCAAGAATTAGAAGAAGAACTCTCTTATATTAAATGGGATATTATTGGACTTTGTGAAGTTAGAAGAAAAGGTGAAGAGACAATTGATTTAAAAAGTGGACATACGCTCTATTATAAAGGCACAAATATTGGAAATACAAATGGAGTAGGATTCATTATAAATAAAAAGTGGAAGAACAATATTGTGGAGATTGATGGTGTATCAGACAGAGTGGCAAGATTAGTTATACAACTTAATAGCAGATATCAAATGCAGATAATTCAGGTTTATGCCCCAACAAGTTCTCACAGTGATGAAGTAGTAGAAGATTTTTATATGGATGTACAAAAGGCTTTTGATCAGAGTAAACAACATTTTAAAATTGTTATGGAAGATTTTAATGCTAGAATTGGTAAACAAATGAAAGATGAAGGTGTTGTAGGTAATTTTGGTTATGGTAATAGAAGTGAGAGAGGACATAGACTTGTGGGGTTTGCAGAGAAGGAAAAACTTTATATTATGAATTCTTTTTTTGAGAAAAATGTTAGAAGGAAATGGACATGGAAGCATCCAAATGAAGGTACAGCAGAATTGGATTATATTTTGACTAACAGGAAATACATATTTCGAGATTGTAATGTTCTTAATAAATTTAACACAGGAAGTGATCATCGATTAGTAAGGGGTAAGATACATGTTAATGTAAAACTAGAGAGACAAAAATTATTAAGAAAAACTATATTTACAGTTGATATTCCTAATCTTCAGAAACATTCTAATGAATTTAAATTAGAACTTACAAATTGGTTTCAAGTATTAGTAGATTTTGAACATGATTCAGATTTGAATGAAATTAATATGAAAATAACTGATACACTTTTAAAAACTGCAACAAAGATATCTGGTAGAAAAAAGCAGCAATTGACTAATAAAATTTCTACTGAGACTAGAGAACTTATGAAGAAAAGAAGGAATATGAAGATATGCAAGAATGATGCATTAAAAAGAATTGAATATCTCGAATTTTGTAAAATGGTGCGGAAAAGAGTTGAAAATGATATAAGAAAGTATAACTGTGAACTAGCAAGAAAAGCTGTAGAAGAAAATAAAAGTCTTAAGAATGTAAAACAAAATTTTGGTATTGGTAGGAAATTTATATCTGCAATAAGGAAAAAAGATGGAATTATTACTAAAAAGAGGGATGACATTATGAAATTGGTAGAAGATTTTTATCAAGAATTATATAGTAATAAAGAACAAGTACCTCCTATATCTATTACATCTTCCGAATTGCCCAGAATTTTAAATGAAGAAGTGAGAAATGCAATTAAATGTATGAAAAAAAGAAAGGCTCCAGGTAATGATGGAATTATAATTGATATATTAAAAGAAGCAGGTGAAGAAACAGAAAAAATATTAGCAAAGTTATATACCAAATGTCTAAATGATAAAGATGTACCGGATGATTAGAAGAATGCAGTAATAATATTAATATTTAAAAAAGGTGATAAAGAAGATATTAGAAATTACAGACCTATCAGCCTTTTATCAGTTTTATATAAAATTTTTACCAAGATAATTACAACTCGTCTACAGAGAACCTTGGATTTTCACCAACCAAGAGAACAAGCTGGATTTAAAAGTGGTTTTAGTACAGTAGATCATATTCAAGTATTGAGAGAAGTTATAGAAAGGACAAATGAATATGAGTTGTCATTATGTTTTGGATTTGTAGATTATGAAAAGGCATTTGATTCTATAAACATTTCTTCAGTGATTAAAGCATTGGATCATCAAGGTATAGATCCAGGATATTGTCATATTTTAAAGAATATTTATAAAAATGCAACAGCAACAATTAGATTACATAATGATACTGGGAAAGTCAACATTGAGAAAGGTGTAAGACAAGGTGACTCCATATCTCCAAAACTTTTTACAGCAGTGCTGCAAGAAGTATTTTGTGGATTAAAATGGGAAACTAAAGGAGTGAAAGTAAATGGAGATTATTTAAGTCATTTAGATTTCGCAGATGATGTAGTTGTTTTTGCAAATAATGCTTCCGAGCTGCAGGAAATGTTGCAGGAGTTATCAGATGAAAGTAGGAAAGTAGGACTAAAGATAAATGTTAAAAAGACTAAAGTAATGTTTAATCGATTTGCTCAAAATATGAAAATAAAGATTGATTATGATGAATTAGAAGAAGTTAAGAGTTACAAATACTTTGGTCAGATTATTAATACAGATGGAAACATAATAGAGGAAATTAATCATAGAATTAAACTTGGTTGGAGTGCTTTTGGTAGAAATAACTTGATATTAAAAGGAAATATGCCTATGTTTTTGAAAAGAAAGGTTTTTAACAAATGTGTTTTACCAGTTCTTACTTATGGATCTGAGACTTGGACACTTAATAGAAGATCAATACAGAGACTTCAGACCACTCAAAGAAGTATGGAGAGATGTATGTTGGGAGTAACAAGAAGAGATCGAAAACGCAATGTATGGGTAAGAGAACAAACAGGTGTTACTGACCTCATTGAAAAAATTAAAAGATTGAAGTGGAGTTGGGCTGGACATATTGCTAGAAGAGATGATAATAGATGGACAATTGAAATTTTAAACTGGATTCCAAGAGATTGTAAAAGACCCAGAAGGAGACCACATGTAAGATGGATGGATGAAATAAGAAAATGTGTAGGGGTGATGTGGAGAAGAGAAGCTAAAGATCGGAGAAGATGGATTAAACTTGGAGAGACCTTCATCCTGCAGTGGATTGATAATGGTTGATAATGATGATGATGATGTTATTAATTCTTTCTTTTATATAATTGTTAAACTTCATCCACATTTATATGTAAGTTAATGTATATTGTTATTAATACTTATTAAATATTATTCCTTAAAATGCTTTACCTTCTTGTTGTCGATTAAATATTTTTTTATATATGTGTGTGATGAGATTGATCAACATATTCAATTTGTATTTTTATAAACTGAGACTTATATATTACGTATACTGGCTGAGTCTATAGCTAGATATACACCTGGGTCTCTTTTTATGCGGACTTATTTAACACGATTTTGAAGTTATGCGATTCGTGTTTCACCGGAAGTCGACCTCCGATAATGCACTATTACTTTAAATAATAAATTCCGCACACTTACGTTATATTGAAAGTAATAGTACATTATTGGAATTCAACTTTCATCTTAGTAATTTCAATATTTTCAGTGCTTTATAGTAAGATTTTATGCAATAATGAAATTAAAATCATGATTTCCACATTTTATGTATACACACATTAAATTTTACAAGATTATAATGTAAATTTGTTCAAACATTGAGCGTGTTAATTTTGCATTTTAAATCACATTCTGTTTTTGCTTTTTAAAAAAGAACCTAATCAATTATTAATCATTTAGTGTCCACAAGTTTATTTTTAAAAGGTCAGTAATAGCAGTGGGCACAATTAAAAATTAAAATCTGATTTTTAATTGTAATTAACCATTTAAAAATTACTTACGGGCGACTTGAAATTAATGTGATGTAAAACGAAATTTGATTTTTAAACAGAATTGAAAATTAAAGACAAAAATAAGAATTTAATTTTTAGTTGTTAGTTTTAATTAAATTTTTCCCAGCAGTGGTGAATAAATGTCTTTTTATTATCATAAGTCTAAGTTCATAAACAATTAATAAAATCATCGTCGTCGTCAACAGAAAACCATTAACACAACATGAGAGTGAACTTGGCGCTAGTTGTATTTCCTCTTGTGAGAATAATTGCTGATATATTCTTGACTTTGTTTAAGGAGAAGCCAAATACATCACATCACATCACATGAGAATCTGATTTTTTACTAGTTTGCAAACGAACATGTTTTGGGGCAAATAGCGATAATAATTAAAACATGTATAAAAAAATGTGAATTATTGTACTGTAAATTATGCATAAAAATATATTATTTTGAATAAAATTAAATATTATAGTTAAAAAAAGTTTGTCTTGTATCAATTTTTTTCAAATTGAAATTTTTTATTAGTCATATTTTATTTCCTTATTTTTTTTTGCGCGAATTTTAAAGTAATTTTACATTGGTGCTTTGCTTTTACGCGAATTTTGAAAAATCACAGACCACATCCCCCCTTTTCAATGTAAGTTACATCTATTTTTGCGCGATTTCATTTGCACGTGTTTTCTGAGGAACCTATCTATCGCGTAAAACGAGACTCAGGTGTAATGTGTATTATGCTTATACATATTTGCTATTAATAATGAATGGAAGACAGCTTAAATATAAATGTTTCTTCCTTCTGGAATGTAAGCATAAATCAAATACTTTTGTCAGCGTTGGTGGCCTAGCGGTTAGCATAACTGCCTTCCAAGCACAGACTGGGTTTGTTTCCCGGTCAATGCTTTGACGTATATATAAAAAACACTTTAACACTGCTACACATATATTTATGTACATACATAATGCCATTTTTTGTTCTGGTCATCATCATCATCCCATTTTTATTAAGTATGTCCTTCCATTTAAGCCTAATATGACACTACACACATGGTATATCATTCAGACCATTAAAACATATACATATATAGTTAATTAAATGCCACACAAACATATAAATAGTATTACTAATATTAACTCATTTTCTCTATTGTTTTAAATGAAATACATGTCCAATAAGCCTTTAGTTGTTTTTTTTTCATCAAATACTGCTATTTGAAAGATTGTAAAAATCTCCGCAGCCTTTAGTAATATATATGTATTGAACCGTATTCGAATATGTGTATTCGAAACACCGGCCTCTTAGGCAGAGAAGAACATACTCGGAGAGTATGTATGCCCAAACGATAGCTATAAAGTATATAACTAACATTACATTTCCAGGACATAACTTCTTCTCGACTGTTGAGTTCAACACCAAGTTCAAAGCACTTTTTTTGTTTGTGTATAAACACGGGCGCCAGCTGCTTATTCTAAAAGAATAGACAACGCACTTTGAATAGTGGCAACTAACCCAACGCCTAAATCCACGACTAGCTCAGCTGTTTGTAATCACTAATATATTATACCTAATTAGTGGTTAAAAGACTTGATAAAGAATTGTAAAAAGAATTTATAAAATAATTGTAAAAGAATTGATAAAAAGGAATTGATAAAAGAATTGATAAAAAGAATTGACCGACAAATAAAGTTTAATTTTAAAGATAATTTATTAACTAACATTTATTTACTAACTTAAACATTTTATAATTCTAATAAAACACACGCATATTTTAAATTGACATTTCTAAACTAGTTTAAATATTCTTGTTTACTTTCATAACAAAACACTGGTATTTATCTAATTTAACTAATAATATTGATATAAGGATCACACACATATTAACTCATGCACACACATAATAATATTAAAGTATTACATAGCATTTGAAATTTAATCACACACATCAATAGTTCATTTATGTATGATATCGAGTTCATATAATTAGACTCTTGGAGGATTCACACGAATTAATGAAATGCAATGGCTATTACAGTATAGAACGAAATAAGCAAATGTTTTACCTAGGATTTTGAATGTTGATGTAGAATTTTGTTCTTTGGAGGCTGCTTTCAGTGAGGATATTTCCATTATAAATGCTTACCAGCCGGCTGGGACGTTTCCTTGCTGAGTTTCCTGATTTTCACGATTATTGCTATCGGAGACAAATAGATACTGACGGAGATTTTCTAAGATGTTAAGCTGACATTATTTCACGGGCAGATCTGCTGTTTTCTCGGACATCTGGGCTGGAGGTGAACGTGCATTCCAAAATATTCTCAGCACTGCATTTTGTTTCTTAACTGACTCAATTAATTTCCGAACTACACTCTCTCAATAGCTTTGTGAACTGAATTCACTCAATTAATTTGTGGAATGAACTGTCTCAACTAATTTGTGGAACCAATTACTGTCCGATAAAATAGGTCTATTTATACCTGCGCCTTGTTGTCTTTCTAATATTTCCGGCAAAGATCTGTTATCAAATTCCAATGATAATCATTTGATAAACGTGTTTTGGAAGATTGCTTAATTAGTAATAGCCATGCAGAGATGTTGTTTTATTTTATTAATAGCCATTGCCGTGTTTTTAATGATAATCTTCTTTAACTTTCACATACATGTTATATATTTACAAATGTACATATATACGCACATATATTTTTAATACAATTTACTATTTAGTTTTAACATTTTTTCTTTAATTAAAATTGAATGAAAAGAGATTTGTATATTTATATTTTTACGAATACTAATAAAAACTATTTAATTCCTATCTTTTTCTAAAATAAACTGAATAAACTCTTCAACATTTAATTTTATGTTTTTCTTTTACGAAAAATTACTTTAATAATAATTTTAGATAAAAATTATATGTGCCTATATCAATATAGGTACATTATATACATATATATTACACCTAAATTATAAATAAAATATATTATTCACATATTACCTGTATAAAGTGTTGCCTAGCTTCTTTAATGTTTGCTGTTGGAGGCAAAAAACCGTAATAAAGGAAAAACAATAATCTTGTGAACCAATTTGTTTCATAAAACTTAAAGAAAAAAAAATACATCCCTAAATTTTTAATTACTTATCATTTACAAGTACACTAATGTACAGGTGTTACTGGGTAATTAATGAATTACATGGTTTTTAAATGTTATTAGATTTTACATATATATATATGTTTCAAAGCATACTTCATTGGTCAAAAAACAATGATTACATCGGTAAGATTGGGCTTACACAGTAAGCATCAGCCTGTTCCTATGTCTATACAGTTCTGCTGGGCACTAAAATTGTTTACAGATATATAGAAGAAAAAGAAGTTTTCTCTTGAGTTCTTTATGTTGTATTATATATTGAAACAGATATGCTGTTCCTCATATAAATATTCAATAACCCCCCCCCCATTTAAAAATGTCTAGCGTGATTCAGTCTAATTGGGAATGAAATAAAAGCTGTGATTTGTTTAAAAAAAAAAATCATATTTTTAATTTTGTGATTGATGGAATTGAATAAAATGTTAAGTCATCTTATTTTTTTTTATCTGTCTCAATAAAAAGAAAAGAAATTAATTATCCAATCATTAAAAAGAAAGAAAAAAGATACTTGAGTTAAACTGAGGCAGTATTCAAATCAGGCACGTCGTCGGAAGAAAAGAACTTTTTTTTTCTCTCGTCTTACACAGAGAAGCAGAACATATTAAATTTTTTTAAAAAAAAGAAAAAGTGTATTACTTAATTCTTTTGATACATTAAAATAAAGCTTTAACAAAACGTGAAAATGGAAAAAGAAAGCTTTACTAGAGGAATTATAATAACAATGGGGTAATTTAGCGGCTTCACTCTCTCCACGCTATGCCATGACTTTCCATAGATGAAATAACCTGCCTTCTTTAGAGTAAACTAGACTGCAAAACTGGAAGGTAATTACGTTATAGGAATGTTTAGACATTTTTTACCATAAATTATAAATTGACATCATGAAATATCTACATAAAAATTATTTTTATAAAATATTAAAACATATTTATCATATGTTATGAAGTGAATTTATGAAACGGTTGCATACGTTTTGTTTAATAAAATATTAAGACATCTTTATCATACGTTATAAAATGAAGTTATGAAATGATTACCTAGAATTTGTTTTATAAAATATTAAAACATCTTTATCATATGTTATAAAGTGAAGTTATGAAATAATTACGTAGAATTTATTTTGTAAAATATTAGAACATGTTTATCATACGTTATAAAATGAAATTATGAAATAGTTATACGCAAATTTATTTATAAAAATATTTGAATGTATTTACTATATAAATTATAAATGCTCCACAAGCCAAACAGAGTTTATGTGTATGAAGATACTTTTATATTTGACTAAATTAGAAATGCTTTAATTACTAAATGATAAATGCTCCACAAGCCAAATAGAGTTTACGTGTATGAATATACTCTTATATTTGACTAAATTATGAATGCTGCAATTACTAAATGATAAATGCTCCACAAGCCAAACAGAGTTTAAGTGTATGAATATACTCTTATATTTGACTAAATTATAAATGCTGCAATTACTAAATGATAAATGCTCCACAAGCCAAACAGAGTTTATGTGTATGAATATACTTTTATATTTGACTGAATTATAAATGCTTCGGTTACCAAATGATAAACGCTCCACAAATCAAGAATTGCTAAGTTTAAATGTTTACCAATCAATAATGATTCATAAAATAATGAAATGCTGTATAAACCATAAATGCTTGACTGTTTCCAAGCTTCTTCTCATAAATGAATTCAAAATGAACTATTGTTAAATTAGAATGTTTCCAAGCTTCTTCTCATAAATGAATTCAAAATGAACTATTGTTGAATTAGAATATTTCCAGGCTTCTTCTCATAAATTAATTCAAAATGAACTATTGTTGAATTAGAATATTTCCAGGCTTCTTCTCATAAATGAATTCAAAATGAACTATTGTTGAATTAGAATATTTCCAAGCTTCTTCTCATAAAGGAATTCAAAATTGAACTATTGTTGAATTAGACTGTTTCCAAACGTCTTCTCATAAATGAACTTGTAAATGAACTATTGATAAAAAAAAAGAACTGCTTCTAACTCTTTCATAAGTAAAAATGAAGATGAGTTATCATGTGAATAGAAATGAACTTTGTTAGAAATTGCAAATTAATTGTTATTTTTTTTTTTTTTTATTTTTTTTCCTTTTTTTTTTTTTTTTTTTTTTCCCTTTCTTCTACTTCTCACTCATTAACTAGGTTGTTAGCATTATTTAAAAATTAATTTTTTCCCATTTTATCCACTCCTCTGAAAATATTTGCCATACATCGAAGATCAATTTATACCCCCTCCCAAAACATTCCCCTCAAAAAATTTTACCAAAAAAGCTAGGGTCCGGTTTTTGCATCCAACTGTGAGGCTTTACCTGGCTAACCTACCTATAGGCTCCGGTTACATTTGGCGTCCAACTGTGAGGCTTTACCTGGCTAACCTACCTATAGGCTCCGGTTACATTTGGCGCCTTACTGTGAGGCCTTATCTGGCTAGCATACTCATAGGCCGGTTAATTTGCCACCCTACTGTGAGGTCCGATCTAGCTAGCCTACTCATAGGCATAAGCAGATCACGATTCTGTGATATGAACAGTGCATATGATGTAGTGATGTAATTTGTTCAGGAAGGATGGAAAAATAAAAGTCTAAAAGAAAAACAACACAAAAAAGAATGGCATAAAGAATGAAACAGGCATTTCAAAGAAGATGGAGTAAAGTCATGGTGTGGATGGAGAGAGAAGCTTACTGATTTAGAAAACAAAGGAAAAATGGTAAACATGGAGGCTCAGAAAACAGAAAAGATAGCTATGATAGCTCAGATAATAGAAATTATAAAAGCAGACCAAAAGAAAAGAGACAAACAAAGAGAAGAAGATATCAAACAGAGAGAAGAAGATAATCAAAAAAGAGATAAGCAAAGAGAAGAAGATAACCAAAAAAGAGATAAACAGAGAGAAGAAGATAATCAAAAAAGAGATAAGCAAAGAGAAGAAGATAACAAGCAAGCAATAGAAGTAAACCAAAGAATAGAAAAACAAATTATGGAAGCAGTGGAAAATCAGAATGAAAAGTTCAACCAGTTAATAAAAGAAATAACTCAGTCTAAAAAATTGGATGAGGAAGAAACTTTAGAATTTCCAACCAAAGATATTTTAAAGGAATCACAAATTGAAATTACAAAGAGTGATCTTGAAATTGTCAGTCTACCTTCAGGAAAACTTCTGATTGTGGAATATACCTCTAAAATTGAAAAGAAAGAAGCAGTATATACAGAAGCTGAGACTGAAATATCAAACACAGCAAAAGAGTTTCAAATGGATGAAAATAAATCTAATAAAGCAAAATTAAAATCTTCTGATCTTCAAGAAGATGAAAAACATGAAAATGAACATAATCAAAAACTTAATTCTCATATAACTAAGGAACTGTCCAATATAGAAGAAAATGTTTCAGAAAAATTGTCTGATATATGCTATGAAATAGTAACAGAGATAGAGAAAGAAACCATAAATTGGAAAGAAAAGTGTGTTAGTCCTCAGCCATATATAAAAATTATAAACAAAAGCTTAATAAACTCAAATCAAAAATTGAGTACAGAAAAAAGATATATAAAGACAGTTATTAAAAATATAGTTGCTTACACAGGAAAAAACACCAAAAGGGAATCTGAAAACTCAGGATTTATAAGTGTGAAAAAAATTAAGCAACAAGAAACTTTTATAAATACTAAAAAAATAATTATTATGGCAGAAGAACCATTTAAAAATAAACTTTTATGTAAAAATGAAATACCACCATGGAAGAGGAACAGGAGAAAATCCACAGATGGTGTTCATGGTCCATATCGGACGCGTATAATTAGAAGATCAAACAGTAACAAGGATCTCCAAAAAAAAATACAGAAGTGAAGAAGCAAGACACCACAGTAATAAATTTTCAACAAAAAGACAATCCAGAAGTATGTCACCTCATAATACAAAAGAGGACTATAGGAGAACTGATCATGATCCTCAGTCTCCCAAACCAGGTTGCAGTTATAATTCGGAATAAAATAGAGATAGCTGATGGAAAAAGTTTGTGAGTGTGGTGTAGTGATGCATGAACTTGTGTTTTTCATGTTGAGATGGTGGATGATTGAGCGGAGCTGCTTGGATGCATTGTGTTATGGTGCTCCGAAGTATATGCTCGGCACTATCCAGACCTGGATGTTGTGCTCTAAGAGTAGTCCAGCAGTGCGTATATATAGGTCTCATGTATAGGCCTTGGTCTCATGGATAGGCCAAATGATAGCCCCTAAGACTCACCGAAGCTGAGCAGGGTTGGCTGAGTGCCAAATTTTTTTTTTCTCTGGCTCCTATTCTTGGTTGGATGATACTTCTAGGTACAAGAGAGGTAGTGCTTAAAAATGAGGTATTTTCTCGTGACGTCATGAGGCGGTGTGTACTGGTAGTTTGTGCTTGGCCGTCTACTTATCCTGGCATTGGAGGCTATGGTTCATGTATTCACTTTTCCAGCTCATCTTGCCCATTCATCAGCATATCTAAAACCAAGCAGTACTGAGAAATAATGTGTATAGTATATGGAATGAAATCGTACTTCCAGGCGATTTCATCCCAAAATTTGGTGAGGGGTAATGAAACAGATATGCTGTTCCTCATATAAATATTCAATAACCCCCCCCCATTTAAAAATGTCTAGCGTGATTCAGTCTAATTGGGAATGAAATAAAAGCTGTGATTTGTTTAAAAAAAAATCATATTTTTAATTTTGTGATTGATGGAATTGAATAAAATGTTAAGTCATCTTATTTTTTTTATCTGTCTCAATAAAAAGAAAAGAAATTAATTATCCAATCATTAAAAAGAAAGAAAAAAGATACTTGAGTTAAACTGAGGCAGTATTCAAATCAGGCACGTCGTCGGAAGAAAAGAACTTTTTTTTTCTCTCTCGTCTTACACAGAGAAGCAGAACATATTAAATTTTTTTTAAAAAAAGAAAAAGTGTATTACTTAATTCTTTTGATACATTAAAATAAAGCTTTAACAAAACGTGAAAATGGAAAAAGAAAGCTTTACTAGAGGAATTATAATAACAATGGGGTAATTTAGCGGCTTCACTCTCTCCACGCTATGCCATGACTTTCCATAGATGAAATAACCTGCCTTCTTTAGAGTAAACTAGACTGCAAAACTGGAAGGTAATTACGTTATAGGAATGTTTAGACATTTTTTACCATAAATTATAAATTGACATCATGAAATATCTACATAAAAATTATTTTTATAAAATATTAAAACATATTTATCATATGTTATGAAGTGAATTTATGAAACGGTTGCATACATTTTGTTTAATAAAATATTAAGACATCTTTATCATACGTTATAAAATGAAGTTATGAAATAATTACCTAGAATTTGTTTTATAAAATATTAAAACATCTTTATCATATGTTATAAAGTGAAGTTATGAAATAATTACGTAGAATTTATTTTGTAAAATATTAGAACATGTTTATCATACGTTATAAAATGAAATTATGAAATAGTTATACGCAAATTTATTTATAAAAATATTTGAATGTATTTACTATATGGATTATAAATGCTCCACAAGCCAAACAGAGTTTATGTGTATGAATATACTTTTATATTTGACTAAATTATAAATGCTGCAATTACTAAATGATAAATGCTCCACAAGCCAAATAGAGTTTACGTGTATGAATATACTCTTATATTTGACTAAATTATAAATGCTGCAATTACTAAATGATAAATGCTCCACAAGCCAAACAGAGTTTATGTGTATGAATATACTTTTATATTTGACTGAATTATAAATGCTTCGGTTACCAAATGATAAATGCTCCACAAATCAAGAATTGCTAAGTTTAAATGTTTACCAATCAATAATGATTCATAAAATAATGAAATGCTGTATAAACCATAAATGCTTGACTGTTTCCAAGCTTCTTCTCATAAATGAATTCAAAATGAACTATTGTTAAATTAGAATGTTTCCAAGCTTCTTCTCATAAATGAATTCAAAATGAACTATTGTTGAATTAGAATATTTCCAGGCTTCTTCTCATAAATGAATTCAAAATGAACTATTGTTGAATTAGAATATTTCCAGGCTTCTTCTCATAAATGAATTCAAAATGAACTATTGTTGAATTAGAATATTTCCAAGCTTCTTCTCATAAAGGAATTCAAAATTGAACTATTGTTGAATTAGACTGTTTCCAAACGTCTTCTCATAAATGAACTTGTAAATGAACTATTGATAAAAAAAGAACTGCTTCTAACTCTTTCATAAGTAAAAATGAAGATGAGTTATCATGTGAATAGAAATGAACTTTGTTAGAAATTGCAAATTAATTGTTATTTAATAAATTTTTTTTTGTTACTAAAAATTAAATTGGTTATCCAGTTGTCCAATTATGTTTTGTTTTATTGCATCACTCATCAGTTATAGCACTTGTTCATGAGAATCTCATGCCTTCTGAGCTACGTCTGGCATAACTAGATCTAGGCAAGTCAGGTTGTAGTGAGACGGAACTCTAATGGTGCTTTTTGGGAAACCAAACATAGAAATATTTAGATGTTTCCAGTCTCTATCGTACTACATCCTCTGATGAGCAGGAAATATTGTTGTAGGAGGCATTAACATCTGCATTAGGAATGTCAATTGATAGCTCCTTCCTACAACATGCTCATCAGAAAATTGTTACAGCTGACGTAATAAAACGGTTGTATGCGGGTCCGGTTACAATATATAATACAAATAAAATGTCTGTTAATTAAAAACTGTTGTAATAACAATAAAAATAATAAATATAATGATAATTAACTATTATAAACAGTTTTTCAATCCACAGAAGTACCTTTGGTTATCTAAAGTATTTGCAGAAGTACTTTTGCGAATTTAAAGACTGCATATAATAATTAATTACCGTTATATTTATTATTTTTATTGTTATATATATATTAAATAGAATAAATTACTATGCATATATATATATTAGTAATGAATTTTAATTAATCTGCTGCAACACTATTTACTCTAAACTATATAACTCACATTCTGAGAACAACTTCCGCCTAATAGTCATCTTAATTGATTAATTGATACCTGCGTTATATTTTCAATTCATTTTACCACTTTGAGTTTGTTTAATACTATAAAAGTTTTATTTAAGCTACCTAAACATGCCAAGAATTTGAAATGAGACAATCTGATTGTATACTTTGGCAAATCTGATAACATATTTTAGTGACTTCAGTTCTGTGTTATCTATAGGCACTTTTTATTCTTTTGCTGATTGATGTAAATCAACATAACATCACATGATTTATTCAGTTTATATGCTAATGTGAGCTCAATGAGGTCATGTGATGTTTTTACAGATTATGCACATGTCCATAAGTTATTCAACTTCTAACAAGTCTTTATAATTTTGATATGGAAACTATATTACTGAAATAACGTTAATTAAAGTTTCGTTGATGCTTCAAATAGTGACGTGTGAGAATAAACTAATTTAATTGACATTTAACTGTATTATTGTGAATCAAGATTGTGGTTGCTTACTAACATTTGAAAATGTATACATAAAATGATTTGTGATAATATAATTATCTCATATCTGTTATCAATATCTATATAAAAATGGCTTCCAAAAGTATATGAATTTGAAAAAATACGGGACAGAGAAAGGTGAATAACTCCGTGTGTGTAAATTTTAAAAAAAATCAGATATATTAATCTTTAACTGAGGTTTAAAGTTTATATCTATGCTAGAGATAATATCTAGTTTCGAAAATGATTAGTAATAATCATTAGTGTATTTATCCGAAATGGATGACGTCAAAGTTGTGGGTGGAGGAAGTTTGACAACGGTAAATGAAAATGTAACAATTTACTCTAGATAAATACTTTGCCTATAATAAAGATATATATGAGAAATAGTGACCTGGGCCAACTGATGAGTGCTGGTTCAGCACGAAATGTATCTTGGGGGTCATTTGTCTTTTATTATATCTTTATTTATATGAATTTGAAAAGAATGGGGAAGTATGGAGGTGTTTATTATATCTATATGAATTTGATGTTAAATTCAAAATTCCTCTCTTATAATCATAACAATTAACTATACATATTTTTTTCGTAAATGTTTGCTGGCCTCTATTTTCCTTCGACTAAGTTATGCAATGATTTACAAATTAATATTGGATTACATGTGAAGTCAGTTCAATTCAGGTGGGATTATATTTTATCTTTTTTTTTTTTTTTTATAATCGTGTTATATTTGTGTAAACGAATGATTTTAAAATTTTATTTCCTAAAATATTCAAATCCAGTTGAGGTTATTTGACCAGCTATGAAATTATATTAAGAATATACATCTATATATTTTCACAGGCAAAAGATGTTTGATAAATCAGAACATATCCTGCACACTTTGGGCATAGTTAGTAGAGCATCCAACTTGGAATTGTGAGTACAATTGATTCTGGCAGGAGCAGATCTTGCAGGTTTGGTGCTCAAACTTTTTATGAACTCCTAAGCAATAAATCCATATATCTTTTTTAAATATATATATATATATGTTGATACAAAGATTTTCACGGGTTGCATATCTATCTATCTATCTATCTATCTATCTATCTATCTATCTATCTATCTATCTATCTATCTATCTATCTATCTATCTATCTATCTATCTATCTATCTATCTATCTATCTATCTATCTATCTATCTATCTATCTATCTATCTATCTATCTATCTATCTATCTATCTATCTATCTATCTATCTATCTATCTATCTATCTATCTATCTATCTATCTATCTATCTATCTATCTATCTATCTATCTATCTATCTATCTATCTATCTATCTATCTATCTATCTATCTATCTATCTATCTATCTATCTATCTATCTATCTATCTATCTATCTATCTATCTATCTATCTATCTATCTATCTATCTATCTATCCATCTATCCATCCATCCATCCATCAATCAATCAATAAATCAATCCATCCATCCATCAATCAATCCATCAATCCATCCACCCATCCATCCATCAATCAATCAATCAATCAATCAATCAGAATGATGTCTCTTGAGAGTAACCATGTTTAATAGAAAATAAAATAATAATTATTGACATGTTGGCAAAATAACTTGTCCACAACTGGATAAAGTAATAATCACATGATATTCTTTGCTGATGATTGTCACATGTAGGTGGAGAATCCATTATTTGAGAAATCTATAATAGGGCTAATGTCCAAAATATTGTGAGCAAACTCTGAGAAGAGAGAAGTTTTTACTGCATTAGTGTGTTACTCTTCTAGCATTTATGCAACAATTGGTTGTTCCTTTACATGTGCTCTGGCACACCACACAGTATATTGCATAGATTCCTTAAACTTTAAAAGGGATAAAATTCAATTCTGTTTATCTGTGATTCTTTTCTATAATGAGCAATCACCACACAGTATATTGCATAGATTCCTTAAACTTTAAAAGGGATAAAATTCAATTCTGTTTATCTGTGATTCTTTTCTATAATGAGCAATACTTTCTTTTCTCCTTTTGTAATTTAATAAAACATTGCATGTATGATTGATCCCCCCTTTATTTGGAAGTAAAATGCTCGTGAAAAGTGATTTATTTATTATATCACATGACCACCTTTTCTTACACTTACTCAATCTGATAATACAGTAGCAAATTTCTCCTTACAATACAACCACTAGTGCTAGCGGTAGAAATCAGTAGATGCTAGAAAGTAAGAGCATCAAAATCCCTGCCTAGTGATATTCATCCAAAATCCCCAGATTAGTTTATAGATTATGGATTTCATCAGTGAGAAGCCTTAGATCTGAGAGTACTGCACCCAGATCTTTGCATTGCTTTCCTCCAGCGGCTTTAGACAAAAGCCAGCTGCTGGTCTTCATTAGATCCAGAGATCTAGATGCAGTGCTCTCAGATCTAATGTTCCTCACTGATGAAAGCTATAATCTGGAATATAGCTTGCAGATATTGTATGAGTAGGGACTAGAGAGGGATTTTAATGTACTAACCTTCTAGTAGACATTGATTACATTGGCTTGCACTAGGTGGCAATACTTTTGGAGGTTGTTTGTGATTTAGCTACAGAAAAGATTTGGGATGGATGATGATAGAATGATCTCTTCAGGCATCTATTAATATGTGTATGTTTCCTGTATATAAAAGTTATTAAGATATTGTTGTTTTTTTATAAACAAGAACAACAAAAAGGAGTTTTCCCCCCTCCAATTTCAGTTTTTCTTCTCTGTCGTATCAAATAACAAATGTGTCAACAAAATTCCTAAACCAGATGCATGGCTTGGACAGAGTTGAATCTAAAGCTTGTGTTTGAAATTATTTTCTAAATAAACTAGTAAAAATATTAGAGATGGGATATCTTATTGAAGTTCAATTACTCGTTTATACTATTGTCCATAAAATAGATATTAGAAAGACAATATTTAGCTAAAGTGGGGATATGATTTTGTAAATATCAATGTTTTATAAACTATATTAATTGGTATATTAATAAATAATGAAGTAACATCAAAGTTCACAAGAATATTATTTGATATGATTTGTAAATTACTACTAATAAAGTGGGCTATGTTTTTTATATACAAAATGATAAATGGAATAATTGATTGTATTGATTTGCCATACATCTAAATAAAGTCATGAATAGATGATTCTATGGCACTAACAATAGGACAGAGTGGAGTATCTATTTTATATGTTTTTGGTAGACCATAACATTTAGAGTATATAGAGGATTTCTCTCTAAGGTTGATTTTACTTTTTATGTCATCATCAATAGGATATTTATTATTAAGAGACTTAGTTGTTTTTTCAAGATAATGATCTTATTTTGTTCTAATATAAACTTTATTTAATAAAACCAATATTTTTTATTATCAATGTTCGTAATCTATAATGACAGTGGCATCCCTTTGTCCACAAGAAGTACTATTACAGATCTACCTGGTTTAAAATTTTTTTAAGATCTAATTGTTGTTAATGCAAAGTGAAAACTTTTTTCCAGTATAAATAGTTAACCTTTTGTGATTTTTTTTGAAAAATTAATAGTTTTCAAATTGGGAAAAACTGACATAGATTGAGTGCTGAGTTCTTAATTGTTCTCTGGTATGTGGTAAAATCAAAAATATACCACAATAAAAAATATATTTTATTACTAAAAGATAATCGTAAAACCAAATAACGTTTGATCCATAATATTAAGTCTGTAACTAGTCTTTCAATAAAAGAAATTAAAATATTTCCCAAGATCTTTATAACATCTTACCAATTTTATAATGTTTGTGTGAGAATTAATTTTATTCCACACAGGTGTGATCTCTATATGCTAAAAGAAAAGTTAAATCACAAATCTACTTATCTTTCTTGACCATGTTGAGATGTGCAAATTTATCCTCACTATAGAAGTTTAATTATTGAATGTTTTCATGGCAAAAGAGGTTTATAAATCATAATGATGACTTTTGAAAACAATCAAGTTTAATAAAAATCAAATAAAACTAATTATTGACGTTTCAGCAAAATAACACTTGCCCTCAGCTGGGTAATTAGTTGTTGCAGAGGTAAAAAGTGTATCATCCAATTCTAACAAATTAAAGCACACTTAGCTTTATTGGCATTAAAAATTAAAATAATTGGTGAGTCCAATTGGTTGTTGATGGTGGCGTAGTGCCATCTACTGGCAGTAGTATGGTCTCTCCACAACTACCATCCAATTATATAAAACCCATTTTATTTTTAGATTTCTAGCGTAATGTGAAATATTTGTTTAATTCATGGTAGATGAAACTTTACAATCTCCACCCTATTTTTATATACATTTAATGTATGAAGCCAATATAAAATATTCATTATTATATGATTTATATATGATTATTAATGTAAGATTATTAAAAGTAAAATACTAAATTAATCCTATGCCTAATTAGATATGAGTTTATAATTGACAAAATCATATTTACATTTAATATTAATTGTAAATTAGTGATCAGGCTAATGCACATGCGCTTTACAGATTTTAAACTATATGTAAATGAATACCCTGATTAAAATCTGTAAAGCGCATATGCATTAGCCTAATCACTAATTTACAATTACAATTTATTAATATAGTCCTATATAAATAAATACCTTATTAAATCTAATATTAATATATATTATAACAAAGGTTTTTTTACAGAAATATAGTAAAATTAAAATCTTTTTAGGGTCATGAGTATTATAGTTTTTTTGTTTAAATTGCTGACATTTCAATGAAACCACATTCATCCTTAACAAATAATGAGATAGTAATTGTAAATGAATGAAATAACATTCAACCATCTAATATATATATATATATTGGTTTTCTTCACATATGCACTAAATATTCAGGTGCTCTAAAATATATTATATAAATGACATACTTAGGCAACTAAATATATAATAGAAAAATATGTTGATTCATAAATAGCTCTATGGCAGTTTGATTTAAAATAGACTCATGAATTTGTAAGATGACAATAAGCCAGAGAATGAATATATGATTCAATAAATGATGACTTACCTGATGATAAAATATAGTATGAGATGTACAATGAATTATCTTAATTGTAAAATAAATTGGGTAACAAAATAATTTTATAATGATTGATGCAATAGGAAAATCAAAGTATTTAGGCTAATAATAATATAAATTTATTGAAATAAACATTAACCCATTGAAGTAGCTAAAATAAAGATTATAATTTTAATTTACCAACTGAAATCTAATACCTTATCATATATTTTTTATAATTTACCTCTCTGCTTTTTAAGAATGCAATGAATAGATATGATATATATTTCAAATTATTAAAGCAACCAGTCATAAAGGGTTAAAGATAAACTCTTTTTCACAATATAAGAAAACAAAGTAATAAAAGTTTTTAATAATATTTTTTTTAAAGAAAAAAAAAAAATTTCTCATATTGTTTAAAAATTATTGAATGATAAGACTAGATTAATGAAATTATTAATAAAAAAAAGACATAAATGTTTATCGTTAAAGTTATGATTATGCTTAACAATTTCTTTATTATTTTAAAAGGTGAAACTTATCTAACAGTAGTAATTAAAAAGATTTTTATTAGTGTCTATTACCACAGTTTTGCATATATATGACTTCAGCTGATATTCCATTATTCAATGATGTTTCTTTTGGTATATTTTCTGCTAACAAAAACACAAACATAGGTATTCATAAGCAATTTGAATCATTAGATGATATCCAATCTGTTGATATTACAATCCATGATAAATCCAATGATCTTAGCTCTGTAACAGTCAGCATAAAATTTGTAATATTCATTTTATTTTAATCATAAAGATATGAAATAAAAGGGGAGTGCATACTCCCCTCTAAGTTGTTTTACTCACAGTGCATATTTCTTTGCTATGCAACCTGAATATATTTATAAAAGTAAGGTAAAATAGACACAAATTTTAAAGCAAAATAAAGTCTCTGTGTTCTTGCTCAAAATCATTTCTGTAGCTACGGCAACATAAAACACAGTCTTTTCTTTCTTTAAACACTGGCCTATGAACAGCCCGACTCTTTCTTATAATATTAATATGGCTTTGTTATCATTCAACAATAATTTAAACAAAAATATTTCATTTTAAAATTTAATAAATAAATGATTCACCTATTTCAGATTCATTCAAAACAATAAAATTATTAAATAGATGACATTTAATTATTTTCTTTATTTAGTTATTTATATACTACAAGGAAACTGTGGATGGCAGCATGTGTACATCACATGTCCCCACCCTTAATAAAATAAAGGAAATGATTCTAAACTATTAACATAAGATAAACGTTGCCAACTGAACATTTTATGAATAACTCAGCATTAATTAAAAGTAAACCACTACAATAATGAAATCAATGACTATTTGCAATTATGTATCTTGTGCTTTTTTTTGAAACAGACTACAATTTACAAGACAAATATCCTATCACAATTATAATCAATAGCACCCTTATATTTCATCATAATCAGATGTTTGTAAAACAGATCTATGATATCATATAAATGGTGTCACATTTGATTAATAAAATGAACTCCTTCATTTTCTAATGAATATGAACTCTTCATACCACATAAATTCATGAATATAATTATTACTATAAACCAAATATTTACTATTATAATCTGTAACCAGTCACACATTTGATTGTAGACTCACCATAAAATACATTTCTCAAATTGCCAATAACACAAATCAAACACATATCACTAGCCTTATTTTTTGACTGAGACAAATTCTTATGCCCTAGTCAATAGATCTACACTCAAGACTACATACTTCATGATGACAAAACCATTTAGATTTTAAAGGTATTATTTCTAATGATAAAATGGTTGTCATCTGATGCTTCATGTCAGCCGCTAGAGGCGCTATTTCTAGGTAAATTTCTAGAAATATTCCGTTTCCATGGCTGCACCCAAGCCTTTAAGCATTCTTTCTAAAATAAATCCTAGAAAGATTGTTAACTCGGAGTTAAGTCTACTTTCTACGCTAAAAGGTAGAGTGTTAACTCAAAGTTAAGTCTTCTTTCTACGATAAAATCTAGAAAGAGGGTTAACTCGGCTTAGCAGCTAATGGTGTGGCTTTTTCCGATGCTAAAAGCAAAGGAAAATGCCATAGTTGTTTTTGTCATGCACTATATCATAATGTTGCGTTATGTATTTTATGTAACAATATCGTACGAGGGTGTGTTAATGTGATCATGTCAAAATTATTTAAATTTTCATCGATGCCTTTTTTTAAGATGGATTGATGTACTGTTACATTTTAACAATTTTAACAGTAGTGATTGTTCCTCATAAATTTGTATTCCTCCTAAATTTTCGATTAGGGTGGGGTAGCGTAAAATTCTAAAAATCATGCTTTGAGTCACGTTTTAGCGAGAAATTTTCCGAGACAAAAAGTATGGCTAATTCCCACAACAGAAAACTTGAAAAGATGGGAATTGCCAGACATGCAAGCCAGCACTGGAATATTTCTACAGCAGAAAAAAAGAAAAAAACATCCTGCTGCTGAAAGAAAAGATTGGATTGTGCGGCAAATGTATGTAGATTTGAGGTCCAAAAACATCTGCCGACGGAAATGTTCACTTCATAAAGGCAAGCTTGTTTGAGGGATTCTAAATGGCCTTCATCAAATGTCAAAAATAAAAAAAGTAACTTCAATTTTTATTTAAACGCACATCCCTTCCTCTCCCGATAATTGTTGTCGTCGGCAATCAAATGTAAAATAAAAGAAGTAACTAAAATTTTTATTTAAACATAGCCCCCAAAAACCCTCTTCTCCCAATAATTGTTGTCATCGGCAATCAAACGATCAAATAAAAGGAACGTCAATTATTCTTTAATCGTATAGAAAAAAAAACAAAAAACCCTCCCACTAATTGTCATCGGCAATCAAATGTAAACCAATCAAAGTAAGACAGTAAATTATTAGTTAAACATAACCCAAATTACTATTTGAACGTACACTGAAAAAGACCCGCTCTTGTCAATCAAAATTAAAGAAACCTAGACTATTATTGTTCCATTGTCAAATCAAATATTATTTGGGAAAACCTAAATAATTTATAAATGAAAAAAAAAAGAAAGTCAAATCGGTTTTCAATCAAATGGTAACCAATAAAAGTCACTTAAATTTTGATTTAAACATACACAGAAACAAAAAAAAAAAGCAAAACCCTTTCTCCCAATAATTGTTGTCGGCAATCAAATGTAAAAAATAAAAGGAACGTACAATTATTCTTTAATCGTAAACAAAAACACCCCTCCCACTAATTGTTGTCGGCAATCAAATGTAAAGCACTAAAAATAAAGTAAACCGATTATTTTTTAAACATAACCCAAATTACTATTTGAACATACACCAAAAAAGACCCGCTCTTGTCAATAGAAATGAAAGAAAACCACAACAACTATTATTATCCCATTGTCAAAAATATTAGGTTTTGGGCAAACCAAAACCATAATTTATAAATGAAAAAAAAAAGAAAGTCAAAACTGTTGTCAATCAAATATAACTGATAAAAGTAACTTCAATTTTGATTTAAACATACACAAAAAACAACCTCTTTAACTCCCAATAATTGTTGTCGGCAATCAAATGTAAAATAAAAGGAAGGTAAATTAGTATTTAAGCATCACCCAAAAATACCTACCCCTCTCACTAATTATTGACAGCAATCAAATGTACACCACTACTAAAAGTAACGTAATCTACTATTCTTTAAACAGTTACACCCCTTCTCCCAATAATTGTTATCTACAATCATACACACAAAAAACACCCCTTCCAATAACTAGTGTCAGCAATCAAATGTAAACCAATCAAAGTAAGACCGCAACTTATTATTTAAACGTAACCCAAATTACTATTTGAATCTACACCAAAAAAACACCCACTCTTGTCAATAAAAATTAAACAAACAACAACTATTATTGTCCCATTGTCAAAAATATTTTTTTGTAGAACCAAAACCATAATTTATAAATGAAAGGAAGTCAAATCGGTCGTCAATCAAATGTAAACCAATAAAAGTAAAGGTTTTAATTTTTATTTAAACATACACACACGTGGAAAAAAAAACCAACACTTCTCCCATAATTGTTGTTGGCAATCAAATGTAAACCTATCAAAGTAACGTAAATTATTATTTAAAGATCCATCAAAAAAACCCGTTCTCTCTTGAATTTTGTCAATCCAATTTTACAAAAACAGTAATACTATTTAAAAAAAACCACAAATTACTATTTGAACACACTCCAAAAAAGACCCTTTGGTAAAAAAAAAAATTAAAAAAAAACAACTATTATTATACCATCGTCAAAAATATTATTTGGGAAAAATAATTCAGAAACAAAAGAAAGTAAACTTTGTAAACAAACAAAAAAAAAGTCAATATTAATAGAGAATCGCTAGCCCAGAAACGTTATATTAATGTGTTTTTTGGTTAGAAATCATGCCTCTAGTGGCTGACATGAAGGATCAGATGAGAACCGATAAAATCTTACATCTATCACCACTACTTAAGCTTGTGATAAATTACTCATGAAAGAAACCTGGTCATTTATTTTAAATTTCATCACATTTAAGCTAATATCATAATACAAATAACCTTGTTCTACCTGAATTTCCAAACTTTGAACCTTTTGTTTCTGTATATTTTCTAACTTTTCTATCTATTATTAGTCTGTTGATATTCATTTAATTTGGTTTCTAAAACTTTATCTGTATTTTGGCATTCTAACCTATATTTTTTGATTTTAGTTTTCATGTTCTGGGTTCAACCTTGTCATTCTTCTATACTATTTTCTAACTTACTGATTTTTGTTGGCATTTGACTTTAAGTTTCTAACATCTTACTCTCTCATTAAATTTAAAACTTTCAAGCTATGTATTTGCTCTTGTCCCATGTTTATTTCGTGAACTAATTCTATATGCAGATGTTTGATCTCTTGTTTCAGCCTAGTCTCTAACTTATATTATACCTCTTTTATCTTCACGGTTATCATTTCATGGCCTTGCTTCATATCCAGTTTAATGGCTCTCTGACCTTGTTTCATATCTAGTTTAAGCTTTGTCCATTTGAGTCTTGTCACATTTTCCTGACTTTTATTGAGCTTATTCATTAAATGTCTGGACACATTTTCTTGGCTTTATTTCATTTCATTCATGAAACTTTTCAACATGGCCATTATAGATATATTTTGATCATTTTTTGATGTGGCAGAGACATCAATAACTTCTCTTCCCCATTCTAACATATCTATCTCTTTGTCATTTTCCATATTTAAATTTATATTTATTATTTTATTTAAAAAGGAAAGAATATGATTTTCCACCTCAATTCAACATCTCAAACCAAATGAAATAAATAACTTGTTTTTTCTACTATGCTTTATATAGTGAATCCTAAAAATTAATTACATTTCTATTCACACACATTCCATACCATTTTAATATAAAATTCTGCAATTAACATTACCTTTCAATAATGATTGATTTACATCCACAATATTATTATCCCAAACTAAAGTGTATACATTTATTTAATTTTTTTTAAAATTCAACTTATATTGTGTATAATATAATACAAATTTCATGACTATTCTCAAAAGACTTTGCATTGTGTTATCAACAAATTCATGTAGTGAGCACTAATGTTTTCCATCTATTTTCCAAAATAAATAAGGTACAATATGTTCAATAAAATAAGCTACAATATGTTCAATAAAATAAGCTAGTTTCAAGTACTTTCCTTTATTTATTATATAATTGCTTCATGAGAAAAACTTAATAATATTTATTAGTAATGAGCCCACATTTCTTTGGCATTTTACTAACATATAGCATATATCTAGGGCTTTGAAGTCACAAGAATAACTCTTATTTTTATTATTGTATTGGAAGTCCAGACATCATCATCTGATACTTTATCTTCACATACCATTATTGGCATATTTTTAAAACATTTTGGTAGTGTTCTGTTCTATTCATGTCAGCCACTGGATGGTGCTATTTTTAGCTAAATTTCTAGAAATATACTGTTTCCATGGCCACAGCCAAGCAGATAGCTTTCTTTCTATGATAAAATGCAGAAAGAGTCCATTTACACTGGCTACCACTGTGGCTTTTTTCTACGCTAAAAGCACAGAAAAATGCCTTCATTGGCTGCTGTAGTTGCTTGTGTTATGCACTTTATCATAATGCTGTGGTGTATATTTTCACTACAATATTATGTGATGGTGTGTTGACTGTATCATGTCTAAATAATTTAACTTTTCAGGTTTTTTTTATTTCATGTGAAATGTCCTACTGGTATCTTCTAACAGTTTTAACAGTGTTATCATTGTTCCATCAGAACTGTGTTAACATCACAAATTGGATTTAGGGTGCAGCACAGCACTATTTTGAAAATCATGATGAAAGTAATGTATCATGAGAAATTGTCTGAGACAAGGAAGATGGCTGTTTTGAACTCTAAAAATTGGCAATTTCCAGATGCTGGAATCAGATTTCATTAGAATAGTTTGTTATAATTATTAACTTTAGTGGGTAAATTGCAATATAATTTACCCCCCCCCCAAATGCAGTGTCTGATTAATTACTGTCCAAAAAAGAGTAAAATTTAATTAAATTTTTTATTAAAAAACTAATGTAACTTTTCCTATATGAACAATAAAAAAACTCAAAGAAGCCCATCTCTGATTAATTACTGTCAAAATTAATTACTGTTCGAAAAAGGTCAAAGTTGGCTTTCTTTGTAAAATTTTGTTTGAATTACTGTCCAAAAAAGTCTCGAATGTACTATTATTTGCTATTCGAAAGTAACATTATTTTTTAGCAAACACAAACAGACACACAAAAAAGCCAGTCTCTGATTAATTACTGTCTCAAAATGTCTGCTTACATTTTTATATTTTGTTTTAATTTTATGGAAATCATAGTTCTATAGAATCACTGGCCTGGGAATATTATATCAATGTGTTTTTGCTTAGCATCAATGCCATCAAGTGGCTGACATGATAGATCATAACACTACCAACTTTTATTCATAAAACATTTCATAACTTTGCTATTTTTAACTCATGTATTCTTATATCTCTGTTTTTCAGAAAACAATTTGACAACCCACTCTAAATACAAACCTTTAGCAAAGACCAACTACAAATTAAAAAATTGTTATCTATTGAGTCATTACTCTGTTTAATCTAACACTAATATGCATAAAAATAGCTGATATTAATTGTGATCATTAATTAAATATTTTAATTCTACCTATCTATTATTATACAACTTTAAACTCTTGAGTCATGGATGAATACTCGAGGGCTTGTTGGGAAGGCAAAATGTGAAAGATACTATTCTAAATCACATGAACAAAGCTAATGAGTAACATTGTTTCAGAAATAGAAATGTTTTCTTCCTTGTTAGATGATCCAAAAGGTGAAAGAAAACTAATAACTAAAGACTGCTAAAATGTACAGATAAAACAAGTGATGTTTATTGAATATCTTGCATATTTGCATAATCATGAATATAATAGAAAATATTACAAGTGAGCAGGGCTAGATGGTCTGAAAATGCCTTATAGATTTAGGAAACCACATATAATAAATAAAATAATGAACTAAGTGGTTTTCTTCACTTACACTAAATATGTGGGCATTCTAAAATATATTATGTAAGTGTTGTACTTAGGAAACTAAATGTATAACTAAGTAGATAAATACATGTGTTGATTCACAAATGACTCTATGGCAATGTAAATTTAAATTTACAATGAACTCATGAATTTGTAAAGTGTCAATGGTTCAGAGAATGCACATCTTGCTCAGCAAAGATACAATTCAATAATGATTTACTTGATGATAAAATATAGTATGGAATATACAATGAATTATATTAATTGTAAAATAAATTATGTAATAAAATTTTATAATGATTGATGCAATAGTCAAATCAATGCACTTAAGTTAATAATAAAATAAATGTATGGAAATAAGCATTAACTTATTGAGGTGGCTAAAATAAAGATTATAATACAAATTTACCAACTGCAATATAATATTCTATCATATATTTTTATAATTTATTTTCCACCCTTTTTAACATTGCAATTAATAGATATGATATTTCAAATTATTAAAGCATATAGTCACAAAAGCGTTAAAGATAAACTCTTTCTTGCAATTTAAGAAAACAAAGTAATAAACGATTTTAATATTGTTACTTTTTTAAAGAAAAAATTGTATTTCTCATATTGTTTAAAAATTATTGAATGAGAAGTAAGACTAGATAAATGAAATTATTAATAAAAAATAGAAGACTTTAATAAAAGTTTTATCATTAAAGTTTATTACTATGCTTTTTAACCATTTCTTTATTTTTTTAAAAGGTGAAGCTTATCTGACAGTGGTAATTTAAAAAAAGATTTGTATTACTGTCTATTGCTACAGTTTTGCATATATATGACTTCAACTGATATTTCATTATTTGATGTTTTTTTGGTACCTTTTTTGCTAGCAAAAACACAAACATAGGGATCCATAAGCAATTTAAATCATTAGATAATAACCAATTATTATTTCTATTGATATTAAAATTCATGGTTAATCCAATGATTTTAACTCTGTGGCAGTCAGCATAACATTTGTGATATCCATTTCATTTTAACCATAGAGATACCAAATAAAGGGGGAGTTTTTGCTCCTCTCTCTAAGTTGTTTTCCCTACAGAGGATATTTCTTTGCTATCACCCCAAATATATTTATAAAAGTAAGGTAAAATAACCACAAATATTTAAACAAAAGAAAGACTGTGTGTTCTTCCTAAAAATCATTTCTGTAGTTATGACAACAAAAAACAGTATTTTCCTTTCTTTAAACAATTGGCTTGTGAACATGTAACAGTCTTTTTCTAATTCCAATAAGACATTGTTATCAATCAACAATAATTAAAAAAAAATTATTTTAAAATTTAATAAATAAATGGTTGGCTTATTTCAATTTTATTCAAAACAATAAAATATATTTTATTAAATAGATGACCTTAATTGCTTCCTTTATTTAGTTGCTTATACACTACAAGGAAACTATGGATGGCAACATGTATATATCACAATAGTTTATATATTATAATGATCTGGAGAATTTCTTAATGTAATCTGCACTACAGGGCACCATCTAGGCATTTGAACCTAGAAAAAATTATATAGTAGGCAGATATGTAAAAAAATATTTATTTTATATATTTTGATTCCGGTCATTAGCCCATTGTCACTAGCTTAGTGGAACAGCAGAGATTTATATTTTATAATTCTTATCTAAGAATATTTTAAAAAAAGAATAAAATAAGCCACTGCCAGTAATTAACATACAAACATTTATTTACGCACATATATATAAAATTTAACATTTTTATTTTAGTATGTTTATTTTAGATTTTAATTTGATTTTAGAATTTAAATTTACATTTTAATTTTTATAATATTATAAGTTTACATTTTAATTAAGTTTGCACAGGTGGATTTATGAAAGTTTGTTTTATAATGTTGAGTATAGATCAGTTACATAGATTACATGGTTAAAAACATTTCAAAATAAACATAACCGATCAAAATACAAAGTCATTGATAATGTCAATTGCAGAGGGAAATTTATAAGAACCCAATAGCATTCATCATAAGATGCTGCAAGATGCCAATAACTTAAAAGACATCCGACATAAATACTTCTTAGATACTCACCATAAGGTATCAGTATTTACCGAATGTCTATATATTTTGATCAAATATGAAAACCAAAAACATAATTATCCAGTAACGAACCCATGCAAGCATCTATACCCAACCTAAGTTTAATGCATTTTTATTTAGAGTGTCGAGTATGAATAGACTACATAGATTTCCATTTGAAAAGAAAATATTCTTTCCCTTATTTAACCTTAGGCCAAAAGTTCGCAGTCAAACTGGCGCCAATCCATCTGATACATTTATGTATTCAATGTAGCATGAAAATATGACAACACAAAATACTATACTGTCAGGAATGTACATCTGAACAGTAAGTAGAGTTAGAGAAGACATTGTCTCTCCACCAACAGGAATGCTACATCTGTTGGTGAGTAGAACAATAAACAAAACCCCCCATAGGAATGGACTGCGGTTCTTTGCCAACTTACAAACCCATCCATAGGCAAACAGAAGGTGTGTGGTGTATCTATGCAATCCTGCCCATAGCGGATCTCATACTACATCTACTAATTACACAAATATATCCAATCCATTGAGCTAATTCAACTACAAAACGAATAACCTAAGATTACCCTTCCTTAAACTATATATATATAACGTTACAAATCTATATAACCATTCACACCCGACTTAAATTTAACATTTATATAACTAGTTTAACGAAAAAACAGAAATCATAATAAAACTTAAAGAACAAATAAATAAATAAATGGAAATGATTTTACAAAAGAAATACATTAAATAAAATTATAACTAATTAATAAATAACGTTGGTCAGATAGGATTCTATTTCTTATAAATTAAATACTGAGAAAGTTTATATTTTAAAGTTCTTAGTGTTTCAAAATGTTTTTAAAGTTCTTATGATTTTTAAAATGTTCCTCTTTATCCATTGCATGCCGTTTGGAATCCACATTAAATCCTCCGATGATCCTGTTGTCCTCAGTATAAGAAAAGCGATGTTTCATTTCTTTTTTTTTATAACCACTGAAGGGATTGAAGAGTGCGTCTTTTCAATCCCTTCTCCTTCAACTCCGCACTAACACATATAGTCACATCTTGTCATAATCTATTATTCCACTCACTTTTTATAGTAGCCTTTTAGATCCAGTGGACATTACGTCACAAAGATATGATGGTCCTTTTGCTGAGGTCCAATTCCATTGTTTTTCATTCATTGGCTATTAGTTTCTATTGTTTTCCTATCTGACCGATGCTTATACATTTAAATGCCCAAGGCAAGTTTACATTTGACTAATTAAATTAATCATTTCCATTTTTTCAATAACATTAATTAATTTGTTTTGTACAAACTTAGATATATTTTTATCTTTAAATCTTTACTGACAATTTAGTTTTAAAATACTTTCTTTTTTTTTTTTAATAAAGTTTTATTTTAATAATTTTTTTCATCTATGCGATTATATAAATACGAGTTTAGTATAGAATTTTAATTTTCAATTTTTAATTCTTAAAAAAAAAAGTTTTATTTGCGAACTTTTATTTTTTTCATGTTTACTAATAAAAAAACAATGTAACGATGTCTGTGCCCGTTACAATATATATAATAAAAACACAGAATTACTTTTCTATAAAACTGTTTTAATATTTCAATCAGCAGACTGGTTTTCATCAGAAAGCTGATGAAAACCAGTCTGCTAGTTGAAATATTAAAGCAGTTTTATAGAGAAGTAATTCTGTGTTTTTATTATGTTTTTATTTTTCCTTTAGTTAGTTCGTATATTTATTATATATATATCAATTGGTAGAAAAAATGTAAAACAACAAAGTTATACAAACAGCATGGAAATTAGAATAACAAAACTGCAGTATAAATTTAAAATAGAATAAAAGGTTGAGTGTATGCATGCAGTTAATATTTTATTACACTAATGAAAGGGTAAAACATTTCAGAAACCATATAATTTATTCATTTCAGTTTAAATTAACGAATCTTACCTTAGGGAAATATTTGGTGAACTTATTATAAAGAATTAATGAATAATGTTTGTGCAGTATGGTATATTTTTGAAGAGATTAAGATGGATTAAACAAGATAAATCTATATGAATGATTTGGCCTTTTTTTATAAATTCATAATTTGTTATTTTATTAATGTTTAAATTTTAAGATTAGCAGTTATATCCATCTTTGTTTTGCAGTCAATCTGAATGCATATCATTTATTATATTTATACATATGATTGTGAATAATTTCATGTATAAGAATTTCTAAGTTCTCCATATTAAGTTTGTATATGAAAATAAATATTTAAGGAGCAGTAATTTAGGAAAATCTCTCCCTCAACAGAAGATGATGTCAGAATGTATAGATACATTCTTTCTCCAAACAATGAATCTGAATTGCATTAGCCCATATTTTTTACATTGAATCCATATACATAGACTTTTTTTGTGTGTGTTAAACCGTGTATTATTTTATTTATTAAACATTTTAACAAAATATCATTTATCATTGCCAAAGTTAAGACCTTAATGAAAAACTGTTAGATCTTATTATTTATTAAGACCTTAACCTTGACAGTAATGAATGATATTTCATCATTGAAATGTCAGGACATTAATAAATAAAGTAATAAATACAAAACCCTTTATTTATATTATATAATCATGAAAATATTAAATATATTTATATGTAAGAGTGATTATTGCTAGGGAAATATAATTATTTCAGTAGAATTACTTTAATGAGATCATACCTTGAGTAATCGAACTATATAAATTGATGGTAATGACTGGTTTCTTGAAATGGTTGTTAATGGCCAATATTTGTGCTACATAATTAAATTTTTATGTTATTATCCTTTGTTATTTTTTATCTGGTACCTAAGAGCACACCAACATACTGAGGAAAAATCTGAGACTTTTGTGTTTATATTCAGTTCATATTGATCGCCCAATGTTTGATGTGATCATCAAATGATGAATTTCAAGGGAGAATTTGCTATCCTTCAATACATAATTTTTAATCCTGTACAGTATATATAAAATAGAAACAGAAGTAGACACACATTCTTCCTGTAAACTGTTAGTAAAACTGTTAGTAAATCAATTATATCCATTTTCTATACATGTACTGTTTATTAATAGCTTATGGCAGGTTTATTTATTTCCACTTCTTAATGCTGTATTCAGTTTAGTAAACTTCTTCCCCAATTGTAATTCAATTAACAACATTTTTGAATTTTATATGCTATTTAATAAGGTCAGTTGCTTCTAGTTCAACATATATTTGTATGATTTATGTTTAGTAATCTATTGATCTGCTTTTATAGCAAAACTGATAATTTCTGAAAAGTTGATATTTCTGGATCAATGTTCCTTCTAATCATTTTATTGCGCAGATGCTTATGTCCATCAAAAATAATCATTAATTATTTTTTTATATAAATAATACATTCAAAAATATAAAAACTTCTTGGATAAATGAATACAATTATATAATGATTAATAATAAAATAAATACTGAATGGTTTATTACTCAGAAATTCATAAGAAATTTGAGCATTGGAAATGACAGAGATGAGAAGTGCTTTTTGGGCCACAGTCTGCACTCTGCCATTTCAACATCCACACAAACCTTAAATATAAAATATTATAATGAAAAATAACTATTTTAACTATACTAACCTTTAGAAGCCACCAACCAATTAAGTGATATACATAAGCATCACCTTCTTGCATTTTGAATGTCTTTTGTAGATGTTTCTAAAAGATATATATATAAAAATCACATGATAATAGCTTAAGCTTATCAATATTAAGAATCTTCAATCTGTTGTTAAGGCAACCTCTATAAACAAAAAGTAGATTCCACTTTATTCATTTTGTTTTAAATATTAATATACATAAGAGAGTTGACACTTTGATAGCAACAGATGCCAGTTTTTAGAAAAGATTTATATCGGTAGCTTAACATATGGTGATTTCTGATAATTTTTTTGTCCTCATGCAGTGATTAAAACTGAATCTAATTTGTGACCAGTGACATTAACTGATGAACAGACAAACAAATGATTTGATTAATTAAAATCAAATAAAACTTGACCTAGATTAACTCAGAATTTAACTACTGTTAATTTTATTCAACATTAATATGCACTAGTATATTCAAGTTGTATTGTGAATATGTTAATATAACTAAGAATTATATAGCTGCTTTAAACTTTGTAAATGAATCCTTTTATAAAAACAAATATTTATATCTAGTAATGGAAACAACTCATGAGTTTTAAAGATCACATGATCACCATTTCTTACGCTTGCTCATAACTATTATTAAAACAGGCAAAACTCTCCATGCAGTAGTGCCACTCAGATTCAAGTCTCCTCACTGACAAAAGCCACAAGCTAGAAACTAGTCTGGGGATATTGGCTGAGGAGTCACTAGATAGGGATTTTATGCACAAGCCGTCTGACATCCATTGATTTCTCTGGCTTGAACTGAGTGGCACTACTGTATGGAGAGTTTTGTGAGTTTTAAAGATATACCCAGATTTATTCAAAAACTTAATAATTAATAAAAGTAATAATAAAAAGTCAGATGTCACATGACTCATATATAGCTTGCACTTACAAATATGTAAAATTAAGAGCATGCTAATTAGCTCTAAACAAGCTTTTTTTTTAATGATAAATGCTATTACTTCTCTTGTAGTAGCATTTATCATAAAAAAAAAAGCTTGTTTAGAGATAATTAGCATGCTCTTAATTTTACATAAATAATTAATAAAGAAAAATGGGATGGTCTTTATAAAGTTCTCTATACATGATTTGATCCTTCAGGTGCTAAATACCTGTGTATTCTTTATGAACAAAGTCAAAAAAAAAATTAGTGACAATCCAATTTGTTTTTATATATATATATAATTAATTTAACAAGCTTTTTCTTTTCAAATCTTATTTTATGAATCAATTTTCATTTCAATTTTCCTATAACGTTTTGATTATATGATGGGATCATTGACAAGGATTATTCCTATAAAATATATATTTATGCATATATATATTATCAAAAATGGAAATTAATGAAGTCCATTATGCTATTTTTTCATATGAATTATAATACGAACCAAAAATATACACAACAGCTATATCAATATATATGTATATTAATATTTATGCATAAAAGCCTTTTTCAGAACATGGTTTAGTGCCTTTCTCATATGTTAAACATCTATTTTAATGATAACCAATTATTGCAGATAGAACACCATCTAGTGTTGTATAATGGAAGCAAATTAACAAAATAAAACATGAATAAAAGGGAATACAATTATGATATGGAGACATTCTATACAAGTTTAAAGAATTAATTATATAAAATACTATAAAATAAATAAAGATATGGCCTATATAGCTTTATACATACTACCATATATAATTTTCCCATTCATTTTTAATTGACCAGTTATTAATCAAAGTTATTGAAATTTTATAAATATTGATGCAATATGGAGAATTTGAACATAGACATTCAAGCTTCCTTCAGCCATACATTCTATCTCATACAACCAATACACTTAATGACATACATGTGAAAAGATGAATTACCTTCCATATAGGTATTTTGTGCTGAATCAGCACTCATCAATTGGTCCAGATCATTATCTTCCACACACACACGCACATATATATATATATAAGGCTGAAGAGTTGGAGGGTGGAGTAAATTGAAGCCTGTCCATTAAAGTGTGAAAATTTGCTATCTTAATATAAACCGAGCACTGATTATATATATATGTAGGAGATGATGATCTGGACCAACTGATGAGTTCTGGGTCAGCATGAAATACATATATTGAAGACTCTATCTTTTTCACATGTGTGTGGTCATGTATATCGGTTGTATGAGATAGAGTGTATGGGTGAAGGGAGCTTGAAATTCTGTGTTCAAACCCCCTATATTTCATCAATATTTCAGGTATATAAAATATATTTGTGTTTAAAATATTCAATAATCGTACAATTATTTAAGTTGTCTTTAATATATATTTCATACATATGTCTTTTTTTGAATCCTTAATGTAATTTAAAGGTTTAATATTTTTTGTAGTATCTTTTCATATTGCACGTTAGGTAGTTAATGCATAAAGCAGATTTATCATCTCGCCTATTAATTGCATTATTATGTTCTTTGGCGCTTACATCTAAGTTTTCCGATGTACGACTGTAGTAAATCAATAAATTTAGTTAACAACTGGCCAATTAAAATAAATGGAAAATTATACAATGCGATAGTATATATAAAGCTATGTAGGATATGTTTTTATTTATTCGGTATATAGTTATATATTCAATTCTTTCAACTTGCAATAAATAATTAACCTTAAAATAGATGCTTAACATTTGAGAAGAGCATTAAGCCCAAAGACTTTTTATGTATAATTATTTACATAACTTATATATAATAAATTAGTGGTATGAGATAGTGTGGATAGTTGAAGGGTGCTTAAAAGTCTGAGTTCAAATCCCCTATATATAATAAATTAATAAATGTTTGACCATTTAAAAAATGAAAAAGCTTTAGTTGGTTTATATCACTCATGAGATCCATTCTCGATCTATAATATAATGAATCTAAAATAGAATTCATTTAGCTTTGAACTATGTAAAACGGCAATGTCATTACCTTTCCATTGCTGTACTTTCCTGAGAATTTTTATCTCGTTTCTTTTTATGTCCTGTGCTTTTTATTTATTCCTGAAGGTTTTTGCAGTCTTTTTGATATAAGTACGACATTAGAACTAATTGCACTCTCCATAGTTATATTTTTCCCACAGATTTGGACCGGTAGCATTATTTGCTCAGTAACATCTAAGAAAGTTCTACCTTTGCTTTTTGCTATGAGGTTAACCATATATAAATAATTTTTTTTTATTCCTGTCTGATTTGCTACAATGTGATCCTTTCTAATCACAATTCCAGTCAAAGATCCTTGCTATAAATTCCCATTCTACATAACTGAAACAATTTTTGCCTTCTGTAGATCCAATGTTTGTGAATATTTTTTCTGTCTTTGGAATCACAAATTTGTGGCTGTTTATTATATTTTTTGAAATTCTCTGGATTACTCTAGGACTATTTTGTAAATTAAGCTCTTCTTGATTACCTCTTTAAGTCGAATCTTTCTTTCTTATCAAATATTATCTCAATTGTTTATTTGATTTACTCTAGATAACCTGTTAAAGAAGTATATATTGAAGATAAACTTTGTATAGACAATATTGACTTCTCTATTTGCAATATTCACTTTAGAATTTATTTCCTCATAAAAAAAAATTTGTTGGGCTTAATAATTCCACATAAATGATTAAAATCTTATTACTATTGGCTAAGCAAAATATAATAGCGTTACTGTCTTAATTTTATTTCTTCTCAATTTTATTCAAAAGGAAATATAATTCAGCATGTCATTTAAATAGTATCCAACTAGTTGGACTTTTGATGTCGATTATACTAATCGCTGTCTGTAACATCTTTAGACTTTATCTATTCTATTTGTGAATTAGTGATTTTAAAAATACAAATAATAGAGATTCGTAGTCAATTACTGAACTGTGATATCTATTTTTTTTAAATTATTGCAGCTATTTTTATATCACAAGGGTCTCTCTCTTACGGTTGAATTATGTCAGTTTATTTTTGGCTGCCATATGGTTCAATTTTCTAATGCTGGACTGTGGTCAGTTTTGACACCTCAGTGGAGAATCATTTGTGGCGTATGATGTTTATACAAAAGAGTTAAGCAAATAATTTAATTAACCATGATCAAATAAAACTTGATCTGGTTTAACTCACTATTTAATAATTATTTTATTCAATACTTAACTTTCTTAAACTTTACAAAACTATATTTATAGATAAATAATAATAATAACATCATCAACAACAACAACAACAACAACAACAATAATAATAATAATAATAATAATAATAATAATAATAATAATAATAATAATAATAATAATAATAATAATAATAAAAAGTTATTCCTAAACGAGTATGATCAATCAAAATGCAATAAAAAAAAGAAAGAAAAAAAAGAGAAAAATAACTGCTCTAGAAATACGTTTTACAATGGCTATACAAACCAATCTGTAAATTACAAATATATTCATATATAGAACATGCATTTGAAAAAAAAAGTTTTTTATAAATGTGTTTTACTAATTTTTACATATGGGTCTTAGTATGGGAAGCGCATCAATCTTTTAAGTATGGAGAGATATAAGAAGGGATTAAAAAAAATTATAGGTGATTGCTAAAAGAAATAATAAATAGATGGGCACCTGAAGTCAAAATTGCATCCTAAGAGAATTTAAAAGACCTAGGAAGATACCACATGTGAGATGATAGATGAAATAATGATGTTTGCTAATGTGATGTGGAGAAGAGAGACATGGGAGAAACTGGATTAAACTTGGGAAGACCTTCATCTTGCAGTGAATGAGAATGATTGAACATGATACTGAATAAATTTAAAACAATCTTCTTAGTATTATCTTACAAATTAATTATTACTGCTGCAATTTGATATGTATTCTACAGAATACAGCAATATATAGATATCTTTGTGATCTGATGGTATATAAGAAATGCCTATCAAATAAAATGCATTTTCATAGTCTATAAATCGAAAGCATGGTAGCAATTCCTATTCATTGATCTTTTCTACAACAGCTTCTAATACTTAAATGGGATCTAGGGTGCTAAAACAAATTTAAAATGAGATTGTTCTTTGGGTTGGTTAGAATTCAAAGTTTGAAGCCAATAAACATCACATGATCACCATTTCTTATGCTTGCTTATAACTGTTATTAAAACAGGCAAAACTCACTATACGTATAGCCACTCATTGCAAGCTAGAGTAATCAATGGATGCCAGAAGGCTTGTGCATAAAATCTCCATCTAGTGCCTACTCATCCAATATCCCCAGACTAGTTTCTGGCTTGTGGCCTTTGTCGGTGAGAAGTCTTGGATCTGAGAGCATTGTATCTAGATCTTAGGATCTAATACAACCCTCCAACAGCCACCTTTTATCTCTACTTAATTACAAAACCATGAGTCTTAAACTGAAAACACCATAATACTTTCAATCCAAACTCAGTAGCTTATATAGTCATAAAGGTCTAGACTCAGTTCAGTACCTATACATTTTGGTGTCTTTGATTCTAGATGGGGATTTTATGCACAAGCCTTCTGACATCCATTGATTACTCTAGCTTGCAGTGAGTAGCAATACATATAGTGAGTTTTGCCTGTTTCAATTCAAAGTTTGCTGTGTGAATTATCTTGGTAGAAAACTTTTCTGCAATCTTCATCATCTTTCTTAAATAATAATACAACAATCTTCCAATCATCTGGTACAACTTTATCAGTTACGCATTTGATATATAATTTTGCCAATAATTTTTCTATTTCTTGACCTAATTCTCTAAAATATCAATAATAAGTACATCCTTCCTGAAGCTTTTTTCCTCTTCATAGATTTAATTTGCATATCTAATCTTTTCATTTAAAATGTTTTGTGATTCAGAAGATGTAATTAATGGTATGGGTTACTTTAGTTTTTGTTTTTATTACTAAATAATTATTGTTAAAACTTTTTTTATGCATTTCATGGTGCCATTCTCTTTTCAGTAATAGTCCCATCCTGCCTCTTTATTGCTGAAACAACATTCTATTCTATCCTAAAATATTGCCTTAAATTTTTAAAAACTTGTTCTCTTCTGTAGATTTTCTTGCCAAATCACAATGATATTATCTTATATCAGTATAACCACTTCTGCATAGCATTTTTACAAACTCTAGATATTAATTTAATTCTGATTGACTGTCGTATATACGTATTTTAATGAGTGCATTGAGGTTCAGCAGTATCTCAATTTATTTCAATTTTCAACTATCTGCACTTCGCAAATTAAAAATATTATTTACATACTTTACTGCTTTTTATGTATTCTAAAAACTGCTAAGTAGTAAATCATAGGATTTCGCATTGTATGTTTATGATTTAGACTCAGTGAGTTATTTGTGAAGATATTTAAAGCTTCAAACTTTCAAATCTAAATACTTACGACTGGCTTAGATATATAGAAAAAAAAGTTGAGATAAGGGTGGCCACCCTTTTTTCGTAAAATCTTTGTTGTGTGTTTAGGTTTGATTGTCGTTTAGATGGCTATCATGATATCTGATTGACTGTCGTATAGTATTTTAATGAGTGCAGTAAGGTTCAGCAGTATCTCAATTTATTTTAATTTATTTTTTAATAAAGGATCATTATTTAAAATTGTCATTTCTTCATTCGTTATCTTGCTTTAATAAAAAATTTAAAATTGATTCTTTTTTTAATCAGGCATTTTTCTTGCTTAAAAGTATATTAGTTATATTTTTATTTCTGAAAGTTGGAAATATCCATTGCTAATACTGTCTTTCTGAATAGCTTTAACTCTCTCTCTAGTTTGCATTAATATGTGTCTTACATCACTATCTTATATCTCACTAATTAATGATCATTTCCTGTGTTGAATGTATTAAGAACAGACTCTTGAAACCCATATTTTCTTTTAAAAGTCAAAATATAATCCAATTTTGTCATATCTTCATTTGGATGCTTCCATATCCATGCATCTTTTTTTTTCAAAGAAAGAATTCATAATATACAGCTTCTCTTTTTTTGAAAATTATACATCTGTGACCTACATAAGTCGGCTACCCCTTTCAGTTGTATCACCACCATCAAATTTAACCACACCTCTTTCATCTTCAATTGTTTACCAATCTTGAATTAAATTCTCCTCTGATAAATTAAAAATGTTTGCTTTTATTAAAAGCATTTTGAAAATCTATATAAAAATCTATTATTTCTTCATCACAATTAAAAGTTTTTGCAACATAAATACTTATACATCACTACTGATTAAAAGAACATTTTCGTGGATTACAGATGCAAGTGACATATTATCAGGGTTCACCCATATATAATTTATAATATATTTTAATATAATAAGTTATACATGGTGTAACGGTATATGCCGTTACATTAATTTAAAATTTAAATAAATTTGTAAATAAAAGCTAAAAAAATTAAAGAGTTGTTAAACGTGTATACGTATATATATTCACACAGATGCAAAACTTTAAAAATTACTTTTTTTAAAAAATATATATATATTTGAACGTACTTTTTTTTAAAAAAAAAGTACAAAATCTAAAGATAAAATATTTTTGTAAATGGAAATGATTGTTTTATAAATTAATTGAAAAGCAAACTAGTCCTTGGGGCTCTTATAGAAAAAAAGGTCAGTTGAAAGATATAGATAAGAAAATAAAAAATAAATCAGATATCCAACATAGAAGCAGCAATGAAGGCCCAGACCATAATGGAAATTATTGCAACAGGAAGTGATGTTCAATGAATCTGGAGGAGTACTATAAAAGGAAAAATATTGAAATTAAGTGGAGTTCCAGCTTGATTTTTGTGAGAAGAGCGATAAGATGCACTTGTCGCTTTCTCTCACTTATTTCAAATAAAATGACTGTAATACCAGGATTGAATCAGCTTAGGCCTCCTCCAGAACAACAGACCAGACTTCAAATAGAGACATCATGGGAATTGGCACCAGGATCCATGATTCTCCTTCTGTAAGACGAACTATAAAATTTAAAAATAATTAAGAACTTTCAAGCTTTTAATATTCAGAACCTAAATTTTAAAATGAACTCTTATCTGACTTTTAAATTTATAATTAATGTTTAGATTTTATACATTTAAGTTTTTTTAAAAAAAATCATTTTCATTTTTATTTTTTTTATTTCTATTAATATTTATTTGTATAAATTATTTAAATGCATTAAATTTAAGTTGAGTATTGACATTTGCATAGATTCGTTCATGTTTAATTATGTTTTTGTTTTCATATTTGATTAAAATATATATACATTTGGTAAATAATGATATCTTACATTGAATATCTAAAATGTATTTATTCGGATGTCTTTTTAGTTACTGGTGTCAATGCAGCATCTTACGATGAATGCCATTGGATTTCTTGTGAATTCCCTCTGCAGTTACATCAATGACTTTATATTTTGATCATTTATGTTTATTTTGAAATGTTTTTGAGCATATAATCTATGTAGTCAATCTATGCTCATCATTAAAAAAAAAAACTTTTATAAATCCATCTGTGCGAACTTATATAAATGTTAAATTTAAGTCGGGCATGAATGGCTATATAGATTTGTAAAGTTATATTAATTAATTAGGGGAGGGTAATCTTAGGTTATTTGTTTCATAGTTAAATTAGGTCAATGGATTGGATATATTGGTGTAATTAGTAGATGTAGTATGAGGTTCGCTATGTGCAGGCTTTCCATTATATGCTGCACACCCCTTTTTGCCTATGGAAGGGAATAATAAGACAGAAAACACAGTCCCTTCCTATGGAGTTTTTTTATTGTTCTTCTTGAAGTCAGATGTAGCATTCCTGTTTGGTTGAGAGTCAATGTCTTCTCTAACCATACTGTTCAGATGTACATTCCTGACAGTATGGTATTTTGCGCTGTCATATTTTCATGCTACATTGAATACATCAATGTATCAGATGAATTGATGCCGGTTCGACTGCGAACCTTTGGCCTAAGGTTAAATAAGAGATAGAATATTTTCTTTTCAAATGCAAATCTATGTAGTTTATTCATACTCAACAATCTTAAAATAAATATAAAATTCATCTGTGTGGATGATTTAAAATCTTAAAATAATAATTTAAATTAAAAGAATACTAAAATCTAAAATAATAAATGTTATTCCTCAATGATTAAATATGTGCGTAAATAAATGTTGTTTGTGTGTTAATTACTGGCAGTGGCTTTTATTTTTTTATATTTAAGATACAAATTAAACAAGTTATATATTATTATCTCTGCATCTCCACTGAGCTAGTGACTTGGGATAACGGTCTAAATATAAAATAAAGTGGGATCTTAACAGCCCGTATTTGCCTATTCTATAAATTTTCCAGGTTGAAATAACCTGGTGGCACCCTGTAGTGGCAGATATGGTAACACTCTTTTTGATCACCCTCTCCCCGACCATTATAATGGGGATGTACCTGGATGCCATTTATATCAATGCTGATATATCTATAAGAAGGTATCCAGCCAGTTAAGTGAAAAGTGTTTTCCGGCTCTTCTCTAATGTAATTATTCTTTTAACTTTTGAATTGCTTATTCCACTGCTTTTTAATTTTATTATTGGGCTTTTATTCAAAATCATAATGACACTATTCCAATTTTGAGAGGAGAAAAACAATTCAAAAAATAATAATAATAGTAAATGTAAAATACGCATTTTGAAATTAAACGTACATACAAAAATGTCTGGTTCTAAAATACTTTTTTTAAGACTTTTAAATTTCTAATATTTTAAATCATAGACGTTAATTAGTCTTGACTGATTCAGCTTAAAATGCAATCAATTGAATCAAACTAATTAAACAGATAACGAAGGAATTTAATTAGCAAAACCCAATTTAATTAAATCCCACTTAATTCATAAGCGTTACTCCAAAAAAAGAAAAAAGAAAAAAGAAAGCAAACTATAAGGGGGGGGGATTTTGAAAAGAGCAGGTGAGAGAGTACAGAGGGCATTCAGTGAATTCTGGGAGAGCATCTGTTGCAAAGGAAGAGCATGGAAATTGAGAATTACCCTACATTGAGATAGGAGCAAATTAAGAGGTAGAAACTATACATTCAGGATTATAGTTTGAGTATCCATTATTGTACATACATAGTGTGTTTTTCTAATACAGCTCAGTGAAGACCAGAACTGTGTTAATTTGTATATGCCAATCTCTAGTCAAGCACTCAACTTGGACCAGTTGAAAACTTTGTATAAACTATAAAGTAGTTAGCAAATCAAACTAGTTTGTGAATTAATATTTGTACGCTGTAATTGACGAGTCAATACACAGCAGTAAATAATAATTCATTAAAGATAATTTTTATAATATAAAGGGAGATTGTATGTCATGAAAACTTTAAGATCAAGTCCACTATAAAACATTGGAATTCTTATATTGTTAAATCATTTTGTTGATATGAATGTTATAAATTATGAAAGTGACCCACCAAGAAATTTGCAAATAAGTAAGGTTGGGAAAGCTGATCTAAGTTAATGCAACATGTTAATCTCCTGTTTCTGACTAAATAATGTATTGTATCAGGACGATTAAAAAGAACCATTTTATTTACAAAAATGAGAATGGAAGGCTAAATAAATTCAAAATGAGTAGCAGCACACACACAAAAAATAGACTATGGTTTTATTGCAAGTCGGATACTCAACTCACTGTGCCAATCTTATAAGACCATAATTATCAGTTGAGTTACTCTTTGGAAATATATAGCTTTAACTACTAAAAGATTCTTGGAAACAAACTCGGAATATTTAAAACATTTAAGTGAAATTTAAGCACAGGGAGGATGAATTTCGGGAGCGAATAGTCTTAGCAAAAAATGATGTATATATTTAAAAAATAGAAAAAGAGAAAACTGCTGTACAACGAACTTTCAATCTTAAATAAATAAAAATTAGTTTAAATTTTATTATCCAAACATAATGATGCAAAATAATATTATTCTAAATTATTACAATGTAAAAATAAATATTAGACGTCTGTATTACAGCCAGCCAACATAACCATCACGTTCACATGAACATATTAAAGCTTATTAGCTAAAACCAAGTCACATGATCAAATCAAAGTCAATTGGCTACAATTATTTCAAAAGAATGGTTATGGATAATAACAGAATCAACAATAGATTTAATACATTGTTTAACAATTTTAATTATAGAATTTTAAATTATAATGATAATCGTATTACTAATACTAAATGCATTAATAATAATATTATTAAATACAATAATACTATTATTAATATTTACCATGGCAACAATTCCAGAAAGAAGCTGATACAGAAAATAATTATCCATCGCTAAAGTAGTTACAAAAACAGCATACCTAAAGTTTCCATAAATATATGGGAAAAGTATTAATGCATGCCAGTTTTTAAAACGCATGTTTTAAGAGTAACTGACTTCCACATTATTTTATTGGTGTGTGTGTAATAATTCTGTAAATCAACTTAAAAAAATCTTCTTCCTTATACGTCATACCATAGTATAATTTCTGCCTATGATATCATGCCATTCTCAATATGTTTGTGAATTCTATTTTGCAATTTAACAAGGAGTTTTTATTATATATCTTAAAGAAGTCAATGGATAATTAAATTTATAATTAATTTCCAAATATAGAGATGTTAAACTAGCTTCTTTAAAAAAGAAAACAAAGTATAATTACTACTAGTAATAATCATGTTTTTGAATGGTTATAGAATCCTAATATCTAGTAGTCTTAATGATCTTTGGAGAGAGAATATAACATAATTTGGGTGTGTTCCAATAAAAAGTATGACTGGTTCTCTCTCTGAACCACATGGAGGGTCATCTTCAAATCAACATGTTATGTATACAGTGATAGAGTTTAGCTATTCACAATAAAAAGTTTAAAGTTCTAGCATATCTGGTTAATAATTTATGAAACAAAATGTGGATGTATGTTTTGTACCTTCATCAGTCATCTTCAATGCTCTTCCTTCACCACAAAATCCTATAAACTACTTGAAAACATTATTGTAACTCATGGCTTCACTGCCATACATAATTTCAATCATTTTAATACAATTTTGTCCAATTTAAAATAAAATTAAATGCTAGAATATTGTGGTAAATGCTCTGTCATATTTCAAGTCTTAAAGCATAAGCCCCAAGCACACTGACATTTTATAATTATTGGAGAATAGCTAAACTGCACCATATAACATGCATTGATGCAGATATGATGCTATAGGCATATGGTAGTACCAGAGACACTTTTTACTGGAACATACTGTGTACATTTACATATAATAAAATTTTAATATATATAATATTCAAAACTACACTCGATCTCGATAACTTTCTAAGTCTTGTGGTGTTGATTTTCAAACCATTAAGCAAAGCAAAGAAAAAACAATCTTAACTTTCATAATATTGTCAAAAATAAGCACTTGGTGATTGCACCTCAGAAAAATTAAGCTAAACCATTTAAACTTAAGAGTAGTCTATGCTTGCAATGAAAATTTTATTTTCATATTTATTATTGTAAATATTTTTCCATACAAGTTTTTCAGTTAGTGGTAAAATAGTGAATTCACTTTTGTTTGTTTAACAATTTTAAGATTAACACTGTGAAACTTAACACATTGTTTACCATATAGTGATTGAAAAAAATTATACTTTTGAATATGTCTTTTGTCTGTCTGACTGTATGTCTATCTGTCTGTCTGTTGGTCTGTCTGTCTGTCTATCTACCTACCTGCCTACCTACCTACCCACCCATCCACCTATCTATCTATCTATCTATCTATCTATCTATCTATCTATCTATCTATCTATCATCTATCTATCTATCTATCTATCTATCTATCTATCTATCTATCTATCTATCTATCTATCTATCTATCTATCTATCTATCTATCTACATACCCATTCACCCACCCACCCATCTATCTATCTATCTATCTATCTATCTATCTATCTATCTATCTATCTATCTATCTATCTATCTATCTATCTATCTATCTATCTATCTATCTATCTACTTACCTACCTACCTACCTACCCATTTATCACCCACCCATCTATCTATCTACCTATCTATCTATCTATCTATCTATCTATCTATCTATCTATCTATCTATCTATCTATCTATCTATCTACCCATTCACCCACCAACCCATCTATCTATCTACCTACCTACCTACCTATCTACCTACCTACCTACCTACCCATTCATCCATCTATCTATCTATCTATCTATCTATCTATCTATCTATCTATCTATCTATCTATCTATCTATCTATCTATCTATCTATCTATCTATCTATCTATCTATCTATCTATCTATCTATCTATCTATCTATCTATCTACTTACCCACCTACCTACCTACCCATTTACCACCCACCCATCTATCTATCTATCTATCTATCTATCTATCTATCTATCTATCTATCTATCTATCTATCTATCTATCTATCTATCTACCCATTCACCCACCAACCCATCTATCTATCTATCTACCTACCTACCTACCTACCTATCTACCTACCTACCTACCTACCCATTCACCCACCCATCTATCTATCACTACCTATCTACCTATCTATCTATCTATCTATCTATCTATCTACTATCTATCTATCTATCTATCTATCTATCTATCTATCTATCTATCTATCTATCTATCTATCTATCTATCTATCTATCTATTTCTATCTATCTATCTATCTATCTATCTATCTATTTCTATCTGTCTATCTATCTATCTATCTATCTATCTATCTATCTATCTATCTATCTATCTATCTATCTATCTATCTATCTATCTATCTATCTATCTATCTATCTATCTATCTATCTATCTATCTATCTATCTATCTATCTATCTATCTATCTATCTATCTATCTATCTATCTATCTATCTATCTATCTATCTATCTATCTATCTATCTATCTATCTATCTAGCTAGCTAGCTAGCTAGCTAGCTAGCTAGCTACATCCGCTATCTATCTATCTATCTACTATCTATCTACTATCTACTACTACATCTATCTATCTATCTATCTATCTATCTACTACTAGCAGCTAGCTAGCTAGCTAGCTACATCCGCTTCCCAAGAAAAGCCCTATTCAAGCTTCATAAACTTGAATGCAAATATTATGTAAATTAGCCTGAACATAATATTTATATACATGCCTACCCTTCCATCACAATTACTGATATGTTTATGATTTGAAAGCATGCTAAGCACATCATGCTTAATTGACGTTATTAAAGTTTTGCTCTATACATTATTACTATCTACTGTCTATTTATGAAATATCTAAATTTGTTTCTATATTACATTTTTAATTGTTTGATTAATAATTTAGAGATTAACATTGTAAAACTTATCAATGAATGAGAAAATATGTTATTATATATATATATTATAATGGAACCACACTAAAAGATGGAAATATATACTCGTCTAGAAGAAAATGATTATCCATTCAATCAATAATAACTAGCGAGCAAAAGAATACAAGGTGAAGTGACTATATAAAATTTTTACCCTAATTCGAAAATAGCAATGTATAATGATCAGATTGAAGTTTATTTCAAGAACAAGCCTTCTTGCTGATCCAAATGTATTTCTTGATCATTATACACTTAACATTTATAAGCTATTTTAATGTAAATATGAAAATAATATATTTTAATGTCAGATGAAAAAATTTAATGAGAAATTATACTTAATTATAATAATAAATTTATTCAATATAACAATAGAATACAACAATATAAATCTTATATTTACATAATCAAGACAATTAAATATGGAATATATGTATCAGAAAATATTTTAAAATTCATGTTTTCATTCTATTATGTCTCTAAACTTATACATATAACTAAGAGAAAAAAAAAACAATATTATATTTTTAACTTAAATAGAAAATATTTTACTAAGTAAAATTTATTTTGATGTTGTTATTTAAATTATTATTTACCAAATTTCTTTATTTTTCTGTTGAGCTCAATACTTTTAGACAGTATTACCAATAACAATGAGATTTTTGGCCATAAAAAATGCATCACTTGATTTTTTTCCAAAAATAAAAGGTTCCTTTTTGGTAGTCGTGCTTTATAACAAAGAAACCATATATATATATTTCTTCCTTGGTGATTTCTTTTTGTAATCTATAGTTGATTTTTAAATTCTTTCTTTGGTAATCATACTTTATTATAAAGGAAGACTAGATATATTTAATATGCATATATATATATATATATATATATATATATATTCTCTTTACTATATATATATTCTCTTTCCTTGGTGATTTTTTTTTTATAATCCATAATTGACTTTTGGAATTTCTTTATCTAATTATCCAGTTTTGCTATATCATCTGCAAATAAGATTTCACAATAGTAGATACAATTAGGCATTATTCAATATTATTAGGACATCATCACAATTTAATGCAAAAAAGATATGTTTAAAAAAATGAGGTCGCACTCCAAGTAATTTAAAAAAATGAGGTCACCCTCCAAATAAAATTTTACCCTATCATTATAAATATATATGAGTATACAATAATGCAAATTATTTTCACAACTACTAATTTATAAGCAGCATGGAGAAAAACAAAAATTAACTGTTAAATTTTATTGCAGATAATAATCTTCTTTCTTTTGCCTGGCAATCCAAATATCTTAGCATCCACTGAAATGTCTGAATTAATCTGAATTTGTTTTATTGGATTTTTATTGATACTTAATATTTTAAAAATAATTAATTTTATTTTCTAATTATTATCTTAAAAATAAACACGAAATAACATTTTAATTTCTTAGAAATTATTTTTTCAATTTTTTAATACATTATGATTTGTTTGTTTTACATGTCAAATCCAACAGAGGTGTGATTTTATGATTACAAACTCTATAGTATTACATCTAACAAGTTGATGAACATATTAATTTTTACAATCTTGCCATTGTATTTTTAAAATTTTATAAAGCATGCTTAACTGACACTTCTTCAATGTCATTATATTGCACAAATAGGATGTCCATGTCTCATTTCCACACAATAAATTAGGTAAAATAATTCTATATGCAGCTAGCTTACTTCCAATAGTTATTTTATCCATGATGAAATATTCTTAATTGGTTAAAAGCAACAGAAGCATATTGAAATCTGTCTTATATCTCAACATCCAAGTTCATCTTTCAATTTATAAAACTACAAAGATATTTCCCAAATTGATAACCATTCAAGCTAAAAGTTGCTGAGTAATTTTTCTGCCATTGCCTAATAAAAAACTTGAGTTTATGACAACATTAATTAACATAATCAAAAAGTTTATATGTTGTATCCATACATTAAGAACATTCCGTAAATCATCTTTTGATCTGACAAAAAATCAACTTTCAGCATATTTACAGCATGCTGAAAAAATTGCTTTCACTTTTAATTAATTGAAATTAAAAATTCCATTATCAATTCTGTATCACATCTCGATAGTTGCCTCCAAACAATTCTTTAAGATTATCGTCCTATTTTATAAATAAATTTTGTTGAGCAATCAAAATGGTTTCAAACAATGCCAAAGATCTATACTTTTAATTGAATCAAATGCCTTAATCAAATTTATTCCAAACACTGTTTTTTTCATTTGCCTGAAAACAAAAATTATGTCTGTAGTGCCCTTTCATTTTATAAAATCACATTCTCTGGTATCCACATATCTATAATTAACTGGAAGCAACTCTTTAAACAAAATTCTTAAAAGTATATTATTCCACATAATTTTTTTACTATTGTCTATCCCATTTGCTTTTAAAAATTGGAACAATAAACACATCCTCAAAATCAAGTGAGACAACTTCATTGATCATATATTCTTAAAAAGTTTTACTATTTTTAAAACATACATATCACCATCAACTCTTAAAATGTCTGGCATTTCATCAAGATCTACATCTTTCTTAAGGTTAAAAATAACTGTTACAAACTGGGTATCTTTATCCAAATCTATTATGACTAGATAAAATGGATAGATCAGTAAATGTTATATCTCAATTCTCAATTGGATAGCTTCAATGTTTCAAACATTGGCTAAGTAAAGATTATTTCTTATGTTAATTTTGTTAACTGTGGCTGAGTGATTTTGCTTAATCTAGCTTCATCAGCCAAAAATGTGCTCAGCTACAGATAACAAAATGAACATATGAATTAAACCTTTACTTAGCCAACGTTCAAACCGTTGAAGCAAACCAATTACAAATAATAGAAAAAAAAAAATAACCTAAATATCACAGCTCAATTATTTTATAATTATTCAAAAGATGATTAGAATATTCCTTCACACTATTCCAAATATCATGTGATTAGCCATTTCTGTATTGAACAGGATTGTGATATCATTTGTCAGGGTCATATTTTGTTTTCAAAAATTTACAATAACCATGAGTGGCAAATATTTTATCCAGTTTAAGCCAGTGTTTGAAGGTCTGCCTCAAGATTTTTATATATTATAAAGGACCACATTTAATCTATTATTCTGCCAAACAAAAGATGCCACATTTTCATTATAATCAAATCACTAATAATATGATCATTATTAGTAAGCCAATCACAATTCTTTTTTTTAATGAACCTAAGAGTAGCTTTACTTGCATTCATAACATATCCCTTAAGATAATTCCAGGTTACAGTAATATGACAGTCCTAAAAAGCCAAATTAGCAATTTGAGTATTTAATACCTGTTGAAATTTAATAGTATAGTAGATTCTTCAAAAAACGAACATTAACTGTCTTGTATATATAAATGGAATAATATCTTTTTTAAAGGGAAATTAATATTTTAATCTTGGAGTATACAAATTTATGATCTATCTAACAATCTGCTAAGGCGTTGTAAAATGAACTCTTGTTTTCTGAATATAATCTATTAAACATCATTGTTTTGAGTGTGGATGCATCTATCCTTTTTTATAGTGGGTTTTCTTTCAAAACCAAGTGTTCATGATAGTCAATCCATGTGTTGTACATAGTTTGATTTGAATTTGCAGTATTAATTATTTCCAATAATATTTAGCCAAAGTCTACTATTGTGTCAACATGTGCATTAAGGTCTTCAAGAAGAAAAATTCGATCATTTAATTGGATTGCTGTAATAATGCTATTCAACAAGGAATAAAATGTTTCCTTCTAAGCTGACCATGGGCATTAACAAAATGAGCTCTATAACCATTGTGAAAATCTAGTTTTATTACCATTAGCCTTTCATTAATACAATGAGGAATTCCCAATAATTTCCAAGACAATCTTTCACTGATTAACCTGCCTTTCTGAAACAAAAATCATGTATTCATCCATCTGTTCTATTAAACTTCCTTCTTCTGGGAGATGAATTTCATTAAGAACATCCAGGTCTTAAATCTTGACAGCTTATTTGTCACCAATGCAGTTCTCGTCTATCATAATCTTGGAAAAATTTGTATCAAATAAAGTTCATACAATCCATATATCTACATTTAGAAAAATAATAATACTTACCTTTATTACTAACACTGCTTCTTGGTTTCTTACACTACTAGAATTATCCTTACAATTTATTATTTCTATTATTGAAAGGAGTAATATGCTAGGTATGATAACCTAATCAGATCACATGAAACAGAATATTTTCATACCTAATTTTTTTAGTCTTTCTATTTCTGTGATAGGCAGGTGGATCATTAAGTATAATTTTTGCCAGCCAAAACTCCTGTCTCAAATGAAATCAGTTTCAAACTGACTCATTAATAATCGTTCTGCCTGGAGTAAAAATCACAATTAATGATTTCTAGAATCTACTAAATCAATCTCCAATCATTGCTTTCTTAATTTCTGAGAGCTTGAACTATAAAAAAGGGAATTGGAGTGAGAAGTATTGTGTGTGTACACAGTTAGTATAAGATGTCTGATGGGATTAGAGTCTAACAATGACAGAGTCATATAATAACAAGTGACAGAATACAAAAAGAGGGAGACAGAAAACATTGTTTGTATTGGAAACAGTATTTATCTTTGATGAACCAATATCCTATTCTGCAAGGCAGTAGAAGCTCTTGATCAAGCACTGTTTATTTGTTATTCACAATTGGCTTTTAATATCTAAACACCACTTCACTGTCTTCTATCATTGGAGCCTATTGCAAGTCTGAATACAGCACTCAACACTTCTACTTTGCTATAGATATTTATTTTAAGAAAATCATAAAAAATGATAGATATATGCATTTTGTCTACAAATTTATCTTTTTTGCAGCTCTTGAAAATTTTAACTTAAATTCAATGAAACATTCAAATCTCCTTTTGCCTCCACAAGTTTCAACTTGGTTAGACTCACCATTGCATTTCTTTATCTTAAGAAGGACTGCCCACTCATCCATCATTTAATTCATCTTATTAATCTTTTACTCAATGCCAATACATTTCCCACCATCATATTTGGGGACTTTAATACATCCTATGAACACAGGGCTTCTTTCCATCAAATTCTTACAGTTTGCTACTTTAATAGACCTGTTGTATTATTTATCCGAGCTTCATTTCATTATAGATCCAGAACTATAATGTATTCCCTTTTTAGATCATCATGCCATAACTGTATCTTTAACAATCAATATACTACCTCAACCTCATGTGCAAATGAAGTGTACCAGAATACTACTCAAATCTGCAATGCCAAAAGCAATCACGTCTGAAGCATACATTTTTTTTTACGAAAATATCCTCTCTCTTAACCTGGCTGAGGTGTGGTTTTCATGCATCAACATTTAACTCATTAATTACCTTTTATACTCAGATGAACAAAGATATGATAACCCCCTTATGGGAAGTGGAAACCATCAGTGTTATATTAAAGAATATGCCACCAACCCTGGCCTCTGTGGAGGCTATAATCAGTTTGAAGCAACAGTGCGTGAGGACTCACCAGATTATCTTAGATTACTTGGTGACCAAGAAGTTCAGAGTGTATTTAAGTAGACCCTATATAACTTCTCCAAGGAATATATTAGACAGGTTTTTGGTTACCAAGACAAATCCAAGACACCTACTGCTATCAAAGTTGGAGATGGCATCTACATGGGTGGTAGCATGATAAACCAAATTTTTTGTTACTACAAGGATAAGTTGTTTGATGTTCTGTTTTAAACACATCTTCCTGCATACTGTGATCCACTCTCACTGAATTATGGCAGAGATTAATATAAGAGCAAAACTTGTCTCCATGTTGGAGTGAACACACCCAGGACTCCATGGAATTCCTAAATTCATTCTCAGACATCTTGAAGCATTTACAATTCTGATTATTCATAAAATGATGGATCTCCTTGCTTGGGTCCTCTTGAAATTGATGGCTTCTATCCTATCAGGATGGTTCCATTTCTCAAGAGGTGCACTTTTCTTTCACCTTTCTTTCATCTCTTGAAAATCGGAGGCCCATCTTGATGACTCCATTAATTGTCAAATTAATCAAATCAATTTTCAAGAATAAAATCCAGGTATGGTTCTGCTTTACATCTCCAAGTTTCAGTTTTTCAAGAAGAGATCTTTGACTGCAGAAGCAGTGAGTCTATTTATAATCATAGTAGACCACACCAGAGAAAACAGAACGTCTAAGCCAGTTGTAGTCCAACTGGTTATCTCCATAGTCTTTGATGTGGTGAGAATCTCCCAGCTTATTCATCTGCTATGCAAATTCAGAATTCCCACAGGTATAATCAATATCATTGCCAACCTGCTTAACAACAGAGAAATAGCCATCTTCTTAAATCCCCTTTAGAATACATTCAAACCAACAAAATCCATTCTGCAGGGCTCTCCTCTGAGTACCTTGCTCTTCATCATGTATAATAATCCTTTCTTAAAATTATTGGAATAGGACCTTCCTGGATTCTATATCCCCAGTCTGAATAAAAATGTCACTAACATTTCCTACATGGATGACCAGGCAGTGTTTCTGCCATCCCAGAGATTCATTCCCAAACTTATGCAACTTATGTCTAAATTTTACCCAGAGTCAGAGCTTTCTTTTAATTTGGAAAAAAATCTGTGGCATGAAGACTATCCTCAGGGAAAAACTATATCCTACCCTTTCTCTGATAACCAGTTGCACTTGAACAGGCCCATATGGGTCATTAATGCTAAAGTCTCTGCTGATTTTTCTGTCACCTTATTCTGATGAAATGTGAAATTTAGATCTAACTTTGCAAAAACTTTGCAAAATAAGCATTTTGCAGCCCAGACAGTACTTCACTTACATTTGGGATGGGGTAAAATGCCCTGTTTAAAAATTTGTTTACAGTTATATGGTAATCACCCCATAACCTGATTTCTCCATTAGTCAGATTATTACAACCAAAGGTATGGCCAATCAGATGTGACAATGGGTGTAAACACTCCTTTATCAACCAATGACTTTAGCTTATCCTTGACTTTAATTCTTTGTGTAAATGGAAATTTTGTGTGGTTTACAAACAATTGGTTTCACATTTTCCAATAATTCTATTTTAACTGGCTTTGTGACTATTAACCCTAGTTCTCCATTAAAAAGATCCAGATATTTACTAACTATTTCTTGTTCCAGGGAGATTTAGTTTATTATATTAATTTGTATCCCAATTTCACAATACCAGTCCCTCCTTATAATGGGACTAATTTTTCCTAGAATTTTTCTAAAATTTTGAGCACATGATCATTTACATCTCTTGCTCTAATATTTGTTTTTTCTAAAACAATCTCCACAATAGCTGATGACAAAAATTTTCACTCTGTGAGTGATATTATGGAAATTGCTGATCCTCTATCTATTTCCATTTTAAGTTCCTTCCCACAAATAATTAGTTTAATCATAAACTGGAATATATTTTTTACATGCAGATTTTTAATTATATGGATTGCCATCCACTTGCCACCCCTATTGTGAGGCATAGGTAGAGTATTTTTTATTTTTTCCTTTTTTTCTTGTCTACACACCTATGCCAAATGCCATTTTTTGCCACATTTGAAACATGCTTCTTTGTTCCATTTGCACTCTTTTAAAATGTGTCCTGTTTTTCCACAACAAAAACAGGTTGTTTTAGCATTGTTACTACTATTTGCCTTTCTCTGGCTGTAGTTCTCTCTCACTTTAAATACTCCTGTTTTTGAGTTTTTCATCTGATTTTGATCTAAAAACCTAAGCTTGCTCCAATATTAGCTCATAAGTCATACCATTTTTAATGGCCATTTCATAAGCGAGCTCAGGTTCTACTAGCAGTTGTTGTCTAAGCCTATCATCAGACATGCCCCACAGCAACTGATCCATTAGGATAGCAACAATCCTTAGCAAATTTCTCTCAGAGCCAGGTTGTATTATTTTATTTTTTCACCCCTTGATTGCTTTCTATTATGCAGAGTTAACCTCGCTATGTGATGTGAGGGGTGAGGGCTAAAATGATCATTTAATTTTTTAATCACCTTGTTGTACTTAACTTTCTTGGGTAAAGGCAGTTCAAACTTTTTTATTAATAATTTCAATTACTCTTTTCCTTGTGAAACACTTAAGTGCAACAATTTTCCTCTTATTATCTTCTACTCCATTCAAAGTAAAAAATTTAATCTGGGTTATATAGAACGGCCATTCTGATGCGTTACTACCCTAAAATTCACCTATAGCATTCTGACCTAATGAATTTATAATAACTAATTACTGACACATCAAACTACTACAAAAGAAGAAAAAAAATTTTTAGGACTGTTTACAAGGTTTAATCCTGACTGCATCATTTATTTGCTATGTCACCAGCTCTAGCTGAGCAACCAGAAAACATGAATATACATTATGTAAACAGACAACAATTTAAAATGTTGCACACTTTTATTAATGCTAAATAATTTAACAAAATACAACAATGATTATGAAATCTACATGAATAAATAGATAAATAAATACTGCCTTCATCAATATAAGTTCTTGTAACAAAATGGATTATGATTCAGATGAAAAAATCTACAGTTATATATCAAATAAAGTTCACTATAAACTTTCCCTGACCTTGAGTTCATACCCTCGAAGAGTCCCTTAGGGCATTTATAAAATATATAAGATTGGTGTGATTTATTTCAGTTCTAATTGGCTGGATTACCAACAGGCACCAAGATCCCAGAATTGCAGTCCGGACCTTGCTACAGTGAGAAGTACTGAGAAAAAACAGCCTGCCCAGCAGTAGCATGGAGTACACACTATGCTGAGATGTCCAAAGCACAACTGCAGAAAAGACCATACAAGGAAAAAAACACTGCTAGTTATTTGCTTGCTCTTTTAAATTCCCCTCATTCATAGTTCATAGTCAAGTCACATTCAAGTCTCTTCTTTTCTGGAGTATCGTTACACGTATTTTTTGGGTGTAGAATTCGGATTTGATTAATTACTTTTATTTGATTAATCTATTTTAGTGCAAATCACATCCTTTTGTTTGTTTAATTTTATTAAATACAACAGTTACTGTAATTCATTATCAGCTTTCAATATTATTAATTTGTATCAGTCACATTCCTATCTCTTTTGGAATGTCAGCTATCTTTTAACTAAAAGTTTAAACCTTTATCTATACTAATTTTAGACTGTAATATTTAATTTAAATATTATTCTTTGTTTCACTTTATATGCATCTTAACTTTCTATATATTTTACTCTATTTTTTATCCACTAAAGAAAAACTACTATCTCTATATATAACACCTAAAATTCTGACAAATGTGTTTAATTTATTTTTCAGTGTTTACAGATCTTAAAATTATATGTATTTATAAACAAATGTATCTTTTTAAAAATTGCATCTATACTTACCATTTATGAACTAAAGCTACGTTATTACCGCCATGATGTAAGGCTGAATGCGCAAAGTTTTTTCCTAAGAAAAAAAAAATATTTTTTTTTCGAAAACTTTAATATGCACCAATAATTTGATTTTAGCAATTTCCTTTATCAATGTTCGTAAATAACAATAACAGTATTTATATGTTTAATGTGCATGTGTGACTGTATATATATAATTTACAATATTTATTAATTATAATAATACATTAAAAACATTAAAATAATATATAGATGATAGATTAATAAATAAATACAAAGCTGATTTTTGTCTAATTTTTCAGTTTACAAATCAAATTTACAAGAAATAATAATTTTTTTTTTCTACGATAAAAAAATAAAAAAATAAATAATATTTTTATTACACTTTTGTTCAATTTTTAAGCTTAAATTTGTTCATTTAAAATGATATATATGTATGTGTGCGCGCGTGAGAGTGTAATATCACCTTTTTAAAATATCAATACTACTACTGCATTTTTCAATCATCTAATACATATTTATCCTTGAGACAATTATCATATATGTTTGCAAATATTTTTTCTATTTCTCCACCTGCTTCATTTAAGATATCAATTATAATTCCGCCATTTCCCAATTCCTTGTCTCACATCTTAATTTAAAATTGTAGTCAGTTCATAAGATGTAATGATTGTAGGAGATATTGTTACCTTATTCTTTATTACTAAATAATTCTTCATAAAATTCCTACACATTTCATGATGCACGATCTCCTTTTTTAGCAATAGTTACATCTTGTTTTTTTAATGCAGAAATAATCCTTCTTCCAATACTAAGATATTATTTTACACTTGTGAGACTTTTTATTTTCTTCTATAGCTGTTCTTGTATTCTCTTAGTTTTGTTTGTCATGACTGTTATCTTTTTAAAAAGTTCACACAAACACACATATATCCTGCCTTCAAAAAACGTCATCAAATGTTTAAATAAAAAAGGCATTTGAGAAAAAAAAGTATAGTGCTTTTTGATCTTAAACATAGAGGTAAAAGCAAATAAGCTGCTGATATATATTCGTGATAGAAGACATATTTGCATACAAAATTTTTAATTAAGTTTATTACAACCTGCCCCAGCAAACTTTGAATTTTAACCCATCAAAAGAACAAACTGGATTTAAAAGTGGTTTTAGCACATAGATCATATCCATATATTGAAAGAAGTTATAGAAAGGATTAAATGATTATGAGTTGCCATTATGCTTTGGATTTATAGATTATGAAAAGACATTTGACTCTCTAAATATTTTCATAAGTTTGGATCATTAAGATATAGTACTGGAATTTTGTCATATTTTGAAGAAACTTTATTAAAACGTCACAGCAATAATTAGATTATATGGTGATAATAAAAGATTAGCATTGAAAATATGTCCAAAACTTTTACAATAGTTTTACAAAAAGAATTTTGTGAATTAAAATGGGAAACTAAGAAAGTAAATGTCGATTATTTATGATTTTGCAGATATTATGGTTGATTTTACAAATATTGCTTTAAGGATTTAGAAAATGTAAGAATTATCAAATAAAATTAAAAAAGAACTAAAGTTAAATGCTAAAAAAGACTCAAAGTAATATTCCATGGATTTTCTCAGAAAAAAACCCCCTGACACTTATGAATTACATGATATTAATGACTACAGATACCTTGAATGTATTATTAACATGAATGTATAATAAATAAAATTAATCACAGAATTAAACTTTAATGGAATGCTTTTGGTGGAAATAACTTATGAGGAATATCAATTCTTACTTAATGAACCTTAAGACTTGGACATTTAACAAAATATCAGTACAGAGACTTTGTATCACTCAAACAAGTATGGAGAGATTATGTTAGGAGTAAACAGAAAAGACTAAAACTTAATACATGAGTGCTAGAACTAATAGTAATTACCAACACTAGTGAAAGAATTAAGGAAGTAAAATGGATCTAGGCTAGACTAATTCTAGAAAATATGATAATAAATGGGCAATTGAAAACTTAAACCGTATCCAAAATATTGTAAAAAGTCCACATGTGATATGGATGGATAACGCTTGCCTATTTGTTACAGAGGTTTAAAAAATGAGTGAAATATCTCTGCTCAGTAAAATTAATATTAGTCATGGCAAGATCACTAACCAATGATGATTTCCTATGTTGAATTTACAAAGACCATTATAATTTTGAAATATATAATTTTGTTAGTTAAAATATAATCCAATTCTATTGTATCTTCATTGATCCTTCCATGTCCATTTTCATTACCTTTTCTCAAAAAAAAATAACATAAAGGTTGAATTCTACATATCTATGTCTTCTCTCATTTCTGTTACCATAGCCAAATTTACCTACAGCATTTTCACCTTTCAATTATTTACCAATTCTAGCATTAAAGCCTCCCAAGACAATTTTATAATAAATATTTTATATATAAAATCCTTAAATGTTCATAACATATGATCTTCATGTTAAACATTTTTTTGTTAGAAGACATATTTTTCAAAGAAAAAAATTATTTGTTTCACCATTATAATTTTTTTGACAGTATTTTATCCGAAGGAGATAATTCCTTCCTTATATTTAAGAGACTTAATTTGATTGCAAGCATTTTATCCCAAGCAAGTAATTCCACAAATAGTATTTTACAAAAGACATATGGACTAAAACTTTTGAATGAAAAAACGCTGGAAAAACAATCATTATATAAGGTTTAACTACCGTACAGAATTGAATAGGTATAATATTTAAATCATGAAGAAAATGTGAAACACTACATAAATTCATATTTGAAGTGTGATATTTAGTGAGGGGAAAAATAGATGCTATAGTTCCATATTTCCTTTTAGTTTTGGTTACTTTATATAATTAAGACGGCCTTTCAGGCTTTCGTTTTTGTAACATATCTGAAAAAAAAAAATTGAAGCAACTTTTTAACAATTTTTTTTTTAGAATTTTTTTTAAAAAAGAAAGTATTACAAAAACAATGGCCATTACATAGGTCATGTAGATGTCTGGTATATATATATATTGTACTGAACAAAAAATGGTAATTGAATTAATTCAATGTTATTGATTAGTAACTAAAGATAAATGATATAGGCAAAACTCTCTCCATACAGTAGTGACACTCAAAGCAAGACAGAGTAATCAATGGATACCAGAAGGCTTGTGCATAAAATACCTATCTAGTGCCTACTCATCCAATATTCTTATTCCATACCGTAGTGCCACTCAAAGCAAGACAGAGTAATCAATGGATATCAGAAGGTTTGTGCATAAAATCCATATCATCCAATATCCCCATTTTATACAGTAGTGACACTCAAAGCAAGACAGAGTAATCAATGGATACCAGAAGGCTTGTGCATAAAATACCTATCTAGTGCCTACTCATCCAATATCCTTATTCCATACCGTAGTGCCACTCAAAGCAAGACAGAGTAATCAATGGATACCAGAAGGTTTGTGCATAAAATCCATATCATCCAATATCCCCATTCTATACAGTAGTGATACTCAAAGCAAGACAGAGTAATCAATGGATACCAGAAGGCTTGTGCATAAAATTCCTATCTAGTGCCTACTCATGCAATATTCCCATTCCATACAGTAGTGCCACTCAAAGCAAGCCAGAGTAATCAATGGATGCCAGAAGGCTTGTGCATAAAATCTCTATCTAGTGCCTACTCACCCAATATCCCCATTCCATACAGTAGTGCCACTCAAAGCAAGACAAAGTAATCAATGGTTGCCAGAAGGCTTGTGCATAAAATCCCTATCTAGTGATCATGTGGTGTTTAAAGTAACTAAAAGAGATAGTTAATATTTTCCTGGCAACCAGTTACTGTTCCCTTTTTCAAGAGTGATTATAAATTTTTATTTTATTTGTTTTGAGACACATTCCGATATTACCTAATGGTTTAAAGAACTAATTTGTTTATCTTTATTCTTAAGTTCATATCCGGAGCACATCAAATAATGTACATAATATGTGCTATGCAACTGAATTGAAAATAAATTCAAAGATAAATGTAACTACTATTATTAATTTTTAAAAATGCTTTAATTAATTAAATAAATGTTAAAAGTGTTAGAAAAATTTGAAGTACAGAAATTACATTACATTCGTATACAATTGCATAAATTATATTTATCCATAAATTATCTTCTGCATATTTGCTCAGCCGCAGGAAAAAAGCACTCTATTACCTTTGAAAAATATATACTATTTTTATATTTTTTTAAACTATTGTGTTATTCAATTAATACTTTTTTTTTTATATTAAAAAATGCATATTTATTTATGAACGTTACTTATTTTATTTCTATATATAAGCATATTTTGAGAAGCCCCACGAGAGATATCCAATAAGGTTCGACACGTTAAATGGATCCTGCTCTGCACCTTAATGACTTCAAAGATATAAGCAGTAATTATTTAGCAGGTGCTTAAAGACAGTTATCGATACTTGAAAGAACTATTAGACCACCACTGAAAATACCAAGTGATAAATGGAACAAGTAGTCGAAGTACGGGTTTTTTTTTTGTTTGTTTACAAACAGAAATAATATATGTCTTTTTTACAGAAACACAATTTACAAATTGCTAAAAAATTTAGAAATTTAACTAAATAAACAAGAACAAAAATATGAATTTACTTGCACAAATTAATATTTTTTAAATAATAAAAATTACAAATGCACAAAAAGCAAAAAATGTGAATTTAGTTGTACAAAGTAATTAAACAACTAAACATTAAGAAAAAAAATGAAATGAATTATAGAAAGTCATTATACAACTAAACATCAAAAAAATAAATGAAATTATAGAAAGTCATTATTAAAAAAAAGACAATGGCGGAATAAAAATGAGTTGTACAAAATAATTTAAAAAAAAAAAAGTTGCAGGAGAAAGTTGAAATCCGATGGCGTAATCATTTAGGTCACCGATCTGCTAGACATTTTGCATGCTTAAACATACGACGATAATCGAAAATTGTTACAAAAACGGAACTCAGTTAATCCTTGCTCTTAGGACAACCTTGTCAATCTTTAAGCCTAATCAGTAAAGCCATAATAACAAATGAAATTTCTGAAATGCAGATAAATAGACACGAGTACTACACCATATGTTCAATGGGACTACTAAATGAATTCTAGCAACAATTATAAATAGAGAAGGTTAGCATACAGTGAATGGTTAAACTTCATATGGACAACGTCATTACAGACACAGAGAATTGTTACAACAATATATAGAAACTATACCTGATGATGATGTTAAAACCAATCAAAATAGTAAGCAAGAAGTCGATGTAGTCACTCACCAAACAATATTAAGGATTGTGAATTCCAAATTGACTTTTTCCATGTGTAAGGAACTTTATGAAATTATCTTAACTTTCAAATTATAGAATTGTCCAAACTACAATGTTGTCATGATTGGATTGAACATACAATACAACTACCCAATAAAAAAAAGTAAATAGTCAATGGTATTACTGGGCCAATTGGAAAGTTACATAAGTGAATATGATTATTTTGAGTAAAAAAAGGGAACTAGCTATTATATTGGAAGTTCATTTGGGAGAGGAGTGAGACAATATCCAACAACTATCAGCTGTTAGATGGTAATAAGCTCATTGTCTACTGTTTGATATAATGTAGTAATGCATGCTCAAGCCGGGAGCAGATGTTGGCAGCTCAAGACAACGTATCTTCACACAATCATCTATAGTCTGACAGTACAAGGGTTAAAAAAAGCATCTCAGCATTCTTTTCCAAGAAGTAGTTATGCTATAACAATGGAACGTTCAAACATCTGCAGTTTGCCAACTGAAACGGAGCTGAATCTTAGTTTTTAAACTTATCTTGTTATTGTAAATTTTTGTAATAAACATGTTAACATTATTGGGTTGGGTGTTATTACTGAATAACCAATACATTACTCTGATAGTAATACAGATATAAAGACAACTACATGTTAACATAATAGTTCAATCCACGGTGAAGAAAATGGTAATAAAATAATCCCTATAATAAATACACTGAAAAATTTACAGATAGACAAAAATGCATATTGTACAATTTCTAGAAATCATGAAATCTAATATTAACTAACAACAAATGCACATTTACCTGCTGTAAGTGGGATTATCCTCTTTTCTGGACGTAAGGATTGGGCATATTTGTAAGAAAATTCTGCCATTTTCAAAAGAGCATCCGAACTTTCTTTAAGTGTCTTAATAAAAAAAAAATTAAAAAATAGAAAGAATAACCCCATATACATTATATAAATATGATTAAAACAAATGAAAAATGTTCCACTATAAGACAAAATCCTTTCCAATAACTTCCTATAGAAAAATAGTGGAGCATGAAATATTATTTCTAGGTTTACAATTCTAAAGAGAAAAAGATTTGGGTGTTTTTAATTCTTACCCATTAACTGCCAAATACTTTTTTCTTTTACCATAGCTTTGCTACCTATTATAAAATTTAATAAATAATTGATGTCTTCCAGTTCTATTCTATCCAATAGTTTCAAACTTAAGGCTTTCATAAGAAGCAGCTTTAAAGCTTGCCCAGTGTCTGGACCTTTTGGATCTAATGCACATTTTTTCTATAAGCCATCATTTAATTAACAAGTTGGATATACCTGACAAATTGGATATTACAAGTATATTGTGCCAATTGATGAGTGCTGATATCATCATGAAATACAACTATTGGAGATCATTTATTTTTTTCACATGTATGTGTTTCAATTGTATAAGATGGAGCGAATAGCTGTATGTAGCTTGAAAGTCTGAGTTTAAATTCTGAGTCTGTTCCAATCCCTTCCAATATATATATATATATATATATATATATATAGAAGTAAGGGTACAATATATATATATATATATATATGCTTCTAGAAAAAAATACATTAGGTCCAAAATGTCCAGACACTAAAACAAAAATCTGTGGAATAAATTCTACAATATTCAATATAATTAAAGGGATTTTGAACCCAGACTTTCAAACTCCCTACAGTCATCCACTTTATCCAATATAACTGATACACATTACCACATAATGTGAAAAAGATAAATGATTTCCAATATACAGATGGTTCTAATCATTAAGAGCAAATCTTCAAACTTTAATGGACAGGTTTCAATCTTCTCCAACTCTTCAGCCATCCATATCACTAAAAATCTAATGATGGAATGCTCAAAGCCCTTATATTGTATTGAGTGGATGGTTGTAGGAAGCTTGAAAGTCTGAGTTCAAATCTCCTTTAACTACATCTTGGTTAAGTATATACTGTATTTCGACATTAAATATTCAATCTAATAAAATAAATAAATAAATAATACCTATAGCCAGCTTACAGTATATATGCCAACCTGAATAGTATTTAACAGCAAACACTTTAAAAAAAATCTTACATATATAAACAAAACACAATTACTTATTTACTTAGCTATATTTAATATTTCAACCAGAAAACTGGTTTTCATCAGAAAATATAAACAAATGGCTTCATTCAAAACTTAAACATTAAAAAATTAGTTGCATATCAGATAAAGTAACAAATTCCTGTAGATTTAAAATCTTTTTTAATCAGTCAACTAGTGATCATCATCATCAACCATTATCAATTCACTGCAGGATGAAGGTCTCTCCAAGTTTAATCCATCTTCTCCGATCTTTAGCTTCTCTTCTCCACAACACCCCTGCACATTTTTTTATTTCATCCATCCATCTCACATGTGGTCTCTTTCTGGGTCTTTTACAATCTCTTGGAATCCGGTTTAAAATTTCAATTGTCCATCTATTATCATCTCTTCTAGCAATATGCCCAGCCCAACTCCATTTCAATCTTTTCATTTTTTCAATAAGGTCAGTAACACCTGTTTGTTGTCTTACCCATACATTGCGTTTTTGATCTCTTCTTGTTACTCCCAACATACATCTCTCCATACTTCTTTAAGTGGTCTGAAGTCACTGTATTGCTCTTCTATTAAGTGTCCAAGTCTCAGATCCATAAATAAGAACTGGTAAAACACATTTGTTAAAAACCATTCTTTTCAAACCCATAGGCATATTTCCTTTTAGTATCAAGTTATTTCTACCAAAAGCACTCCAACCAAGTTTAATTCTATGATTAATTTTCTCCATTATGTTTCCATCTGTATTAATAATCTGACCAAGGTATTTGTAACTGTTAACTTCTTCTAATTCTTCATAATCAATCTTTATTTTCATATTTTGAGCAAATCGATTAAACATTATTTTAGTCTTTTTAACATTTATCTTTAGTCCTACTTTTCTACTTTCATCTGCTAACTCCTGCAACATTTCCTGCAGCTCTGATGCATTATTTGCAAAAACAACTACATCATCTGTGACATCTAAATGACTTAAATACTCCCCATTTACTTTCACTCCTTTAGTTTCCCATTTTAATCCACAAAATACTTCTTGCAGCAATATATACAATATTTAAAAATGCATACATAAATTCATGGGTATAATAAAATTGTGCATTCATGTTAATGAATGGAAAGTGTAAAGATGAATAAAATGTAGAGCATTAGGGAACTAGGTAATTCAAGAATGTAATAGAGTCCATATTCATATAGGGACATAAACTTAAATTTATATATATATAAACCAACAACTTTGTTTTTTCTCTTTTGTGAAGGAAAAATTAATCTGTAATATAACAATTGCTAATTTAAGACTGATCATATTACCCAATCATTTTTCATCTACAAAGAACATACAAGTGGAAATTTTTTTATAAATTTAAGAATTTATATAGTCTTGAATTACTTAGTTATTTAATGTTCTATTTTTTATTCATTATTATTATTTTTATCTTTTTATTATTTTTCATTCATGAATTATTTTTGTTAAATATGTTAAACAATAAGATGCAAATATATTTAAGATTTAATAATGTACCTATAACTCAGGTAAAAATGAATTAATCCAGCCACACTTTGAGATACCATTTTTTATGGCAATAACCTGAGAAACCCCTCTTAAATATCACGAAGTGCAAATTTCATAGTCTGATGGAAAACTCCCTTTTCTTGATGTTCTAGTCACCAGAACACCAAATAGTTTATCTTTTTCGATTTATAGAAAGAATACACACACAGACAGATATTTACATTTATATTCTCATCATCACCCAACTCAGATAGTTTCTGTAGCCAAAACTCTTTTAAATAGAACAATTAACCTTTCAGATAATTCACAACTGAAAGAAGAAATAAATTATATTAATAGTGTTTTATTAGCAAATAGTTATAATTATACATTTATAAAAAAAAGCCTTATTTCAAGCCCAAAATGGACAAAATAGAAAACAAAAAAATGATAAATCAGCTATTAGGATTTGTGTTCCATATGTAAAAGGAACTACAGACAGTATTGGACGTATATTAAAATGCTATAATATAGATACAGCATTTTCTACTCATCAAAAGATCAGCAATATAATAACCAAGCCTAAGGATTCAATCCCTCTTGAATCTCATGGTGTCAGTGTTAGGAGAAATGAGCATGTTAATGCAGTTAAACAACACTCATCATCAGCAGCACTCTCACTCCAAACTATAGATTCAGGTCATAAAATTGATTTTTCTAGTACTAGGATCATATCCAGATGTGGTAATCTCTACCAGTGCAAAATTAGAGAAGCCGTTGAGATACTTAAAAGGCCAGATTGTATCAATAAGCGAGATGCAAACTTCCTCCCATTTGGAAAGATTTTTGTAAAAAACATTCTTAAATTTAACATTTTTGCTATTGGTGGAACTTTAACTTTATTCAAATCAGTGATTGTAGCGCCTCTACAACTGTCTTTCTACATTTCATCACCCAGTGGATGACTTGTGTGACCAAGTTGAAATGTCGGAATATCAATATTTAAAATTTTTTAACTTGGATGAACCCGCAAAATATGTCTTTTATATATGCAACCCGTGAAAATCTTCATTTTAACATATATATATAGGTGAAAAGGTTGCCTTGACAGCAGTGAGAAATATTGATTACTATGTTTATTGTGAATGTTTAGATGGTTACTGATTGGTTTCTAATTACATAATTATCCCATTTAGCTTTAAACATTATTTCACTTATTATTTTTGTACCATGTATCTTTATTTCAATTTCCAACATTTTCTTAAAATTTAAATAAAAAAAAAAAAATGGACATTACAACCAAAATATCACTTTAATTCCATCATGTAACTGTGAAAATTTTCAATATAATATATGCTATATTAGTAAAAAATGATCAAAATAAAATAGCAACTAAATAATAGCAAATCAAATTCATAAAATTATCATGATCATGGTTATATCACGTGATCATGGTTATATCACATGATCATGGTTATATCACGTGAATAGTAAAACAAAATAAGCACAAATATGCACACGTAAAACTATCCACAACTGAAGCTAAGTAACAATTATTCTTAATATTAAAAGAAGTCCTCATTAAATTGAATGCTTTAGATCAAAAATTATTAATAAAAGATGATCTCTTTATTCATCTTTCATATCATCATAAAAGACAACTATTACTGAAATCCAATGATACTCAAGAATTATAATTATTGCTGAGTTAAGATACCTATTCTTAATCCTACTTTTATGAATTTTAAAAAAAGTTCATAAAAATAGAATTAAAAAATAGGTACTTTAGTTCAGCTCTAATTAGCTAATCATGAATCTGATTCTGATGTTAATGAGACATAAAGAATAAAAGAAACTATTTTGATTTATAAAAATTTAAAAAAAGTTAAGTTTTTTTATGAATTTTAGCTCTTTTTGAAGAGATGAAATTTATAAAAGTGAAATTAGGAATATCTAATTTAAATCATCTTTAAATATTCAGAAAAATGGTAATAGTTATAGTATATTGCTTAGTAATCTTTTATAAAATTAATGAAATAAAAATAACAGTAAAATAGACTCATGATTATGTATTTTGGATTTGACACCACTAATTTATTAAAAACTTTGCATATATTAAAGATAATTAAAAATTTCCTTTGAATTATGGATAAGTTTTATGTGTATAAATTTGTGATAATTTTTGTGTATTTCATTGGATTAGGTCTATGAAACAATGGTCTATAAGAATTTTATGTATTTTCTTTTGCTAGTATATTTTGGCTATTTTATTCTTCTTTGATAGTTTCATAAAATTGTAATGGGAATTTTTCATATATTAAACTAGAACAAATCTTTATGATATAATATAACCAGAAAACCATCAATTAAAATTTCTAATCTAAGATGAATCACATAAAACTAAAAGAAAACCATTTTTGGACCAACACTCAGGATTATATAAAGATGTTAACTCAGAGTAAGTATTTTTTTATATGCAAAAATTTGAAAATTTACAATTTCTCTAAGTTCTCATTATTCTTTGTCTTAGATTCCCCCCCCCCCTCCATGATTCATGCAATTATTACAATATGTAATTGAAATATAAAATTATTTTAGACTGCTGAGTGGGAAAGTGAGTACTATATAAATAAATGGCCTTAAATAATTATTTAATTTGAGATATTACACATTTTGTGTTGTAAAATTTTTAATATTGTTTATATAGTAATTAAAACAATTTTATGGACTTATTAATGTAAATATTGATTTATAACACTAATTTTTCTTAGTAATAATCTAAATTAAATTTCAAATATGATGTAACCAGGTAACTAACAATTGTTTTTAACGTCACACTCACACTGTCATTTAAAATAAAAATAAAATTTATTTTTGTAATCATGTTCAATTAAATTTAATAAAGAAGCTCTTGAAAAATGTATCACTTTTTAAAAATTACATAATTTGATGTCATTTAATTATATATATATATATATTATAATGATATCATTACATTGACATAATAAATAATTTAAAATGAGATAGATTTACAGTATGGGTTGAAATATTACCAAAATCACATTTTCCTTTATTTTTGCTGTAATATCTTATATAAATCCAATTTATCCAAAGCATTTTGAATACTTTTTAGCAAAAACTACACATACACCTATGTTTTGACTGTCCTACAGTTTTCTTCAGAGCCAGTTTACTTTAAAACATTTTTAAACTGGCTTTGAAGAAGACTGCTGGACAGTTGAAAAGTAAGTGTATGTGTATATATGCACAATAAAAAATTTTGCTAACAAAATGTTCAAAGTGATTTAGATAAATTGGATTTATATGGATTGAAATATGAACAATATCGGCATTTGATTTTTTTAAGAAAAATGATTTGTTATACATTTTGTCATTGCAAAAAATTTAATTGAAAAAGATTACATTAATATTTCTATTCTGAAATATACTAATTGTAAAGCAATGTAGTTTCACATCACATGATCACTATTTCTTATGCTAGCACATTACTGTTATTAAAACAGTGGCGCTACTGTATGGAGAGTTTTGCAATGAAGTTTCTTGTATATATTTCTATTTCATGAAAATATATTGCTATTTTATAATTTATTAAATATAATGTATCAAAAGATAACACAAAATTTTATTTTTTATTATAATTAAAAAAAAAATCATTTAATTAATTTATATTGATTTAAAAATAAGGAAAAATGTAATTCATTTGATTTTCTCTCATTTATAAAAATAATTAGATAATGAAAAAACAGAAATATAATTATATTTTAGTACTTGATTAAAAATGTTTTTCTTTTTGATTTAAATTATATTATGATTCTTATAATTTATTGATATTGTAATAGAATTTATTAATGATTTAAAAAATATATTTTTATGATTAATCAAACTAAAATATTGATTGTATAGAATGGTTGTCTAGTGCTGTGGGGGAGATATATAATTATCACATGATCACTATCTCTTATACTAGCACATAATTGTTATTAAACAAGGCAAAACTCTCCATACAGTAGTACCACCCTGTTCCAACCAGAGTAATCAATGGATGCCAGAAGGCTTGTGCATAAAATCCCTATCTAGCGCCTACTCATCCAATATCCCAGACTACTTCTGTATGGAGAGTTTTGACTTGTTAGATATATAATTAGTCATTGTCAATGAGTCTTTCTCTTGATTTCTTTCTTTGTTCCTGTGCACATCACTCTGAGGTTCCAGCTCAAGATGCTTGTTTTTGGTTTATCTATCTTGGTGTACCTGAGCAATGCTGTTTTTTCTTACTGTTTGCAGAAGTTGAGCCAAAGAACTTAATTTCCAGCATTCTATGATGCCAAAATTTATAAAGAAAATAAAACTAAAAGAATGCAGTGCTAATTCCCCAGTGTATGCCATCTTGATCATATAGACCTCCTTTGGAAAATCATCTGTTGCCTGGCCTTAAGTGAGTGAGAGAGGATGATCAACTTATAAGACCTGCAACATTATGTCTGTCAGAACAATAATTAACTTTACCTGTCATGAAAATTTTAAGAATGTAATATTTGTCAATGAGTACATATGTCCATTTGATAATAACCAAATTCTTCTAAAAATGATGCCATGCTTAATTAAAGACTGGTCTAATTAACTAATGATTTTTTGGGTAAGATGAAGTTTTATTTCATTTATTATTTTTATTACTTAAAATGTCATAAACCATTACAATTTTATTACTCTTATTATAATTTTCCGTTACATTTATTTGCTAGTATCAATTTATAGTTGATGTATAATGTGTTTTTAAATATATATGTCATAAGGTATTTAATCAAATACATCTGTTTTGTTTATTGTTAAAATCTGTTTTTTGTGTGTGTGGTTTCATTTCATCCCAGGGAAATAAGTTTAAACTTGATAATTATCCTTATGAGTTAGCACTTTGACCAATGAGAAAGAATTGAGGAATATGGAAGAAACCAACAGGGGCGGAATGTACATCTAAAATTTGCTTTTTACTAACATACCATTTCTTAATTAAAAATGTTGCTTATATATGTAATTAATAACCATATAAGTATATTGTTTGACTGAAGAAATATGCAAAATGTAAATTGATTAAAGGAGATGAGGATGGTAGTGTTAGGCTGTTCCATTAAATGTAGTCAAAGAAATAGTTGGGAATAAATAAAATATAAAACATACTTAAATAGGCAACCAGCACATAGTTAATTTAATTGTGAATGATCCCCTTACTATATCTTTTGATGTATTGATTGAATCCCACTACTGAATAAAATTGAAAAAGGTCCTCTAAAACATCATATGAGCAGGTATGTGGGTGTGTTCCATTATAATATATATATATCATTAAAACCACTCATCAATTAGATAATCCTAATACCAATAACAATCAACAATTTTAACAGTTGTCAAGACAACCTTATATATATATGTAAATTAAATAGAAGTAAACTACACTTCCAAGAATTATGAATAAATAGCAGTCATTGTTCATGAGACTCTAATTTTTGTCCTATAATATTTAATTCTAATTTTAGAAAAACTTAAGCAATATTTAAAATTAAGCTAATATACAAATATCATGCTCTAATTCCAATAACTGATCAATATACCATCTAAGCTTAAGAAATAAACAGTCCGTTTATTTTTTGCATTTATTGGCATCAAAAGCTGTTTAATCATAGCTTTTGGAATACTAATTCACTTTTGTTTAATATACATAAATTACGTGATAAATGTAATATATGCAGTTTAAATTAAACGTACATACGAAAGTATCTTTATTCTAAAATATTATTTTATTGTTAAATCTTTAAATTTTGCTACTGATATTCTAATCATAGACGTTAGCTTGAAATGCAATCAATTGTAACAAACTAATTAAACAGATAACGTAGGAATTTAATTAGCAAAACCCAATCTAATTAAATCCCACCTTAATTTATAAGTTACTCCAGAAAACAAAGAAAACATATAAAAGGGAGGCCATTTTTGAAAAGATTAACAGAGTGAGTACAGAGCGTTTTAAGAGTATTCAGTGCAGACCATTCGTTTGGAGAGCATCCATTGTAGAGAATACAGAGAATATTCAGAGCATTCATTGCAGACCATTCATTGGAGAGCATACACAGTTGAACAGTAGCGAACGTTATTTGCTGACCGCACAGTATGACTTGCAGTTATAACATTGGCACAGTCGTAAGTGCGGATAGAAAATTGGCGCAGTCAGTTGAACGAACTTGTAGATAAGAAAATGTCGATTGGACAGGAGTCAATATCTGAATTTAATGTAGAAAATCCAGGGGAATGGCCATTATATAGAATTCAGTTGCAGAATTTTTTTAAGTTGAACGAAATTATGGACAATAGTAAAAAAGTGGCAGCTTTATTATGTTTGTCAGGGACGGGATTAATAGGAATAATAAATAAGTTATTTGAGGGACCTATTTCGGACTCAGTCGAATATGAAGAAATAGTACAGAAAATAACAGATTATTTCAGCCCACAACCCTCTAAATTCATAGCAAGATTGGCATTGCGTAACAGAAGGCAAGCAAATGGTGAAAAAATAAAAAAGTATGACATAGCATTAAGGCAGTTGATAAAAGACTGTCAATATGGAAATTATGGTGACCAAGCTTTATTAGATCAGTTGCTTTGGGGAATGTCTGATGACAGGCTCAGACAACAGCTGTTAACAGAGGCAGACCTAATCTACGAAAGTGCTATAAAGAAAGGAATAACGTTTGAGCTAATTCTATAACAGGCGCAGGCCTTCAGATCAAAAGAGAAAAGTTACGAGCAAGTTTTCAAAACTGATAAAGCAGAAATACGTTCGTTTCAATGGGAACCCCAGAGAATTAATTACGGAATTAAATGCTACTGCTGTGGGAAAACAGTCCACATAGCTAAATACTGCAAATGGAAACAAGAAATGTGTTTCAATTGCCAAACTAAGGGCCACCTGGCACGCGCATGCAGACAATCACCAGAAAGGGATGGTCGACAAAGGAAATATAGTCCATACACAAATGGTAGAACATATAGTATTAAATATATATCTACCAAGGGGGAAAGAGATAGGACCATTTCGCAAACACAAACAGAGATCATTAAATTACAAAATCAATTTGAAGATTATCGGAAAGACTCTGAACAGAAGCAGTGTAAAGAGCAAGATTCTATGAAAGAGCAACTCCAGATTCACATACAGATGATAGATATGTTGGTCACAGAAAAAACAAAGCTGCAGTCATCCCTAGCACAAACTCAGCAGGTCATAAAACAGAAATCAGATGAACTCGAAGAATTTCAAGTAAGATTGAAGGCTTCTAGACAACGAATAATAGAACTTGAAAAACAAAACTCAGAACTTAGTGAAAAATTGCAAAGTAAACATGCAATGTCAGAATTATCTGAACAGGTAGAGAGTTGGAAGCTGTATGAAATGGAACCACAAGAAAAAATGGCCGAAAGTGAAAAGGAAGAAGACACTTCTGAAGATTTTTTAGAAGAATGGCAATCTTTAACCAGTGAGCTGCCAGATACAAAAACTGTAGAGCAAGGAAAAAATCAGACTCTCTCCAAGCAAGAGAAAAAAGCACTCAGGGTGGCAAGGAAAAAGAATTTGCACAAATTTCAAGGTTACATCGGTTAATCGTAAAAATAAAGTTTTCTCCAGTTTGGAAAAAGAAAAAATAAAGCACCGAGGAGTCGCATCATGGGGTTTTCTGGAGTAAGGGGAGGTATTGTAATATATGCAGTTTAAATTAAATGTACATACAAAAGTATCTTTATTCTAAAATATTATTTTATTGTTAAATCTTTAAATTTTGCTACTGATATTCTAATCATAGACGTTAGCTTGAAATGCAATCAATTGTAACAAACTAATTAAACAGATAACGTAGGAATTTAATTAGCAAAACCCAATCTAATTAAATCCCACCTTAATTTATAAGTTACTCCAGAAAACAAAGAAAACATATAAAAGGGAGGCCATTTTTGAAAAGATTAACAGAGTGAGTACAGAGCGTTTTAAGAGTATTCAGTGCAGACCATTCGTTTGGAGAGCATCCATTGTAGAGAATACAGAGAATATTCAGAGCATTCATTGCAGACCATTTGTTGGAGAGCATACGCAGTTGAACAGTAGCGAACGTTATTTGCTGACCGCACAGTATGACTTGCAGTTATAACATTGGCACAGTCGTAAGTGCGGATAGAACAATAAAATTTCATAAATCATGCTAAATTTTACAAAATAAAACATATATACAAATAATTTTTCTCCTCTATTTAAAAAAAGTCTCTAAATGATTAAACACATATAGAATAGATTGTCTCTACCTCATGAGAGATAAAAAATAAATTAGCTTCTTTCCATTTACTCTCAATTGAACGATTGCTTGTTAATATATCTTCTAATGTTACTAAATGGATTTTATTCTCTTCTAATACATGCGGATTCTTAATAAGATTTTCGTAGTCATCAGCAAATACACCATCTTGAATCCTAGAACAGATAAACATAAGGTCATATACTTAGTTTGAAATAAATAATATATATATATAACCGAGCAGGAAGTAACTGAAACTTCCATTAAGTTATATAATGTAAATAAACTCTCACATGACAATATTACTATTGTCTCTTTGCATTTGTTTTTATATATACTTAGTTTATTTATGAAATTCTAAATGAGGGAATAAATTTGAACTGTTGATTATATATATTTACTTCCTTATTTAAATTTACATAAATAGAGTAAGCATATATAAGAGCAAATGCTAAGAGAGACAGAAATATCATTCTATCTTTTTAAAATTTATTTATAGGTCATTGGAAGCTTCAGTTACTTCCTGTTCAGTTAATGTAATTATTTACATATATATATAAACAGACTTTCGATTGGCTAAGAAATCTAATAAAGTGGGATTGCTGAAAAGTTTATCAATAGTGTTTGCTCATTGGTCAAGACCAAAGATTGTATATAAAGTTGAAAATAGATTAATGAAAACGCTTGTTTAGCCACAGGGATTGTCAATTAGTAGTAATTAATAGTTTCTTTGCAACATCATAAGCTGAAAGTTATCTTTGTTTAAATGAATATAATTTCATTTCTATTCTTTATATATATATAAACTGAGAACAATATATATAAATAAATAAATAAATCATGGCAATATATCACCACTATATTTTAAAACTTCTCCACTCCAAATATCACATCTGGGTCTACACACTACCTTTCCATTTTTAAGATTTCAAACAACTTTTAATTTCATTAGGCTATATATCATTATTCAAATCCAAATAAGAAGTTAGAACAAATATATTAAAAATTATCACCTCAATTCTTGTATCATCATTAAGAATATGATCAAAATACACCCTTCTTCTTGTCCAAAATCTCATTGACTATAAGAGAGGACCACCTATAAATTTAATAGAATTAGAACATTTACCAGATCCATATCTTACTTTCAATGGATCAAATGTATCTAAAAAGACTGTGATTAATAATTATCTTTTTTTGCAGTTTTAATCCACAAATCCTTTATATGACTTCTTAACTATGGTTGAATTTCTGCCTTTCAAACTCTATATTATGAAATTCACTTTTATTACTCTATTAAACAGAAAATGCTGCACATTTGCTTTTAATCAAAACATATCACTGTCAGAAAGCCAGCATGATTTTTCTTTTTAGTGAATGTAAAAATGGATCTATTTGCATCTATGATGTTTCTTCATATGAGAATTTGATACTTAAGTAATATGAACATCATGGAAGTCCAATTAACACTTTGTATTTAATAGCTTCTGAAATTTAGCAAAATATGAGGGGAATGAGATCTATTAATCTATGATACAAACAACAATTTGTATTTTTTTAATCTAGTTCTAACTATAATGTAGTCTATTATTTTGAGCTTGAATTCATGTATGTTCATAGCATTTTTTTCTCTTAACAAAGTATACAAAGTATATGTGATATTTAATTCATGTGTTGTGCAACAATTTGGTAAGAGCAAACCATTTAAAGTTTATAGCAACAATATTATTATTTCCAACAACTTTTTATATATGCATTGAAGCATTTAAGAAAAAAAGGTCTTAAAATGGTATTGCAATAATAATGCTAGCCAGTGAAATAATGTAATTTTTTTAAATTTTTACTCTTCAAAATTTAATATTGAATCATGTGTTTTAATAAAAATAGCCCAGATGCTACTGCACAAAACACATTTAAAACCATTAGTTTTTTATAGACATCCAGGAATTTTAAGTAGATTCTAAATTAATATTTATAAAAATCCAATACCATGTAATCTGCTTTAATTAATTGATCTGTTCTTTGCCCCTTTCTCTTTAAAATAAAACTTAGTCGTATATCTGTTTGATTAAACATTCTTATGAAAATCAAATTTGTTTAACCAACTATATCATTCTTAAGATGAGATGCACTGTGACTTTTCCTTTTTTTTTTGGAGTCAGGAAACTCTTAGAAACTATGCCCAGAGAAACCTGTTAGCCACTTTACCTCCCCTTTCCATTCCCTGCCCAATGTTTTCCCATATCCTGCTCCATCTCATTCCCACAACATAATCTTTGTCAACTCCATGGCCTTTATATCTAAATCCCTCTTATCTTTTCCCAAACCCAACATAAAAACCAATAACCCACTTTTTGTATAATCACTTTGCTTATATTTATTCTTCCATAACTTTATTATTTGTACCCTTTCTGCTTTCAGGTATTTACATTCAATTAACATATGCCTAATATTTTCTATGCCTTCCTTACACAACTTGCAGACTACATCATCCACATTTTTCATTTACATGTATAATTCCCTGTTGCTAATGATCTTGATCAAGCCTTAAACAGTAAACTATGTTGCTATTATCATAAATTAACTCGCACCCAATATTCTGTGCACTACTATATATATTTAAACTCTTTTTACTTTCCATACTAGTTCTCCATCTCTCCAACTCCCTATTCTTTATTAATGTGATGTGATGTGATACACTGTGACTTCTCCTTATACAGAGTCAGGAATTGCTCAGCAACCACATCCAGAGAAATCTGTTAGCCACTTTACCTTCTCTTTCCATTCCCTCCCTAAGTTTCCCCATATTCTGCTCTATTTCACTTCCATAACATAATCTTTGTCAACTCCATGGCCTTCATATCTAAATCCACCTTATCTGTTCCCAAACCCAGTATAAAAAACAATAACCCACTTTCTGTATTATCACTTTGTTTATATTTAGTCTTCCATAACTTCATTATTTTTACCCTTTCTGCTTTCAAGCATTTATATTGAATCAATAGATGCCTAATATTTTCTATACCTTCCTTATACAATTCTCAGACTAAATCACCCATATTTTTCCATTTATGTGTATATTCCCTTGTTGCTAAAGATTCCATTTGTGCCTTAAACAGTAAACTACTTTCTTTGCTATTATCATAAAATAACTCACACCCAAAGTTCCATTTACTTCTATATATATTTAAACTCTTTTTATTCTCCATACTAGTTCTCTATCTCTCCAACTCCCTATTCTTTATTAATGCATCTATTCTTTTATCTCATTCCTTACCACTCTAACACTCAACAATCCTTCTAACACAATCACACCATTCTTGTACAAGTATACTAATATAAATTCTTTATCCAAATCTTCTGCTTACTGCATTACCTTTCTTACCCATCTTGTTGCCTGACCTTTACTCATAACCCAATTAAATATTATTTTGGCTTTTTTTTTATTATCCATAAACTGCAATCTACTGAACATTTTCATTTTGCTTTTTGCATCTCTCATATTCTCCTTGAATTGCCTTTTTTGCTGTCCACACACCTGCATCTAATGCATGTTTTCTACTTCCCTTTGTACTTTTTCTACGTAATCTAATACCCCTTTACTGCCACATAACTGCCACTCCCTTTCATACAATTCTAGCTACATCATATTTATTATATGAAAACACTGTTAATTTCTTTATCAATCCCTTTCTTTTCTTTGCTTCATTTATCAATTTTTTTCCCATTCATCCAAGCAATTTTTCTGATTACTTAAGATGATTCCAAATGACTATGTCTATTTTCCACACTTAACTTTGTATCCTCCAATAAAAATTCTTTGTCTTCTCGTTCCTTAGCTACAAGTACTACCCTCTGTTTTGATTTTGAATTTGATTTAAGTAAAAGTTGCACATTCCATGGGTTAAAGTCTCATATATATTTTACAGTAATATCGGTATTTTTAAACGAAATTTGGTCGTATTTTTGAAACTAGAGAAATACAGTAAGTAGCCTTGGACTGAATACAATGACATAAAACTTGAAAATTAAAAAGAGATGGTTATAGTTAATAATGAACAAGAAATCTAATAATATATATATGTGAACAAACAGAGCAACTGATGTACTTTGAATTATTTATTATATAATCCGTTGGGTAGAAAACCATGTCTCCATTTCAAGTGACAAAATCGATTTTTTTTTCTTAGTGATAATCGACCCTAAAATTTTCAGCTTCTGATATTTACTTTAGGTAAACAGACAACATTAATTGATAAAACCAAATTAAGCTGATGATATATATTAGTCATCATTTTTAACAGTTACTCCCCCAAAAGATGCCAAACAATACGGGTATGATTCTATGAAGTCTATTATTATAAAATCATGACTTCGTCGAATTGCACATGAGAAACGAAAGAATGATATTTTTTTTTAAAAAAATATTTATTGTGAATGTGAATGTAATCATGGTTTTTCACGGAGAGGGAGATTCCATTTATGTTATATAAAAATCATCTTAAAACATTTAAAAAAAGTGAGTTATTGATTGCTTTCATTGAAAAGATATGGTTGAGGAGAGAATACAATGGAAAGCTACAATTAGATAAGATGTTGAAATTTTTCGTAAAGAAAACTCCACTACACAAGTTATAAGACAGGGTTGCAAATAAACAGAATTATGGACCAACGGGGGATGGACGTAATTTCGCAGATTGATTAGTATAGCCATCACAAACTCATCTTTCATGTATTATTATTTTCTTTTTTTTTTTTTGGAATTGAATGACCATACTCTTTCACAGTGGCAGGTGCCGATAATAATGTTGACATATCTTCAATCATGAAAAATTATATAATTTCTGCATAAATATATGCGGAATAATACTTCTATGTACATATATATGGACGTAAAAAAACTTTCATTTTTATGTACAACAAGAAATATTAATTATATTTTACTTACTCTTCAAATTCCTTGTTTTCTAAATAACAGCAGTTGATTTTGACTTTGCAAAAACAGTAGAAATAAATCGCAAACGCAAAAGCAACCGGAATAAAAACAGAAAGTAATGCGATTAAAACTGTTCTGTAAGTTTCGGAATATTCTAAATAGCCAGTATAATAATCCTTTGAAAGATCTGTTTCGAAAAATTCCATTATAAATGCTTTATAGTTTAAGATGTATATAGATATACTTATTAAGTTTCAAAACTTTTTTTCTTTGATAAAAAAAAAAAATTAGTTACTTCTCCGTTTTTCCATTTTTTTAAATTTTATATATTTTTTTTTAGCTTTTACAAAAGCGGATACGTGTTGATTGACGCCATGTCGCGAATGATGATACATCGTAGAACGCGCAAGCATATATATATATAAAAACACCTCTTTTTTTGACACTACATATTCAAATTAACAACAAAAACGAAATTAGAGAGATAAAAGCAATTAAGAAAAATAACATTAACACTTGATGTTCCTAACTTTTAAAATATTCCATCAAATTTAAATTGCAACTTGTAAATTGCTTTAAATTAGTGACAGGCTTTGAAATTGGTTCACAACTGACTGAAAACACTAACAAGTTAAAACCGAAACAAATAAATATGAAAATATCAGAAATCTATCAAATCATCTTTTAAATTTCTATTTATAATTTTTAAAATATCTCAAAAGTTCCTACTATCATATTCATAAATGCATTTAGTGATCTCTTGCGAAAGGAATAATAATATTACGACTTTAATTTTCTTGTTAAAATTAGATGGGGATTTGAACTCAGACTTTCAAGCACCCTTCAACTATCCATACTATCTCATACCACTGATACACATAACCACAATGTAAAAAAGATAAATAATCACCAATACACGTACTTCGTGCTAAACCAGCACTCATCAGTTGGTCCAGATTATCATCTACTGCACACATATATAATCAGAGCTCAGTTTATATTAAGATAGCAAATCTTCATTCTTTAATGGACAGGCTTCAATCCACTCCAGCCTCCAACTCTTCAACCATCAATACCATTGAAAATCTAATGATGGAAAGCCCAAATCCCAATCTGATGCCAATATTATTGCCATGCCTATGTTGACCTCAAGTCATTTTGACCCCTCATGCACAGAACCTTAATCATTTACATGCATAGAACAGAGTGGGCATAATGCAGGTTTAATGTGTAAATATTTGAAATACAGGCATTGTTCATATACCTGGAGCCTAATTATAAATATAGGGGATTTGAAATCAGACATTCAAGCACCCTTCAACTATCCATACTATTTTATACTACTGATACACATGACCACATACATGTAGAAAAGATAATTTTTTAAAATAAAGCATATAAATAAAATCAAAGTGTGTACATATAATTTTTGATTTTAATGCTTACTATAGTGATGAAGTAGTAGAAGATTTTTATATGGATGTACAAAAGCCTTTTGATCAGAGTAAACAACATTTTAAAATTGTTATGGGAGACTTTAATGCTAGAATAGGTAGACAAAGATGAAATTGCTGTAGGTAATTTTGGTTATTGTAATAGAAATGAGAGAGGACATAGACTTGTGGAGTTTGCAGAAAAAGAAAAACTTTATACTATGAATTCATTTTTTAAGAAAAATGTTAAAAGGAAATGGACGTGGAAACATCCAAATGAAGGTACAGCAGAATTGGATTATATTTTGACTAACAGAAAATACATATTTCAAGATTGTAATGTTCTTAATAAATTTAACACAGGAAGTGATCATTGATTAGTAAGGTGTAAGTTATGTGTTAATGTAAAACTAGAGAGATAAAAATTATTAAAAAAAAACAATATTTACAGTTGATATTCCTAATCTTCAGAAACATTCTAATGAATTCAAATTAGAACTTACACATGGGTTTCAAGTATTAGTAGATTTTGAATATGATTCAGATTTGAATGAAATTAATATGAAAATAACTGATACACTTTTAAAAACTGCAACAAAGATAGCTGGTAGAAAAAAGCAGCAATTGACTAATAAAATTTTTACTGAGACTAGAGAATTTATGAAGAAAAGAAGGAATATGAAGATATACAGAAATGATGTATTAAAAAGAATTGAATATCTCGAATTTTGTAAAATGGTACGGAAAAGAGTTGAAAATGATATAAGAAAGTATAACTGTGAAATAGCAAGGAAAGCTGTAGAAGAAAGTAAAAGTCTCAAGAATGTTAAACAATTGGTATTGGTAGGAAATTTATATCTGCAATAAGAAAAAAAGATGGAATTATTACTAAAAAGAGAGATGACATCATGAAATTGGTAGAAGATTTTTATCAAGAATTATATAGTAATAAAGAACAAGTACCTCCTATATCTATTACATCTTCCGAATTGCCCAGAATTTTAAATGAAGAAGTGAGACATGCAATTAAATGTATGAAGAAAGAAAAGGCTCCAGGAAATGATGGAATTATAATTGACATATTAAAAGAAGCAGGTGAAGAAATAGAAACAATTTTAGCAAAGTTATATACCAAATGTCTAAATGATAAAGATGTACCGGAAGATTGGAAGAATGCAGTAATAATATTAATATTTAAAAAAGGTGATAAAGAAGATATTAGAAATTACAGACCTATCAGCCTTTTATCAGTTTTAGATAAAATTTTACCAAGATAATTACAACTCGTCTACAGAGAACTTTGGATTTCCACCAACCAAGAGAACAAGCTGGATTTAAAAGTGGTTTTAGTACAATAGATCATATCCAGGTATTGAGAGAAGTCATAGAAAGGACAAATGAATATGAGTTGTCATTATGTTTTGGATTTGTAGATTATGAAAAGGCATTCGATTCTATACACATTTCTTCAGTGATTAAAACATTGGATCATCAAGGTATAGATCCAGGATATTGTCATATTTTAAAGAATATTTATAAAAATGCAACAGCAACAATTAGATTACATAATGATACTGGAAAAATCAACATTGAGAAAGGTGTAAGACAAGGTGACTCCATATCTCCAAAACTTTTTACAGCAGTGCTGCAAGAAATATTTTGTGGATTAAAATGGGAAACTAAAGGAGTGAAAGTAAATGGAGAGTATTTAAGTCATTTAGATTTCGCAGATGAGGTAGTTGTTTTTGAAAATAATGCTTCAGAGCTTCAGAAAATATTGCAGGAGTTAGCAGATGAAAGTAGAAAAGTAGGACTAAAGATAAATGTTAAAAAGACTAAAGTAATGTTTAATCGATTTGCTCAAAATATGAAAATAAAGATTGATTATGAAGAATTAGAAAAAGTTAACAGTTACAAATACCTTGGTCAGATTATTAATACAGATGGAAACATAATGGAGGAAATTAATCATAGAATTAAACTTGGTTGGAGTGCTTTTGGTAGAAATAACTTGATACTAAAAGGAAATATGCCTATGTGTTTGAAAATGATGGTTTTTAACAAATGTGTTTTACCACTTCTGAGTTATGGATCTGAGACTTGGACATTTAATAGAAGAGCAATACAGAGACTTTAGACCACTCAAAGGAGTATGGAGAGGTGTATGTTGGGAGTAACAAGAAGAGATCGAAAACACAATGTATGGGCAAGACAACAAACAGGTGTTACTGACCTTATTGAAAAAATGAAAAGATTGAAATGGAGTTGGGCTGGACATATTGCTAGAAGAGATGATAATAGATGGATAATTGAAATTTTAAACGGTATTACAAGAGATTGTAAAAGACCCAGAAAGAGACCACATGTGAGATGGAAAAATGTGCAGGGGTGTTGTGGAGAAGAGAAGCTAAAGATTGGAGAAGATGGATTAAACTTGGAGAGACCCTCATCCTGCAGTGGATTGATAATGGTTGATGATGATGATGATGATACTATTATTGTATAAAAATAAAAATTCATCATCATCATTGTCAACCATTATCAATCCACTGCAGGATGAATGTCTCTCCATGTTTAATTCATTTTCTCCAAACTCTAGCTTCTTTTCTCCACATCACCCCTGCATCCTTCCTTATTTTGTCTATCCATCTAACATGTGGTCTCTTTCTAGGTCTTTTACAATCCTTTGAAATCTGGTTTAAGATATTCAATTGTCCATGTATTATCATTTCTTCTAGTAATATGTCCAGTCAACTCCATTTCAATCTCTTAATTCTTTCAACAATGGCTGTAACACCTGTTTGTTCTCTTACCCATGTATTGCTTCTTGTTACTTCTAACATGCATCTCTCTATATACTTCTTTGAGTAATATGAAGTCTCTGATCCAGAAGTAAGAACTGATAAAACACTTTTATTAATAAACACATAGGCATATTTCCTTTTAATATTAAGTTATTTCTAACAAAAGCACTCCAACCAAGTTTAATTCTATAATTAATATTATCTATTATATTTCCATGTATAGTAATAATCTGACGAAGGTATTTGTAGTTGTTAACTTCTTCTAACTGCTCATTATCAATCTTTTATTTTTATCTTTTGAGCAAATCCATTAAATATTACTTTAATCATTTCAATGTTTATCTTTAGTCCTACTTTCTTATTTTCATCTGACAACTCTTGCAACATTTTTTGAAGCTCTGAAGCATTATTTGCAAAAACAACTACATCATCTGCAGAATCTAAATGACTTGAATAATTTCCATTTATTTTTACTTTGTTAGCTTCTTATTTTAGTCCACAAAATATTTCTTGCAGCATTGCTGTAAAACGTTTTGGTGATATGGAATCACTTTGACTTACAGCCTTCTCAATGTTAATCTTTCTAGTATCATTATGCAATCTAATCATTGCTTTTGCATTTTGTAGATATTCTTCAGAATATGACAATATCCTGGGTCTATATCTTGATAATCCAATGCTTTAATACTGAAGAAATGCTTATAAAATCAAATGCCTTTTCATAATCTACACATCCAAAGCATAATGGCAACTCATATTCATTGGTTCTTTCAATAACTTCTCTCAATACTTGGATATGATCCACTGTATTACAAATCTAGCTTGTTCTTTTAAGTTTGTTAAAATCCTAAGTTCTTTGTAGACGAGTTGTAATTACTTTGGTAAAAATTTTGTATAAAACTGATAAAAGACTGATAGGTCTTTAATTTCTAATATCTTCTTTATCATCTTATTTAAATATTAATATTAATATTCCATTCCTCCAAACATTTGGTACATATTTATCATTTAGACATTTGGTATATAACATTGCCAAAGAAATTATATTTCTTCAACTGCTTCTTTTAATATATAAATTATAATTCTTTCATTACCTGGAGCTTTTCCCTTCTTCATAAATTTAATTTCATGTCTCACTATTTAAAATCCTAGGCAATTCAGAAGATATAATAGGTATAGGAGGTACTTGTTCTTTATTATTATATAATTCTTGATAGAACATTTTTACCCATTTCATGATGTCATCTCTTTTTAGTAATAGTTCAATCTTTTTTTTTTCTTATGCAGATATAATATTCCTACCAATACCAAATGGTGTTTTACACTCTTGAGATTTTTATTCTGTTCTACAGCTTTTCTTCCTAGTTCACGGTTATACTTTCTTATATCATTAGCAACTCTTTTTCGCACCATTTCACAAAATTCTAAATATTCAATCCTTCTTAATGCATCATTTTTATATCTCTTCATATTCCTTCTTTTCTTCATAAATTCTCTAGCCTTAGTTGAAATTTTATTGATCAATTGCTATTTTTTTCTAGCTGCTATTTTCGTTGCAGTTTTTAAAAATGTATCAGTTATTTTCCTACTAATTTCATTCAAATCTGATTCTAAGTTCAAAATCTGCTAACATTTGAAAACGATTTGTAATTTCTAATTTAAATTCATTAGAATGTTTCTGAAGATTAAGAATATCAACTGTAAATATTGTTTTTCTTAATAATTTCTCTCTCTCTAATTTTGCATTAACACGTATCTTACATCTTACTACTCGATGATCACTTTCTATGTTAAATTTATTAACAACATTACAATCTTGAAATATGTTTTCTATTAATCAAAATGAAATCCAATTCTGCTGTTCCTTCTTTTGGATGCTTCCATGTCCATTTCCTTTTGACATCTCCAAAAAAAGAATTCATAATATAAATTTTTTTCCCCTGCAAACTCCACAAGTCTATGCCCTCTCTCATTTCTATTATCATAACCAAATTTACCTACAGCACTTTCAACTTTCAATTGTTTACCACTTCCAGCATTAAAGTCTCCCATAACAATTTTAAAATGTTGTTTAGTCTGAACAAAAGCCTTTTGTTCATCCATATAAAAATATTCTACTACTTCATCGCTTTGAGAACTTGTTGAGGCATAAACCTGAATTATCTGTATATGGTATCTGCTATTAAGATGAATAATTAATCTACACTCTATCTTCACAATGTTCTTCCATTTCTTATTTATTATAAATCCTACACCATTTGTACTTCCAATATTTGTACCTTTGTAGTAGAGTACATGTCCACTTTTTAAATCATCTCTTCACCTTTTTTCTAACTTTCCAAAGTCCAATATCCCATTTAATATATTTTAATTCTTACAATCTTCCTTCACTTGAAAGTGATCTGCAGTTGTAAGTATCTAAATAAATTATCATCATCAGATGTCAGCCTGGGTCTGCAATCAGAGGATTCTTAACACCCTCTGTCTTTGGCCATCAACTGCTGCCTTGGATGGTAACTTTACCACCTTCTGAGAATAAAGGCCATGATTTATTTTTGTCTATCATGATTGTAAATATCTATTAAAAAAATTCATTCACACACACATTCATTCTGCCTTTAAGAAAACTCAACTGAAATTTCAGTTAAGAGCTATCAGGCACCCAAGAAGAAAGTCCATGGGGTTCTTGATCATAAATTCAGAAGTAAAAAAAACCCAATAATTTCACCATGCTGGCTAATACATGTTTGTGAGCAGCCCATCCATGTTCATATACTATATAAATAACCACATAGTAATAATGGCTGCAATGATAAGAACATATAGAGTGGACATTAGGAATTTATCCTGATAGGTTCCTTTAAGATCTCCAATAGGATTGAATGGGTCTCCTTTCAGTTAATAGCAAACTCCTTTCTATGGCCAAAAAAAATAAACATTAACATTTAATAAATAAACAAAAAATGAACAATTTTGTATCCTGAATATCATTTCAAAGTAGTATCAAATTCACATGAAACAGAATGACAATAAAATAAATCAATCAAGCAAGTGAAAATATAGCTAAATGATTCTCTTTTGCTATTTCTAGAAAATACTGACCTCTTCAGATTTTTTTAAAAAGTAATATATCTGTATTACGTTATTTTCATTTTCTAGCAATATTTAAGCATGAAAAATAGTAAAATAACTTTAAAGCTTGCGCAAAAAAGTAATTTAAAGCAGAACAACAACTAGAACCACCTCCAAAATAAGTAGACTCAGTCAAGTGCATGACTCAATAAGGAAAAGTTAAGTCTGTATTGAGTTTTATATAGTTCACCTATTTATCATTATCTTTTTTTAATTCTCAGTTAAACTTTTCAAATTTTAAGCTTTCTGACACAATTCAAGAACTTGTTACAATTTCTTTTTCTGTCACTAGTAAATTACTAATTTTTATTTTATCACTTCAGAAATTTTTTTTTACAAATTTTCTTAAATTTCATAAAATTTTTTGGTTTACGCTTATAAAAAAAACATTTTATTTTTACCTCATTAAAACTTGGAAAGAATAAAAAGAACCATAAAATGTGCATTTGTGTAATCCAAATAGACATTATTAATAAACATAATCACATAAGCTGCTTCAAGATATAAAAAAATGACTGCTAAAAATTTGTTACATTTATAAATTTTCATGTTTTTTTTACTTATTTTTGTACAGCTTCATTGTATGTTTTAAAAATATTATCTATTGGAAAAAAGAGTGAAGTTGAGTTATTCATCATCATCATCATCATCAACCATTATCAATCCACTGCAGGATGAAGGTCTCTCCAAGTTTAATCCATCTTCTCTGATCTTTAGCTTCTCTTTTCCACAACACCCCTGCACATTTTCTTATTTCATCCATCCATCGCACATTTTCTTATTTCATCCATCCATCTCACATGTGGTCTCTTTCTGGGTCTTTTACAATCTCTTGGAATCCAGTTTAAAATTTCAATTGTCCATCTAGTATCATTTCTTCTAGCAATATGTCCAGCCCAACTCCATTTCAATCTTTTCATTTTTTCAATAAGGTCAGTAACACCTGTTTGTTGTCTTACCCATACATTGCATTTTCGATCTCTTCTTGTTACTCCCAACATACATCTCTCCATACTCCTTTGAGTGGTCTGAAGTCTCTGTATTGCTCTTCTATTAAGTGTCCAAGTCTCAGATCCATAAGTAAGAACTGGTAAAACACATTTGTTTAAAACCATTCTTTTCAAACACATAGGCATATTTCCTTTTAGTATCAAGTTATTTATACCAAAAGCACTCCAACCAAGTTTAATTCTATGATTAATTTTCTCCATTATATTTCCATCTGTATTAATAATCTGACCTAGGTATTTGTAACTGTTAACTTCTTCTAATTCTTCATAATCAATCTTTATTTTCATATTTTGAGCAAATCGATTAAACATTACTTTAGTCTTTTTAACATTTATCTTTAGTCCTACTTCTACTTTCATCTGCTAACTCCTGCAACATTTCCTGCAGCTCTGAAGCATTATTTGCAAAAACAACTACATCATCTGCAAAATCTAAATGACTTAAATACTCTCCATTTACTTTCATTCCTTTAGTTTCCCATTTTAATCCACAAAATACTTCTTGCAGCACTGCTGTAAAAAGTTTTGGAGATATGGAGTCACCGTGCCTTACACCTTTCTCAATGTTGATTTTTCCAGTATCATTATGTAATCTAATTGTTGCTGTTGCATTTTTATAAATATTCTTTAAAATATGACAATATCCTGGATCTATACCTTGATGATCTTTAATCACTGAAGAAATGTGTATAGAATCAAATGCCTTTTCATAATCTACAAATCCAAAACATAATGACAACTCATCATATTCATTTGTCCTTTCTATGACTTCTCTCAATACCTGGATATGATCTATTGTACTAAAACCACTTTTAAATCCAGCTTGTTCTCTTGGTTGGTGGAAATCCAAAGTTCTCTGTAGACGAGTTGTAATTATCTTGGTAAAATTTTATCTAAAACTGATAAAAGGCTGATAGGTCTGTAATTTCTAATATCTTCTTTATCACCTTTTTTAAATATTAATATTATTACTGCATTCTTCCAATCTTCCGGTACATCTTTATCATTTAGATATTTGGTATATAACTTTGCTAAAATTGTTTCTATTTCTTCACCTCCTTCTTTTAATATATCAATTATAATTCCATCATTTCCTGGAGCCTTTTTTTTCTTCATACATTTAATTGCATATCTCACTTCTTCATTTAAAATTCTGGGCAATTCGAAAGATGTAATAGATATAGGAGGTACTTGTTCTTTATTACTATATAATTCTTGATAAAAATCTTCTACCAATTTCATAATGTCATCTCTCTTTTTAGTAATAATTCCATCTTTTTTTCTTATTGCAGATATAAATTTCCTACCAATACCAAAATTTTGTTTAACATTCTTGAGACTTTTATTTTCTTCTACAGCTTTCCTTGCTATTTCACAGTTATACTTTCTTATATCATTTTCAACTCTTTTCCGTACCATTTTACAAAATTCGAGATATTCAATTCTTTTTAATACATCATTTTTGTATATCTTCATATTCCTTCTTTTCTTCATAAATTCTCTAGTCTCAGTAGAAATTTTATTAGTCAATTGCTGCTTTTTTCTACCAGCTACCTTTGTTGCAGTTTTTAAAAGTGTATCAGTTATTTTCATATTAATTTCATTCAAATCTGAATCATGTTCAAAATCTCCTAACACTTGAAACCTATTTGTAAGTTCTAATTTAAATTCATTAGAATGTTTCTGAAGATTAGGAATATCAACTGTAAATAATGTTTTTCTCAATAATTTTTGTCTCTCTAGTTTTACATTAACACGTAACTTACACCTTACTAATCGATGATCAATTCCTGTGTTAAATTTATTAAGAACATTACAATCTTGAAATATGTATTTCCTGTTAAGTCAAAATATAATCCAATTCTGCTGTACCTTCATTTGGATGCTTCCATGTCCATTTTCTTTTAACATTTTTCTCAAAAAATGAATTCATAATATAAAGTTTTTCTTTTTCTGCAAACTCCACAAGTCTATGTCCTCTCTCATTTCTATTACCATAACCAAAATTACCTACAGCAATTTCATCTTTCATTTGTCTACCAATTCTAGCCTTAAAGTCTCCCATAACAATTTTAAAATGTTGTTTACTCTGATCAAAAGCCTTTTGTACATCCATATAAAAATCTTCTACTACTTCATCACTATGAGAACTTGTTGGGGCATAAACCTGAATTATCTGCATTTGGTATATGCTATTAAGTTGTATAACTAATCTTGCAACTCTGTCCGATACACCATCAATTTCCACAATATTGTTCTTCCACTTTTTATTTATAATGAATCCTACTCTACTTTGTATTTCCAATATGTGTGCCTTTATAATAGAGTATATGTCCACTTTTTAAATCAATTGTTTCTTCTCCTTTTCTTCTAACTTCACAAAGTCCAATAATGTCCCATTTAATATAAGACAATTCTTCTTCTAATTCTTGCAATCTTCCTTCACTTGAAAGTGATCTGCAGTTGTAAGTACCTAAATAAAAAGTTGTCATCAAATGGCAGCCTGGGTCCACAATCAGGGGATTCATAGCACCCTCCGCCTTCGGCCACCAACCGCTGCCTTGGTTGGTGACTTTACAACCTCCTGGGAATAAGGGCCATGCTTTATTTTTGTCTGTCATAATTGTATATATGTATTGGAAAAATATTTATCATTTACACAAACATTCATTCTGCCTTATCAGGCACTGAGAAGAAAGACCACGGTGTTTCTTGATCTTAAACTCAGAGGTAAAAAGCCAATAAACTTACCACGCTGGCTAATGCATGTTGGTGAGCATCCCATCCATGTTCATATACTATATGAATAATCACATAGTAATAACAGCTGCAACGACAAGAACGTATGGAGTGGACATTAGGAATTTGCCCTGCTCGGTTTCTTTAAGGCCTCCAAGAGGAATCAAAGGGTCTCCTTTCAGTTAATAGCAAACTCCTTTCTACAGCCCGTTGAGTTATTATATGTCCTCATAAGTATAGAGGATTTGAACTCAGATTTTCAAGCACCCTTCAACTATCCACACTATCTCATACAACTGATACACATGACCACACACATGTAGAAAAGATTAATAATCACCAATATATGTATTTCATGCTAAAACAGCACTCATCAGTTGGTCCAGACTATCATCTCTCACACATATATATAATCAATGCTCAGTTTATATTAAGGTAGCAAATCTTCATACATTAACTGAGCATTGATTATATATATGTGTGAGAGATGATAGTCTGGACCAACTGATGAGTGCTGGTTTAGCATGAAAGTGATTATTAATCTTTTCTACATGTGTGTGGTCATGTGTATCAGTTGTATGAGATAGTGTGGATAGTTGAAGGGTGCTTAAAAATCTGAGTTCAAATCCTCTATACTTACAATTAAGCTCCCAGGTTTGTGAAGAGTGCCTGGTTTCAAATATTTATATGTCCTTATGTATAATTAAAAAAACAATATGTTAGTCTTTAACTGAGTTAAGAAGTTTATATCTGAGTCAAGGATAATCTCTATTCAATAAATGATTATCTAATAATTACTAATGTATTTATCTGAAGTGATTGGTGTCAAAGTTGTAAATGCAAAAATTTGACCCTTCTAAATCTAACTATTTTGAACTTATTTAATATATGTTTGTTTATAGCAATTGTAAAATATAAAATTAGAGATATACTCGTGCATATATATATATTGTTCCGTTTACCGTATTACTAGACCACTATACGCCCCAAATGTATATTTGAGCGTGAGTTGATCAAACTGTATCAAGGAAAAAAAAGAAAGTTGTATTTCTATTCTTAACACAGCTATTTTTCCTGATCAACTCCAGCCTATTAATTGTTACGAATTTGTGCTATTGACAAAAATCAACTTTTAATTTTATTTACTATGGGCGCCAGGACTCCTAAGAATCCGCTGAAATATGTCGCCAACACCACTCGCAAGTTGTAAGACAAAGAAAAATAAAAAGATTCTTTTATAATATATATTTTTTTTTAAGGGACGGTAATTCTACCGTAATGAGAATCAATGATTTTTTTACGATTATTAGCCCTGGCGTATTGAAACATATTGGCAAAGGTAACTTACGTTTAAATCTTATTTCACTAAAAACAAATTTAATAATAAAAAATAATAATTACGCACAATAAAAGAAAAGGTTGATAAAAGTATAATCTCTTTTATTCTAACCAACTAAAATATTTATCAGTTAAACAGCTATTTAATACTTTGGAGAGAACACATTTAATTCAGGTGGGAAATACTCAGAAAATATAAATATCATTTAAAATAAACAAAAAGTTCTTGGTTAAATAAGAGTCTCTCATATAGAAAATTAAAGTCACTATCAGGATTCTTTATACGTATATTTTTACGAGTAGTTTTTTTTATAGTTAACTGTCACAATCAGGATAATTACTCTTACCGGTAAGTTTCATGAATTCATTAGTAGATAACTATGCATAGTTTTTTGGTAATAATGAGCTCGGCCTTTTGGTTCTTGCTTGTTCTTGCGGTCCATTTCCCCAGTCGGTCACGAAGGCTTTTCCTGGTGTACATCATTAGGTCCGATGTTTTCAGGAGCTCCGGTTCACTGCGCCATGCCGAATTCCTTCAGCGACGAGCGATCTTGGATATATTAAATGTTATCCAAGACCAACTAGAGAAACAAAACGAACAAGACGTTCCCTACACGGATCGCTCTTCCGATCTCCAGTTTTCAGGACTTCTGCGCATGCTCGTACCATGCCTTTTTAATTTTATCCAGTCTTTAAAAATTTTATGTACTAAAGTCTTTATTTTCTTCAAGTTTTCGGCCATCTTTAATTAATTTGAGTATTTCTACTTTCAGCTTATCTTTTTTTCTTACTTTTGGAATTCTTTTGTTCTCTCCAATTACTGTTATTACTAATCACATAAAAAAAATACCAAAAGAATAATTTAACTTTCATTGTACGTTTTTAACAAAAATTATACTAATCAAAAAAAAATCTAAATTTACTTTTTTTTAGCTTTTACCAAAATGCCAATATACTTGTAACGTATATAAATAAACGTCACAATATATATATATCATCAACCATTATCAATCCACTGCAGGATGAAGGTCTCTCCAAGTTTAATCCATCTTCTCTGATCTTTAGCTTCTCTTCTCCACAACACCCCTGCACATTTTCTTATTTCATCCATCCATCTCACATGTGGTCTCTTTCTGGGTCTTTTACAATCTCTTGGAATCCAGTTTAAAATTTCAATTGTCCATCTATTATCATTTCTTCTAGCAATATGTCCAGCCCAACTCCATTTCAATCTTTTAATTTTTTCAATAAGGTCAGTAACACCTGTTTATTGTCTTACCCATACATTGCGTTTTCGATCTCTTCTTGTTACTCCCAACATACATCTCTCCATACTCCTTTGAGTGGTCTGAAGTCTCTGTATTGCTCTTCTATTAAGTGTCCAAGTCTCACATCCATAAGTAAGAACTGGTAAAACACATTTGTTAAAAACCATCCTTTTCAAACACATAGGCATATTTCCTTTTAGTATCAAGTTATTTATACCAAAAGCACTCCAACCAAGTTTAATTCTATGATTAATTTCCTCCATTATGTTTCCATCTGTATTAATAATCTGACCTAGGTATTTGTAACTGTTAACTTCTTCTAATTCTTTATAATCAATCTTTATTTTCATATTTTGAGCAAATCGATTAAACATTACTTTAGTCTTTTTAACATTTATCTTTAGTCCTACTTTTCTACTTTCATCTGCTAACTCCTGCACCATTTCCTGCAGCTCTGAAGCATTATTTGCAAAAACAACTACATCATCTGCGAAATATAAATGACTTAAATACTCTCCATTTACTTTCACTCCTTTAGTTTCCCATTTTAATCCACAAAATACTTCTTGCAGCACTGCTGTAAGGAGTTTTGGAGATATGGAGTCACCTTGTCTTACACCTTTCTCAATGTTGATTTTTCCAGTATCATTATGTAATCTAATTGTTGCTGTTGCATTTTTATAAATATTCTTTAAAATATGACAATATCCTGGATCTATACCTTGATGATCCAATGCTTTAATCACTGAAGAAATGCGTATAGAATCGAATGCTTTTCATAATCTACAAATCCAAAAACATAATGACAACTCATATATATATATATAAGAATTGTGTGTAACCTCTGCATGATTTAACAGAGGAGTCATGTTGGTGGAGAAACAGATTTGTCCAGGGAGAGAGGAAATAAAACTAACAAATTGTTAATAAAATGTTTTGAATTTAAAAATACAGATGTCACATATTCAATATAATTACATTTATAAAATACATTAAATTTATTATATCATTTCAAACATTATTAGTCCACTTCAGAATGTTTTCTCCAAGTTTAATCCAGTGTTCCAATATCTAGCCCTATATTCTCCACATTATACCAGCAAATTTTCTTATTTCTTAATCCATCTCACATGTGGTCTCTTTCTACATCTTTTATAACTTTCCTGGCACCCAATTTAAAACTTCAACTGGCTGTCTATTATCTCTTTTAGATATATGTCCATTCCAACACCATTTCAGGTTATTAATTTTTTCAACAACATCAGTGATACCTGTTTGTACCCTCACACATGCATTTCATTTTAGATCTCTTCTTGTTACTCCTAACATTCATCTCTTTATCACTGAGAGTTCTGAAGTCTCTGAATTTATCTTCTATTGAGTACCCAAATCTCAGATCTATAACGGGTTAAACACATCTATTGAAAGTCTTCCTTTTCAAATATATAAGCACAATTCCTTTTACTATTAAAATTATTTCTACCAAAAGCACTCCATCCAAGTTTAATTCTATGGTTAATTTCATCCACTATGTTTCTATTTACATTGATAATCTGATAAGATATTTGTAGTTCTTAACTTCTTCTAATTGATCATTATCACTCTTTATTTTCTTCTGAAAAAATCCATTGAACATTGCTATTGCTTTATCTTTAATCATACGTTCTTAGTTTTATGTGATAACTCTTGCAATATTTCCTAGAGCTCTGAAGTATTAATTTCAAAAATAACCACATTATTTGCAAAATCTAGATGACTTCTTTCCATTTTAATCCACAAACACTTCTTGTATATCTGCAGTAAAAAGTTTTGAAGAATTGGAATCACCTTGTTTTAACTCGTTTAATATTCATCTTTTAGTATCACCAAGTAATGTAATCAATAACCTGGATTTATATCTTGGTATTCTAAGTTTCACTCACAGTGAAAACACTTGTAGAATCAACTACTTTTCAAAATCTAAAATCCAAAACATAATGGCAATTCATTTTTTCTATAACTTTTTTCAATATTTATATGTGATCCACTATAGTTCTGCAATCTTTATACCTTTTCTTAAATAACAATATTACTCTTTCGATCAATTAGCACATCTTCATTATTTAAACATTTGGGATATAGTTTTTCAACAGTTTTCTATTTTTTTTTGTTAGTTGTTTTTAAAGATGACAATAATAATTTCATCATTTTCTGAAGCTTTTTCTCACTTCATAGATTTAATTTCGTGCCTCTCCTCTTCATTTAAAATATGCTGCAATTAAGATGAATAATTATAGGGGATGCTTTGTCTTTTTACAGCTTACTGCTATATAATTCTTTGTAGAATTGTTTCACTCATTTTATTTGTCATCTTTCTTTATAGGTAACAGCCCCCATCGTTTCTTTTTATTGCTTGAAAAAGTTCCATCCAATACAAAAATGTTGCCTTACACTTTTGAAATTTTTATTCCCTTATTGAGCTTTCTTTGCCAAATCACAATTATATTTTCTTATATCTTAAAACCTTTTTTCTAGCATTTTAAAAAATTCTGGATATTCTTTTCTTCATAATGGATCATTGTTAAATATTTCCATATTCGTCTTTTTTCATATATTTTTTATTCCTGCTTTTTTTGTACCATTTATCTTTCTTCCAGCGCTCAGCAAAGAATTAGTTAAAACATCAAAACAAAAGATACCATTGTAGTCAAGCGTTGGTGACCTTGTGGTTAGCATAGCTGCCTTCCAAGCAGCTGGCCTGGATTCGCTTCCCAGTCAATGCTTTGACATATGAAAGAAAAAAAAAGATACCTTGTATGATAAAAATATAACACTTCACTGTACATTTTATTTAGAAAAGTAAATGATCCAATGACATTTTTTAATTATTTTAAATTTTTGAATACACAGTAAAAATATGTAAATAAATTATTATAAAGCACTGAAAATCTTGAAATTATTAGATGGAAGTCGAAGTCCGATAACGTATGAGTGTACAGAGATTTATAATATTTTAAGTAATATCGCATTATTGAAATTCGACATCCCATCTAATAATTTCAAGTAAACATATGTGGGAATGTGTTCTCTCAATTATTATTAATAAGTTTGTCATTGATGTTATAATTTTAATTTTGTTTATATTATAATCTTAATTTCTATCGCATTATATATATATGTATGCATATTAAAAAAAACTGAACACTTGCAGTTTCATAAAATAATACATATTAGAATCAAAGTCAACAAAATGCGATATACAATTTATATGATGGGGTTGGCGGTGGGATGGAGGTGGAATAAAATATAGCAGATGTCATGGATCCACTGTATATAATAAAACTTCCACCACTCATTCTTAAAACATCTGAATAAAGGCAATAGAAAAAAACAAGAACTGCATCCTAAATAAGTTTAATATAAAACAGAGTTGGAAGATTTTATAAGAAAGAGAAAATTTAATCCAAAAATCCATAATTAAAGTTAGATTAAAAACAATTTGGTGATATGAGATACACTAAGTAAAAAAGTAATTAGCTGTTTCTAATAAAGCAGGCTAAATTTATAAAATGAAAAATATCATAGGAATATGAGATAATTCCAAAGATTGAGATGTTTATTGAACATTTTTAAAAGATTGTATCACTACCAGTCATTTTAGCTAATGAGTATGATCACTGAAACTCCAATGACAAAAGATAAAGTAATAAAGATAGTAGTAATAATATAATACACTAAGGATGCTTTTTGCAAACCAATCTGTAGACTACAAACATTTAAATATAAAGCACCCTGGTTTATTATTCTGCTTGCACGATGTTTTACAGATGTTGTCTTTTTAACTTCTGCAGAAATCATTTCTTTCTCAAAGGCTTCCACACAATGTATACTTGTAGCTCTCCAAAGTATTCTATTCTCTGTTCATATCTTCGCAATGGGAACAAGTGACGTTGCACTTCATTAGAATGTCTTCGAAATAATATTTATAATCTAGATTGGGTCTACATCATCCATGCTCATGTTCATTATAAAATCCCCTTTTAGGAGGTCTTTTATTCATTTTAAGTGCCCAATCCACCGCACTCTATAATATCATATCCAGAAAGTTGAAGAATATCTTGATTAATTAGTTTTATGGTCCTGTCATTGTATTTTTAAAAATTTAAGGAGAATTTTTCGACATCTATGTCCGGATTTTTAACAAACTTCAATCGTGTCCTCAAAAGAAGAAATCTGAATAGAACATAAATCAATAAAAGAGACCATCAAAGCACAGAAGTTTAGTATAAATATTAATAGAGTAAGGTTAAATATTCATAATTCAATAAATATAAATGTGTTAGTTTTTCTGTTAGAGGTTTTTTTTTTATTTATTTAATAAACTTGATTTGGGTTTTTGAATTTTGCATTTTTTTAGTTATTAATCTTCTTTTTTATTATTATCTCCTATATAATTTAAGATAAGTGAGAATTCTTGTAAGTATATATAGCATGTATTTTTTTTTAACATATCAAACGTATGTGTGCGTAAACAGCTAACATCTATCGCATTATTACTCTTAACTTAGTCAGATCGCTCATTTACCGTATATATTTAAACCAATTAAAAAATATTTTGTCAATAAAATATAAAGGCAGCATTATATATATAAAATTAATTAATTAAAAAAATTAGTTTTATTTAAAATGTATTTCTTGTTTTATTTTTAAAATATGTTTATGAACAAATCGTTTTATTTTTTTTTTTTTTGTACAAGTTTTAAATATTTGTTACTTTAGTAGATTTTTTTTTTTTTTGCAATTAGGCGATTATTTTCATTGTTTATTAGTAATTAGTTAAATGTAATATCTAGGTAAAACAGTAGATGCTTATACATAAAATATACTTTTGTACGTATTTGTTTCAATTCGATTGTTATAAACGTATTCTAAAACTGCATCTTTCGATTTTTTTTAACATTATAATACTGTACTAATTTTGTACTATTTATAAATTGGTCGTAGATAAAAATTTAAAAATATCATAAAGAACAGCGTCTTCTAAACGTTACATAATTAAAAGCTTTACGACTATCATTTATTTTTCATACTATTTTTATAACTTCTTTGACGACTCGTAAAACATCCTCATTTGGTATTGCTTTAGTAAAAAAATAAATGGTTGGTTGTTCCGGAGGTCATGTGACGTTCAAGCATTCTAGCGGGAGATTGAGTATTTAACACTTCATTCAACGAAATTAAATCGATTTTTTTTTTTTTTTTAGTGTGACCGTGTTATAATAATTTTAAAGGTTATTTTTTCTTTTGATGTTACCGAAAAGTGTTAACAAATACTGGATTGCAATTTTCTGAACATTTTGACCACCCAGGGGTATCAGAGCAAACCCCTCTCAGGTATCAAACTAATTTAAGTATTTTATTATATTTAAACGCAGTTTATATATAACACACATATTTTGAAAACTCGTAGCAGTTAATTGTAATAAAAATAAACAAAGTATATAAAGAGATTTATTACAGTTTTAGATTATTAGAATAGGAGAAATAATTATTATTTAAATATATATAAATTTCACATTTGCTTTTTTAAAAAAAAAAAACTATTAGTTTTTAAATAATGTTTTAAAAGGAATATCAACAACAAAAAGAAAAAAGGAGGGGGGAGGCGAACACATGGAGAGTTGTGCTATTTAAAGTGATTGCTTATGGAGGTCATCAACTAAAGTAACTACATAAAGCCAAACCAATATAACTCGTGAGATTTATTTTAATAAATAAAAACTAAACAAAGAATTTATTTAAATAAATTGCTTACTCTGTGTGTGTCAACTAGATTGTTTTAATTAAAAACTTAATTAATTATATATAAGACAAGATCAATGATAGTCATATTTTATTGATAGTTAAATTAGTTACAACAATATATAGAATCGGAAACTGTTGCTTCTCGTTTAGTCTGAAAAAAAAAAAGGTCTGTAAATGAAATATAAGTGAGCTTTGTCTGCCTGATACATTTTTTTCTTTATTAAAAAATATACATTGGTGGTCGAGGGGTCAGCGACAGCTGTTTTACAAGCAGTTGTCCCGGGTTAGCGGGTTCGCTTCCCGGCTGATGCTATGACACATGAGAAAAAATATATATACTAACACTTTGACTGCTATATGCCCTGTTACATTGCCTTCCTCTCCATGAAACAAAAAGAAAAAATATTTTGATGAAACTTCTTAGATTTATTTTATCCATTTCTCATTAGTTTTTATTATTGTGTTTAATTAAATTCTATTTTTTTTTTTTTTTAAGTGTCATAGCATCGGCCGGGACGCGAATCCGCAACCCGGGCAACTGCCTGCAAGTGCAAGGCAGTCGCGCTGACCTCTCGACCACCAATGCAAGATTATTTGTGGCAAGTTTTCAAATTTTTGGCTTTGTACAAATTTTTTATCCAAATATTTGCCTTAATCACAATTAAATTTTTGTATGCATGAATAATTTTAAATTATTCTTCAAGTAGTGTTTGCTGACTTGTGGGATATAAATACATAATTGCCAAAATTGAATACACCTTGAAAAAATATTACGAATTGATAATAAAATTGTTTTACACATGGAAACATTTGTTATTGGTGTTATTGAGATATATTCATGTCTCGCTTTTAAACTGAATTGTTAATTTTCATTATTCTTTATTGAATGCTTTTAGCTTTACTGCTAATTGATGCTATATCTGTGTTATATGTGTTATTGCTTTTCTTGTCTGTTATTTGGGATTTTTTAATTTCTATCCTATTGTTTTTATGATTCATTTTGTAGATCATGCATTACTACTACTTTACAATTATTATCCCACTTGTTTTTTATATTTGTGAGTTCTGAGTATCATCCATATCTATGGTTCTGAGAAGTTCAGTCATTTGGTCTATTGTGCACTAAACACAGCTTGTTCAATATTTTTGGGTAAGTTATGCCTAACTATGAATAATTCATCTTTCCATACCTAGTGGTGGAATATTGATATTTTCTCTTTTTTTTCCCAGCATAACTTTATTGATTCTTATTGAGGCAGATGTTTCTATTAATTTATATAATTGAAGGAGAATCCATGAATATGGATATATTTATTCCATATTCCTATTTCTCTCTCCCTGTTCATAATCCCATGGAGTTTTATGAACATAATTTTGAATTTTTTTCTGCAATTCTGATATAACAACTTCTCAAATTTTGTCATTCCATTTATTGATAGTGATGCCATGATGGTTTCATTTCCATTGAAGATTGTGTAAGATCTTCCAAATCTTCTTTTAACTTTTTTATATATTTTTTATCTTGATTTTTATTCACATTTAAATCAAGAGGTCATATTTAAACTACTTAGTTTTTAAAACTCAACTCTTAGTAAGTTTTCTGATTATTTTTTTACATTTAGCTACCTTCTGGAAGCATGTGTATCTTTTATTTTTTGATGTCATTTATTTAATTTCCCCAATACTTCTTCATATTATATATTTCACTTTAGAATTTTACATTTCTGATTTATAGCACCCACCATTGCTCCCCATTTCTGTGTATCTCTTTCACTCTTTTCCTCTATTATTTGCATATTTTTACCAGTCATCTTTTAATGACAAGTATATTAATTTTGTATGTTTTGTTTAACATGATTTTACATCTCTTTCAAAATTCATATTTAAACTTTATATTTTGTCCTTCATATACTTCTGCCACTCTTTTATTTCCATTTGTAGATCTATTTTTTCTCCTCACTTTTTATTTTTATATTTTCCAATTTCTTTTTCTATCTTGTTCTATATACTTTCAAACTTTTGGATGTTCGTTTTATCCAGCTTCACTTTTAAATTTCTGATCCCCTTTTTGTTTCTTTTTTTTCTTTTATACATTCTTTTACACTCAAATTATTTTTCAAACCACTAAAACATTACATGATTATCATTTCTTATGCATACACAAGCTGTTAAAACAATAGCAAACTCTTAACACAGTAATGTTATTCAGTACAAGCCTTAACAATTAATGGATGCAAGAAGGGTTGTGCATAAAATCCCTATCTAGTCCCTACTATTCAATATCTCCAGATTAGTTTCTAGATTGTGATTTTTGTCAGTAAAGAGCTTTGAATGTGAGAACCCTGAATCTAAATCTTAGAATCTAATGCAACCATCCAGTAGCCATCTTTTGCCTATTTAGTTAATGATAAAACTATGAACCCAAGATTAAAAAACAAAAAACTCATTCACTTGCATAGTATACAGATCTGAATCCAGTTCAGTGTTTATATATTTTGGTATCTTTGGTTTTTTTAAAACCACAGTCACCTGCCATCCTATGGGGAGGATTGGCTTAAAACATTACAAGATCACACACCATTTCCTATGCTAACACAAACTGTTAAAACAGTAGCAAACTCTAGATACAATAGTATTATCCTGTGCAAGCTTAATGGATACAAAAAGATGTGTGCATAAAATCCTTATTTTACAATATGTTATGAATATGAAGCCATGGAGCTTTGAAAACGTTAAGCATAAATAAATATTAACAAATATATCTTCTCTAACAAGCATAAAAGCGCATAATTTTTGGGAATATGTTGGTAAATAATAAAATGTATTAATCAAAACTTTTAGTAAACAAGCAATAGATAGGGATTTTATGCCCAAGCCTTCTGGCATCCATTGATTACTCTGGTTAGCTCAAGGTGGCACTATTATATGGAGAGTTTTTGCCTATTTACTAACAGTTATGTGCTAGCATGAGATGGTGATCATGTGATGTTTAGTAATCAAAACTTTTATTGAATTTTTAAACTATAAGACCCATCAAAAAATTTAACAGTACCCCCCCCCCCAACTATTTTCATATTACTGTAATATATTGACTTTTATAGCCATAGGATAATGTAATTAAGTTCAATTTATGTATTTTGCTGTGTGTTCTATTTTTATTTTTGAATGCTTTCATTTAGATTTGATGTAAAATAAGCTAAGCATATCTAATATTTACATGCTGCCATTTCATTACTATTGTGATATTGTTAAAAGTAAGCCATCTTTAATCTCTAAATGCCAAATTAAATCAGACTAGTATTTAAGTTCTTGTTTTTATTTGCAACAACGATAATATAAATAAATGTTTAAAACTATCAAAAATTTAAAAAGTAGGTGGTCCATTCTAGCTGTTGTGTTTATTGATTTATGGGCATTATTTTTATTTAGCTTTTGGGTTTTGTTATTTCCATTTAAATTTTGTATATGTTAAGGTATATATACTTAATCTTTATACTGTAGAAACTGACATTTCATTAATATTATGAGGTTGTCAAAGGTAAGATACTACTTTTACCCTCTAAAAAGTTCAATTGTAATTTTAGAACCATTTATAACATATTTGAATCAACTAATATACAAGTTCTATGTAACTGAATACTTAATACCACCAAAAGCTTACAGAATAGTGATCCATTCTAATCTTTGCATTTATTAAAGAATGAATGCTTTTTATATGTGTCTTTTAGCAGTATTATTTCTTCAGCTTAAATTTCATATACATTGAGATGTGCATATTTAGTATTTACATTTATAAAAGTGACCTTTCATTAATATTAAGATCGTTAAAAATAACTGTCTTTATACTATGCCTTATTTAAATTACGCTAATACACAAGATCCACTTTGTCTTTACAACTTCAATAAATAATATTTATTTTATATAAAGCACAGATAGTTAGTTGAAATTAAATTGAAAGGCTGCAAACCTTTTGAGCTTATTGTAATACTTATCTGACAGCCAATCAGATGTTATGATGGCTGTCTGAATGATCAAACTGTAAACACAAGACAGAGAATTTTACAAAAAAATGGCAGTTCACCCTTTTCTTTACTTGTTTTTCTATATATCTAAGCCAGTCTGAAATATTTAGGTTTGAAAGCATGAAGCTTTAAATATCTTCACATTTAACTCACTGAGTCTAAATTGCAAACATATAGTGTGAAATCCTACGATTTACTACACAATAGTTTTTAGATGTTATAACTTGCAGTAACGTATGTAAATAATATTTATTTTATATAAAGTGCAAATAGTTAATTGAAATTAAATTGAAAGGCTGCAAACCTTTTGCGCTTATTATAATACTTATCTGACAGCCAAACAGATGTTATGATGGATTAGATATATAGAAAGACAAGTAAAAAAAAGGGTGGACCACCCTTTTCTTGTAAAAATTCTCTGTCTTGTGTTTACAATTTGATCATTCAGACAGCCATCATAACATCTGATTGGCTGTTAGATAAGTTTTATAATAAGCATGAAAGGTTTGCAGCCTTTCAATTTAATTTCAACTAACTATCTGCACTTTATATAAAATAAATATTATTTACATATGTTACTGCAAGTTATCACATCTAAAAACTACTGTGTAGTAAATTGTAGGATTTTTTGCTGTATGTTTGTAATTTAGACTCGGTGAGTTAAATGTGAAGATATTTAAAGCTTCATGCTTTCAAACCTAAATACTTGAGACTGGCTTAGATATATAGAAAGACAAGTAAAGAAAAGGATGGACCACCCTTTTCTTGTAAAATTCTCTGTCTTGAGTTTATGGTTTGATCATTCAGACAGCCATTATAACATCTGATTGGCTATCAGATAAATATAATAAGCATGAAAGGTTTGCAGTCTTTCAATTTAATTTCAACTTCAATAAATGAATATTTTCTTTGCATTCATTGATATATGAGTAATACTTATATTTAACTTTTGGGAGTTGGTTACTTCCATTTATATATATATGATAAACAAAAATGCAAGTTAAAAAACTTGCTAACGCTTGTATTTATGTCCACAGATGGCGTTCTACCAAAAACGCCAATCAAGCGTATGTTTTGTTTACATAAACGTCAGAGTAGTTAGTATTCACTATCTCTAACTATAATTCCACTTTCAGATCATGATTTCAAGCTATTTGCTATCATCAGTGAAAGACAGGAATAAAGAAACTAGATCTAAATACAAACTCTGAGCGTTTATGAAACAATTTCTATTCAGCTTGCAAGCGTGAATTTTTTAGACATGTAATGTCTTCAAACTCAGCATAGCAAACCAGATAGCTATATGGGTCTGATCTCAGTTCAGCATCACCACATAGTAGAAGCCTCTGCAATCTATATCATTGCAAGAAAGACCTCAAAGGTACATTTATGATAAACAAAAATGCAAGTTAAAAAACTTGCTAACACTTGTATTTATGTCCACAGATGGCGTTCTACCAAAAACGCCAATCAAGCATATGTTTTGTTTACATAAACGTAAGAGTAGTTAGTATTCACTATCTCTAACTATAATTCCACTTTCAGATCATGATTTCAAGCTATTTGCTATCGTCAGTGAAAGACAGGAATAAAGAAACTAGATCTAAATACAAACTCTGAGCGTTTATGAAACAATTTCTATTCAGCTTGCAAGCGTGAATTTTTTAGACACGTAATGTCTTCAAACTCAGCATAGCAAACCAGATAGCTATATGGGTCTGATCTCAGTTCAGCATCACCACATAGTAGAAGCCTCTGCAATCTATATCATTGCAAGAAAGACCTCAAAATATATATTTATATATTAATTCTAATATTCTCATGGATAAATGATGAATTCATAGTATTATTTCCAGGAGCTTCCAGGTGGTAAAAATATAAAGTACAATAACAAGTACTTTCTCCAGATCTGCTTCTTTCTCAAATCATATTTGTGTATAAAGGAATCAGACAACTTCTAACAGCTAACAATGATTGTGTTCATACATCAACAAACTTTTAGAAGAATAGTCCTTTTTCTAAACATTTCACTAGTAGCGGACGGTTTCTGCTCCCATTTAATTAACATATATATTTTAGGCTAAACATATTTAGTGCTTGAGATATATATATATATGATGGAGAGAGGTATTTATATATATGGATAATTGATTTATAGTATATATTTCATGAATAATGGTTTTTCTTTATTTTTTTCAGATTTTTAATGGGTAAAATTTTAGAATGGTTTGATGTACAAAAAATCCTTTGCCAGTAAGTTATTAATACTTTTTTTTTTATTATAAACAATGATTAGTTTTGTAAAGCATGAATGATTAAGAAATAAGATGTATCAGAAGCAAGAAAATTCCCAGAGCCGATTGCTAGCCTTCTTGAATGGGATTTACTTATATTATGTTCTTTCAACTAATAGCTTGGAATATTCGAACAGTCAAAGATTTTAAACCAACTATCGCATATAGTTTAGTTAGTCTGACACAAACATATTGAATGAATGCTTTAATGTCTTTAGATATCTAATTTTTTCTCAAAAGGTGAGCATATACCAAAACCAAAGCTGACCAGAGTTATATTTAATATCATCTTCTGTTTAGGGTTAGTTGAGATGAGAGAAGATGTCGTTGTTTACTCAGATACTGTGAGTTACACAATAATTAGGGAGTAAAGATTTGATTATGTAATTATATCATATTTATACAGAGTGTATACATTTTAATTATTATCTTACTTATAATTAATCATTTATAAAGCACATACTCATTACGTAAGTAATATATATTAAGGCTATAACCTCAAAACTATGCACCTAGATACAATAGTAAGGACCTCTACAAATCTTACCATAGGATTAATGACTTTAAAAGACAAGAGCAGTCACTCTTATCTTCAACCTATTTTCTAATTATATAAGTGAATCTAAAGCATTTTGATTTGGGAGCGTGAAGTTATTAACTACTTCATTAATTAGGTCCACAATTTCTAGACAAACTAACATACACAAAATCTTTCAATTTACAATAAGTAGGTATGAAGTTCTTATAATTAGAAATTTTTAAAACAATTTAAAGTTGTAATTAATAATTTATCAAGTGCATACTCATTATGCAAGTAATATATATTAAGGCTATAACCACAAGACTATGCACCTAGATATGACAGTAGGGATCTCTACAAATCTTAACACAAGATTAACAACCTTAAAAGACAAGAGCAGCCACTCTTATCTTTGACCTATTTTCTAATTATGTAGGTGAAACTAAAGCATTTTGATTTGAGAGCATGAAGCTCCTAACTACTTCACTGATTAAGTCCACAATTTCTATACAAACTAATGTATGTGAAATCTTTCGATTTATAAATCAGTGTGACACTCTTATAATTAGGAATCTTTTAAAAGAATTTAAAGTTGTAATTAATAATTTATAAAACACATACTATATAATTAGAAAATAGGTCGAAGATAAGAGTGGCTGCTCGTCTTTTAAATTCATTAATCTTGTGTTAAGATTTGTAGAGGTCCCTACTGTTGCCCTAGGTGCATAGTCTTAGAGTTATAGTCTTAATATATATTACTTACATAATGAGTAGGCACTTTATAAATTATTGATTACAACTTTAAATTGTTTTAAAAGATTTCTAATTATAAGAGCTTCCCACTGACTCACTGTAAATCGAAAGATTTCACATACGATAGTTTGTATAGAAATTGTGGACTTAATCAGTGAAGTAGTTAATAGCTTCACACTCTCAAATCAAAATGCTTTAGATTCACCTATATAATTAGAAAGTAGTTCAAAGATAAGAGTGGCCACTCTTGTCTTTTAAAGTCATTAATCTTGTGTTAAGATTTGTAGAGGTCTCTACTGTTGTGCCTAGTGCATAGTCTTGGGATTATATCTTACTTATAGTAAAATATGAACTTTTGAATTCAAATAATTTGCATAAATCCATAAATAAATTATTGTTGTTAAATATATAGCCTTAATAATAATAAAATAGTAATAAAATAATAGTAATAATAATAATAAACAGCCATTTCACCTCAAAAAAAAAAAACAAGAAAGAAATGAAAAGAAGGGAGAAAAATATAGAAATGAAGTTTATGGTGACTATACAAACCAACCTAGGAACTACAAATACATTCTTATAAAGATAATACTCATCCATTATTTTGTTTACTTGATATTATAAAATGTCTTTTAATTTACTGAAAGATTTCAACACTAGGTCTAATTGTAATTCTGCAACATATTCTATTCTGTGCCATAATTTCCCAATGGAAGCAAATTAACATCACAATTTTTTAGAATGTATTTGAGATAATCCTTATAACATAGATGGAATCTGCTTGTTTTATGAAAACTATGCTCATATTTATTATAAAACATTCTTTTAGAAAGTCTTTCATTATTCATGCATTTTACATGACAATTCCAATGAAGGTATAATTTTATAATAATGTATTTAATACTATCACATTCAGCAAGGTAAAAAACATATTGATTGATTTTATGATTTTGCTATTGTATTTTTTAAAATTGTCCAGAGCATCTATAAATGAAAATTTTCTAATGTGTTTATATTATGCTGATAAGGTCTCCAAGTTTCATTTCCACACAGTTAACAACTCCTTAGCTGTTATTTACAATTAGCACCCATTGCTATTTTAATATCCCTTAATGTTATTTACAGTTTTTGGACGTAGCATTTGCCATCTCTTGGTCAATTTTAGTCGCAATTTCTTCATTTTAGGCTTAATTTATAGGAAATTTGAAATTTAAAATTGTAGTTCTAAAAACGTCCACATGTGGCATTATATTTTGAAAAAAAAAATCAATTTTTTTTGCTACCTATTGGTGTCAATTTTCTTTGCTGCCTATTGGCAAGTAGGCCAGTCTCTTTTCTCTGATTGGATGCCTGCCAAATCTGGAAATTCTGCTGTAGGCGTTTCTAAATGACAAAGTCAGAAACCAAAATGTTCTACATGTTCATAATTGATTTTGAAGTAAATAAATATATTTATTGTAATTTTTTACATTCATAAATAAGATTTTACATTACTTTATCGAAATATAAAGTTTGATTCGAAAAATTTTAAATTTTACAAGAAAAATAAGCTGGGAAAGTGACCACTCTATATTGACAGCTACAGAACTGAATAATGACACACAAATTGGTTGAAATATAATTCTTTTGTTTTACCACTGGCTATTTTTTAAACGTTTTTTCTCACATTTTTCTTCAGTTATTAACATTATTTTTAATTTTTTGTTACATTTAACCAATTTGAATATAAAATTATTCAATTTTTAGAAGCTGATTTAAAAAAATTCTGTGTATGTTAGATTAATATTTTAACAATAGAAACTGACTGGAAATGAAACTGACGAATAATAGTTCTCAGATTTTAAGTAGTGGACCAGTACAAACATTAGACAAAGCTTATATAAGTTGAAGAAAGCAGCTGAAGTTATAATTATAGTAGTTATTTCCCTGTGGTGAAATAATCTTTTAACTTGTTAAAAACAGAAGCAGCACATTGAAGTCTGGGTTTACCTCAATATTTAAGTTTACTTTTCTATTTATAAAACTGTGTAGCATTAGTAGTAGATAAACTTATATACAGAGCATCATAATATAATTCGTTAATGTAATAAAAATTCACAAGTTAAGCTTGGTATGCCACCTTAACATTAACTTTCATCTATTACATTCCAAAATCTTAGTTAAGAAATCCAACATTAAAATATGTAAACAATGCATCACTCACAATGTTTAGAGCGGACATATCTTTAAATTTATTTATATCTATTTCAAAGTATGTTTATACTTACTTATTTAAATGTTGGATTGTTACTAAAGATTTTAATAATATGTATCTTTAATTCTGCCTAATTAATATATAGAATATTAAAATAGGCTAATTTATAGCAAGTGACCATAGCATCAAATATTCACATGTTGATGTCAAGTAGGTCATTATTATAATAGTAATATATGTTTCATGGCTGTTTGGATTGTTAGCAATGTTCCGAAGTAGCTGACAAAGGAAGTTATTTTTAAAAGCAGAATGAGTTGACCAATTTTTTATGTAGTATGGAATTATAGAAAAAAAATGTATTATCTTATTTACTAACTTTTCCACTATAAAGTTACTGGTATTATGCAGTACCAATTTTAATCCCATTTGACTCTAATTGATATGATGTCAAAATGTGATGTGCACCACACTCTTCAATAAACTCTTCAAATCTCAAAAGACACAAACGTTGTATCATTATCTGTAACTGTAGTTTCTGGATAACCAGATTACACAAATATTTCTAATAATTTATATGTATCTTCCCCAGTACCTCATATTCTTTACAATTTTGTACTCTAACATCACCTGGAGTATGCATCTGTGTCTATCAGAAACAAATGACTCATAAACCATCCTGCATGGCTCATCTGCATTCTTCTCCAAGACTTTGTAAGAAGTGGTCACAGAATAACTTTCTTAATAGTATTCAGAAATATTGCTTGGCAGGAATTACGTTTTTACATATTCTTAATTTGTTTACTTATACCCAATCAACATACATATCCTTGAACCATCATCTTTACTCAAGCTTCCCCTGGATAATCTTGATGTAATAATTTTAGTATTTTTTTACAACCTGTAATAGGTATAACAACTTTATCTGCTTTAAAATACACCCTTTGCAAACAGCAAGATTTTCTCTCTGCACCCAATGCAGCATTATCAGTTGATAATTTGGACAACCTTTATTTATCCAATTTACACGTTTTTGAATCATTAGTCATTAATTGTGCATTTAGCAATAAGTCTGGTTACTTATTTCTGATTTTATTTTATGTACATAATTTACTCCTACTGCTCATCTTCATTTAAAGCCCACAAGAGGCATAATGCACACGTTATTCCTTCTTTCCAATATTTTAGTTCAAAATTATATCCTGTGTGCAGATTTACTCATTATAGCTTTCTGGGATTCAGATAATTGTTTTTTTTTGCAGATATTCTTAATAGCATTTTATGAAAATGTCTGTACAAATAATGGTAGGATTTTATATGGCCAAAGTTATTTGTTTAATTGATTATATGTTTTTTTAATCACTGGACAATGGCCTTGAAGTATAAACAATAGGCTTTGCTCCACTGACTACATTCCTAATTCATATTCTAATGCATCACAATTTTAGAGCTACTTACATATTACTGTCATACCTAATGAGCTAATAACTTTCCATTGACAGCAACATCCTTGCCAGACCCACTTTTTCCTTTTCTTTAACAAACTCTATAAGGACTGAGCTAAATGTATTTTTCATTTAAAAAACATCTCAAAAAGTCTATTGAGCTGAGATATGCCTGTAATTCTTTACAGCGTTTCAGTCTGGGTGCATGTTGTACAGTTCTAACTTTTTACAGATCAGACTTAGTTATGTGTCCTAAGAATTTTAATCCTTGAGCTACACCTATATATTTGTGGGTATTTATCTTCCACCAATACTTTCAAGGGTTCGCAATAACCAAAATGTTATCTAGATGTGGAATCATTCTATACATCTGTTAAAACACTTTGAACATCTTTGCCTAAAAGATATAAGCCTGTCAAGACTCCATAATGCATTTTATTGGAATTAAATAACTCTTTATGCATAGTCAGTGTAAGAATCTCAGGAGTTCTCTTTGACACTGGTATATGATGGAAGGCAGCTCCTAAGTCAATCTTACATGATAATCAATTTCTTTATAAAAATCTACTACTTCATCACTATGAAAACTTGTTGGGGCATAAACCTGCCATTTTTATAACTACTTCACATGAACATTTGGGACTAGGTACTTGTCCATCAGGTTTTGCCACAACTATAAAAGGAGATGTCCACTCAGAACTTGCCACATCAATGATCATATCTCTAACTTGTATAGTTTATTTTCTACCCATAAAACTTGAGCAAAAAAAACCTTCCTTGGGTTACATATACATGAGATTACATCATTGTTCAATACAATCTCTACTGGAGAGATTTTAAATGATTCATCATCAACTTGATATAGTTTTAGAAAATTCTTTTCTAACTCTTACTTTCCTGTAATGTTCTTTGTACATAGATTTTGATCTCAATGATCCAAAGCATTTCTGTTTAATTATAGGACATTTGCTGACGTTTACTACTTAGTTCTGTAAAAATAAATGTTATTTAAATTTTTTACTAGTACTCTAGTGATCCCTATAATTTTAATCAAAGTTCTATTTGCATCTTATACTTTCAAAGTGCTTTTGTTCAAACTTGGAATTATATCACAATTTTAGGTTATTTTTTTAGAATCTAAAATTAAAAATAATGACACCAGCACCACTATCAATTCCCACAACTATTTGCTTGTTAAATATTGTGACAGATAATGTTATTTGCTCTATGCTCTTAATTTTCATTGTTTTAGTCTCTTGAACTGGTTTTGTTTGTGCTGAGGTCTGATTATTAATTTGCAACCTTTATTGGTTTTGTCAGGACATTTTTGGTGGTGCCTTTTCTCTCTATTACTTTTGCAACCATATGTTTATTATTTAAAATCTTTAACAATATGACATCATTATTTTTATAACAAAAGAAAATACTTTGTTGATATTCCCAACATTATTTATTATCTCTTATTAACTTCTGACTCACATTTTGAATTTCATGCACCTCTTCTTTTACTAGTTCATAAGCTAGTCCCATTTTATGGCATTTCATATAGTAAGTCACTCATGGCTAACAATTGCTGTCTCAGCCAATCATTGCACATTGCACATGATGACTTTTCAATAGTGATTCTTCCATAGAGGTATTTTTTTGCAAAGTCTCTTGGGGTTTGATCACTCAGTATTATAATGGATGTTTAAAACACCATTACAAAGTTGAAGTGTTACAGGGCTAAACATAAATTTATAAATGTCGATTTTCTTTATAAAACTTGATAAAAAGTTTTGCTGTTTTTCTTTTTATGTTTGTACAAATATATATGTAAGTATGTGGGAAATATTTTAATACCACAGCTATATTTGTTTTTTAATTTTGAAAAAAAAAAACTAAGATTAGTTTTCTTTTTTTTTATTTATGCAAAAGTAAATTGTATAAATAAATTGCTTTTCAGATTTGGGATTTAGATTGATAAGAATAATTAAAAAGAAAGAAAACAAAAAGAAAAAAAATTTTTCATTAGTTAATTCCCAGATCTGTAAAGGGCAATTTATTTTCATTAATTAAATAACAATTGTTAGCTAGATGAATTTTATAAATTTTAATTAAAAAAAAAGTTTTGTAATTGGTAGAGATATGAGATATGATTCAGCTATAACAGGCTTAATCAGACAATCGTATTATTTTTCAATAACTCTGAGATATTTGCACCAATTCTGAGAGATACAGACACCAACACTGAAAGAGAATTGCACAAATTCTGATATTTGCACAAATTATTCCTGCAAGACTAGGAGAACAATTCCTGAATATTCTGAAGACAAAACCGATCCAGCAATTCTGTTTAGAATGAATACTAAACCTATAGCAAGAATATTTTCTCCTACCATGATGTGCTAAGCTTCTTGCCAGGACAGGTTGGGACTCCTTGTGTCTCCATTAGCTGCCTATAATGCTATATAGACCAATTACAAAGGACCATCAGTGAATCCAGAGCAATGGACTATACTTAAGAAGTCTAGTGCACTAGCATTTAAATAAATTATTAAGGTACCTTACATTTTACAATTTAAATAATTTTGTCTTAAATTTGATTTCTTTTTTTTAAAAATATAAATGTGTTTCAAGTTTTATCTTATGTAATTCGTTTCTGTGCATTGATTTTTTTTATGAGTGCTAGTTTCAAACCTATACTATATGTCCCATTTAAGTCTTAGTAAGTAAGATAGTAGTTTTATTTTAACCACACTTTCCTTTTCGTTATAGAGTGCAGTCTGGATATTACAGACTAATTTAATTGGCTTTTGGCTTGTGACCCATTTTGTTATTAGCCCTACTTATGTCGCAACCTTAATTATTAGTAATAGACTATTACAAAATATAAGTCTTTAGTTTCATTTCAAACTTCCAATTCATTTATTAGGGGCACATATGATCATTTTAACCCTTCCTATCACTGTGAGGGAGGTCAATTGATTGAAAGTAATATCTTTCAATGCCCAGTTTTGTTTCTTTAAGTTAATGTTTTGGAAGCTATCCTTGCATTTCTCCTGTTTCAACATAAGCTCTCAAATATGGAGATTTATTCTTTTCCTAATCATGGGTTATAAGTGGAAAACTAACCCCCTTTTTATTCTTATGTGAGATCACTGAATACTTATTAATACTTCTGCTACTGTCAGTATTTTGCACTCTTTCCACTATAGTTATACAATGCACAGAAATTATTTCTAAGCAGTGTTTAAAAAAAATTAATTTTGTCAAATGTACGAGTAGTACATTTTAAGTGTATTTTAAAACTTATTATTTAGAATGTTTATTTAATCATTCCCATAATAAAATTATTTATCCCTTTTTACTTAGTTGATTTTGTTTTCTGTTGTTACCTTTCCAACTTTCTGAACAAAATATAAGATCTCATTTGCTTGATTGAACTAGTTTGCCGCATTTGGTTCACATATCCTGTCCACCCTTAAAGTAAATGTCTAGTTCTGATTTTTGGACTAGTGGTGCCCTTACGGTCAGTATATGCGAGACCTAAAGCTATCGTCTGGTACATAGTATAATTTTTGGCACCCAACATGGGGGCAATATTAAAACTTTATGTGAGATGTTTTGTTTGGATGATTGGGAAAAATAAACAGAAATGGTAGGTGAAATAAAGTTAGTGGTAGAATAGAAAGAAGTTGGTGAAGAGATGCAGGTAGTTTCGGATCTATCCATATTTAATGTTTGATATTCAAAAAGAGTTGATTAATTAGTTCGACATTTATAAAAAATTTTTTAAAAAGTCAGAGTTTAAGTTTGCTTTGTAAAAAATAAAATAAAGTTAGCAGTTGAAGATTTAAAAAAAAACATTAAACAGATTTAAAAGAAAAGTTCCGTTAGTAATTTGGAATAAAAAAAAATTAGATTTAACGGAGCTAAGTTTATTTTGAAAATGGAAGCTAAAGAGAGCGATAGGGAGGCAGGTTTTGAAGAGAGCCCTGTTTCATTTGAACACCACCAGATAGTAAAAAAAGAAAATGGTGAGACACATATGATGATGAAGATGATGATGAAGTTGATAATAGAAATGAAACAAAGTTAGTAAGCAGAGATGAAAGAAATATGACAAGAGTTGCTGGAAATGAAACAAAATATAATAAAACAAAATATAGAAATGAAACAGAGTCAACAAACAATACTGAAGGAGCTGAGAGCAGAAATGAAAGGAATGAGACAGGAAATATTGAAGATAGTCGACAAAAATCAGGAAGCTATAGAAGCCATAGAGAAAGATTTGAATAAGAAGGTTCACAAAGTTGAAATAGTAAAGGAAGAGACAAAAGACATGAAAGATGAATTAGAACAGGATAGCGTTAGAACAGGAAAAGTAGAAATAGAGATGGGTAGAAATTGGATACAGATGGTGGTGTAGAAAATGTGGGTCAAAAGACAGAAGATAATGTAAGAGTTTCCACATAAAACTAAGAATAAATTGGTTAAAACAACTATTAGTTTTGAATACGAATTTGAAAAGAAGAGAGTTAAGAAAAGGTTTAAGGAGTATAATTTTGAGGCAGAGATAAAAGCTATTTATAGAGCCATTTTATTTGAAAAGACTATAGAAGAGGGATTTATTCCAGTTGCTATTAGCGAGGGGTTTGTAATAAAGTGGGGCATGTTGAACAAATATATTTTGCTCGACTAAAGGGTCATAAGATATATGAGCTACAAGATAAAACAACAAGAAAGAGACAAGGCAATAAATTATAAGCGTGGGTTAGATAAAAGGGGAAAAGTAATGTACATTAGAGAGTCAATAAGAATAAAGAAAGAACTGCCTGACCGAGCGTAAATTATCATTGCTAAAAGAAACCCAATGAATTTGTAATTGGACTACGAGTTGAGAACAGAAAATTATTTTGATGTAGGCAATAAGCCTGAATGAATTTTGTAAATAATATTATATAATTACAACTATATATGTGTGTGATAAACAATATTACATTTTGATATTTTGAATTATGTTCGTTTAATAAAATGTATAGTGGCGATTGTAATTGTATTATTTTGTTGTAAATAGTTATTTTAATAGATCACCAGTATATTCCTGAAAATTTATACATTAGTTACAAGTGATTTAAAATAGTATTCATTAGGGTAGTCGAATGGATTTGTTTTTAAAAGAGAAAACAAACTTAAGAAAAACTGGTTAGTGGTAGGCAGAGCAATGTCAGCTAAGTTTTTTTTTTGTGATGACAGAGAGGCAGTTGTAATGGATGTTTAAAACATAATTACAAAGTTGAAGTGTTACAGGGCTAAAAATAAATTTATAAATGTCGATTTTCTTTATAAAACTTGATTAAGTTTTGCTGTTTTTCTTTTTATGTTTGTACAAATATATATGTATGTACGTGGGAATTATATTTTAATACCACAGCTATATTTGGTTTTTAATTTTAAAAAAGAAAAAAGAAAACTAAGATAACTTTTCTTTTTTTTATTTATGTAAAAGTAAATTGTATAAATTAATTGCTTTTCATATTTGAGATTTAGATTGATAAGAATAATTAAAAAGAAAGAAAACAAAAAGAAAAGAATTTTTCATTAGTTAATTCCTAGATCTGTAAAAGGCAATTTATTTTCGTTAATTAGATAACTATTGTTAGCTAGATGAATTTTATAAATTTTAATTTAAAAAAAAGTTTTGTAATTGGTAGAGATATGAGATATGATTCAGCTATAACAGGCTTAATCAGGCCATTATATTATCTTTAAATAACTCTGAGATACTTGCACCAACTCTGAGAGAAACAGACACCAACTCTGAAAAAGAATTGCATAAACTCTGACATTTGAACAAATTCTGAGAGATACTTAGACAAATTATTCCTGAAAAACTAGGAGAGAACAATTCCTGAATATTCTGAAGGCAAAGCCAATTTGGCAATTCTGTTTACAATGAATGCTAAACCTACAGCAAGAATATTTCCTCCTACCATGATGTGCTAAGCTTCTCGCCAGGACAGGTTCAGACTCCTTGTGTCTCCATTAGCTGCATATAATGTTATAAAGACCAATTACAAAGGAACCACTAACCAACTCGCCCAAGCCTACTGTCAGTGAATCCAGATCAACGGACTATACTGTACCGGTCAAAATAGTATGCTCACTTAACAAGATTCAAATCCTAAGCAAAAGTACCTCGAATCCAATCATGCTCGAGATACACAGGTCTGGAGCAGTCCTGAATTCTAACCTATTTGCCTATTCTTCAAAATCTCTGACTCAATGAACAACAATTCTGATGACACAGTAAAATTATTTTAAATCCGTCCCAGAAGCAAAGCAAAGCGGTAGAGCATAAGATCAGAATGATGATGATGATCGAGGTCGGAGTAGCCCAGTTATTACATTATCATAGTTATTTATTAATGCTAAGCTCTTAGCTAAAGAAAATAATTCTAAATATTAACTAGAAACTAATAATTCAACACAAACCAGGATTAACATGAAAATATATATATTTAATAAATGCAGAAAATGCATATATATGTTAGAAAATTGTTTCACGCTTGGAGTGATTTTATACATTATGAAAACTTGGGATTTGTTTTATAAAATCCCCATTACATCAATTATTTAATAGATACCATTTTATCGAATGTGTTATAAGTTGTGCGGGGTTAATATGCCAAACTGTGGATGTACAAAATAATCTACAAGATCGGAACAGATTCGGATTACAGGAAGATACACGATAATTTAACGTTAATCATTTTGACAAATAAATATAAATTTACGGTCTCAATCATTTATTTACAATCTTAAAATCATTACATATGTTTGATAAGCATTGTTTGTACATAGCGTCTCTAGAATAAGTATGCATAAGAAACAAACAATGTGCAATATTTACTAGAATAAATTATACAAATTGATTTGCGTCTCTGGGAATCGATAAAGCTTTTTAAAGGAAAACAGTTTTTAGATCAACATACTGAATGTATTTTACGAAATGAATCTTTATCTTTAACACATCATTGTGACTTACTAAGATTAAACAGACGGATGATCAAATTAAAGAGCACAGTAACAGTACTAGCATACAATAACGAAAATAAGGCCTCATGGCGATTATGGATATTTTATCATTTAAAAGAATACTTTGAAATGAACTTAGATTGGATATATCCACGCCTTCTGGCAGAGCGATATCAAAAGAGGGTCTGGGTTTGAGAGCCCAGAATCTGTATGCGCTGTCTTCTGCAGCACATAAATATCATAACCCTCGTAAACTTTATGTTTCCACAGGAAGCATTGTACCTGATTGTGAACGATTCTGAGAAGTAGGATGGGAGCTTTAGACATTCCCAATGACTAAACAATCAAGAAATGGAGAAGATAAAATATCAGAATAATGGAAATGTATGCCAGCAACATTATTGGACATGAATATAAGTTTTATAATATAATTTTCAAACTTGGAAATTGTCTAACCTCTTGCACAATAATCTGTTTTCAATTCTGAGTCATTTAACTAATCATAATGAATAATAATGCTTCTATTTATAATATTATTAAACTAACAACATTTATATTTAAAGAATCGATTCCCAAATACATATTAACAGGTAGAGTTTGCCTTTCAGGCACCAGCAAAAAGGAATGGATTAATTATATGAAGGTTCACGATCTTTTTAAAATAGAAAATTAAAGCAAAATTCATCCACAGTAAAAGTTTTTAATTTACTTTAAGAATAATGAATTTAAAATGAAACCAAACTCGCGAGTAATTTCTATTTAATATAGACAAAACTTTATTGATAAGTTTTAAATAAAGCCTACCCTTTTCCCAAGTAAAACCATTATTTTCCCCCTTATTCGCGAATTTAGCGATTTTGGCACATTAAAGAAAATAAATCATATATATACATTAAACAAAATACATGAAATAATAATGGAATCGCACTACATTTATATATAATTTAATTAAGCGTGAAAGGTAAGTTAAAATACATGATATTAATAAAAGATTACTGAGAGAGAGAGAGTTTAAAAGCAAAATTAGCAGAAGCTTATAAAACAATATATAAATTAAGATATGAAGGTTGAACTATAGATTACAAAAGTATTGTCGTATAAAGGCAGTTCTACGTTAAAAGGTTACCTAAGGAAAAGACAGCATAGCAGCGTCATTAGCAATCAGCAGTCGGAAGCAATCATGTTGTATGGTCGGCCGGATGGGACATGGCAATTGACAGGCAGACAGTTCTTCGAGAGAAGAAGAGATCGGTGCTAGATTCCACTACTCACGCTCCATCTACAGCACTTGTGTTGGCTTCTTAAAGGTAATTAACTCAACTGATTAAAAACTCCTCTGCACTTAACTAACAACTGAAAGTAAAAAACTCCCCTTTCCTCTGTTCTGTGGTTCCTTTTATAACCTTTCAATACTGCCCAGAATTCAATTTCATACACCACCCTTATCTCTGTAATCCTTTTAAAAACAACATTTAATTAGTAAAATATTTTCAATAGATAAGGCTTGAAATACCCCTTTTAGCTGTTTTGAAAGATTTGAAAACAACTGATAAACGATTTGTTTTTCGATTGTAATTAAGATTTATAAGTTTTAATTATAGACAACGATCTGACTAGTGATAAAGATAATTTCAATATTTCAAAACCTTCCCCATTTTTCTTTGTTGTTACATTGAATATACACAGATATAAAAATAATTACAAATATCTAAGCAAATGTATTTTTATAGCAATAAAACTATTGCTTTAGTCATAATATATATACGCATCATTCAAACTACTGTTTCATTTTTATTAAACAAAATTAATTTTACTCATCTTTAGAATGATTTGACATACAGTGTGTGAGTGAATAGCATATATTTATAGCAGGGTCTGAATTGCAGGCCCCATAGGAGGTTAGTGTAGATGGTTAAGCATGAAGCTCAATGATGATTAGACATTGACTGCTTCAATACTTAAGAAGTCTAGTGCACTAGCATTTAAATAAATTATTAAGGTACCTTACATTTTACAATTTAAATAATTTTGTCTTAAATTTGATTTCTTTTTTTAAAAATATAAATGTGTTTCAAGTTTTATCTTATGTAATTCATTTCTGTGCGTTGATTTTTTTTTTTTTACGAGTGCTAGTTTCAAACCTATATGTCCCATTTAAGTCTTAGTAAGTAAGATAGTAGTTTTATTTTAACCTCACTTTCCTTTTCGTTATAGAGTGCAGTCTGGATATTACAGACTAATTTAATTGGCTTTTGGTTTGTGACCCATTTTGTTATTAGCCCTACTTATGTCATGACCTTAATTATTAGTAATAGACTATTACAAAATATAATAGTCTTTAGTTTTATGTCTTCAAGCTTCCAATTCCTATTATTAGAGGCACGTACGATCATTTTAACCCTTCCTATAGGTGGATCATGAGCTCCTAGCCTGTCTCACTGTGAGGGAGGTCAATCAATTGAAAGTAATATCTTTTAACACCCTGTTTTGTTTCTTTAAGTTAATGTTTTGGAAGCTATCCTTGCATTTCTCCTGTTTTGACATAAGCTCTCAAATATGGAGATTTATTCTTTTCCTAACCATAGGTTATAAGCAGGAAGCTACTCCCTTTTTATGGGAGATCACTGAATACTTACTAATACTTCTGCTACTGTCAGTATTTTGCACTCTTTCCGCTATAGTTATAGAATGCACAGAAATCATTTCTAAGCAGTGTTTAAAAAAAAAAATTAATTTTGACCAATGTATGAGTAGTACATTTTAAGTGTATTTTAAAACTTATTATTTAGAATGTTTATTTAATATTTCCCACAATAAAATTATTTATCCCTTTTTACTTAGTTGATTTTGTTTTCTGTTGCTACCTTTCCAACTTTCTGAACAAAACATAAGATCACATTTGCTTGATTGAGCTAGTCCAGTGCATTCGGTTCGCATGTCCTGTCCACCCTTAAAATAAATGTCTAATTCTGATTTTTGGACTAGTGGTGCCCTTATGGTTGGTATATGCGAGACCTAAAGCTTTCATCTGGTACAGTATTTTGCCATGATTTTTCCATCTATTTCAGAAATAGAAATGAACCAGATGTGTTGACAATTGAAGATTAAAATAATTACTCAGTATTTTTATTCCCATAGAATATGGAAGCTTTTCTAATTTTATTGGATCATGCTATTTGACCAGTGCAAGTAACTAATTTAACTTCATTATTCATGGTACCAGTCATTAAATATAGCTTTTTAATTCTTTTCCTATAAATTAGTCATTTTGAATGAATATTCTTGTCAAATGTCATTAATCATCACTTGAGGTAGAATTCTCATTCTTGTTTTCTCACATTCCTAGTTTTATATATACTTTGATTTCAGTTGTATAGTCTCTCTTTTAGATATTGACTGCACCAAATTATTTGCTATGAATTGGTATTAACTAAGAGCAAATATATTTCAGCAAATAATTCCACATTGTGCCAGGCATTATCAAACGGCCTTGCACAAAATCTGCTGTAAAGAATATTACAGCAGATACATATATAGATTTGTAACATATTCGGCACAACCAATATATAAATGTGCTATATTAATAATGGAAGTTGGTCTGAGCATTAAAATACCCACAAACACCAATTCAAAGTAATATGAAATTGACATACAAAATATTGCATAATAAACTTATGTGTTGTTTTTGTTTTTCCTTTTTGTATATTTTTTATGATGTGTCATTATATGTATTTGCTTTTTTATTTTCTAACATACTTGTATATTTTTTTTAATTTTCTAAAGATTGTAATTTTATTCCATAAGCAAAAAAAAAAATGTTAATTGCTTTTGCAAAAATCTGATCAAAAGCAAAAGGTTTGATAATGCGATAATTAAACTGTTATCTTTTAAGATGGAAACCATTGTCAAACTTAAAATGTAGAATTTAATCGGAAAGATATAGAGGAATGTTTATAATCTAAGTGATAAGGTAAATTAAAAGGATTGGCTGATTCATTCTTCTCAGAGGGATATCTGAATTCGGTTTTATTAGTGGGATTGATAGTGCTGTGGGATTCATTCTTTCTTTGGCATTCAAGTCGTTCACTATTTTGTCTCCAGAGATTTTCAATCATCTAGCAACTTAGAGATAAATTTATGGACTAGACCGCTGCTGACATTTTCTAAGAAATCCATTATATAGTTCTTTTAAGAACTCTTGATTTCTTAAGAATTTAATAAAGTAGTCAAGATAGAAAAATGAACATTTAATAAAATGTATTATCATATACAAACAGAGGAAAATATGAAGCAATCTACCAGTGAGTCCAGTAAAATGACCGTGGGGTAGACAACCAGCCAGCACACCGGCCTTTCTCTGTCCCAAGCCGCCAAGATGTGACCACGCCAGTTCCAGCCACCCATGATGATGACAAACACTGCCTCGCTAAATAGATGAAATCCTCACTACACAGCCAGTTGACTTGAAGCCCACTCAGAGCCCAGAGGAGAATAATGAAGACGCAGACATAAGTTTAAAAGTTTTATTAATATTGAGATAATTAACTTTGATATTTCTGATTAAATATATTCTTATTTCTTTATTATTATTATTATTAATCATTTAAAAAAGAGAGTTTGTCTCTCACATATATGTATATTGAATTTACAGTTATTATGGGCAGAAATGTTAAAGCTTTTACTTAAATCTTTTGAGTCAATTTTTCTATTTTAAATTCTAGTATTTTCAACAAAGATTGCAATGAGATTTTTTTTTTTTTTGTTGCTATTCATTTTCCTCTTGTTGTTACTCCTGAAATTCATCATATATAAATATACATGTATATATGCATACATACGCTTATAATATTCTGTAAATACGATATCTCGTGTTGAATATCTAAAAATGTATTTAACCGTATATCCTTTTTAAGTTTTTTTTTTTTTTTTTGTCACTGCTGCACCTCAAGATGCATATAAGAGGGGATTGATCTATTATAGATTCCCTATAAGCAAGTACTCTAATAACTTTATATTTAAAATAATAGTAAGTGTATAATTGTGCTGCATATATATATACATGTATAGAAATTTATCTCTGGCAAAAGGGAAATAGATACAGTACCTTATGGTGAGTACGATATAGTATCTGAGCCAATGCAACCTATAGATTTGTTGAAAATATGAAATTAGTGAAATATTTAATAGTGCAAACATATGCATAGTTTTTATTATTATATTTGCTATCAATAAAAAGGATTTAAAGTCATCAGTAAAAGTATATGCCTGTATAACCGAAGATCTCTAATCTGATATATATATATCAAATCACACAAAGTATAACTTATTTCTACAGGGTCAAAAAAGCTCAGACCACTTCTATTCTTTATACAACATTGGAAATAGCTTTAGAGATTTATTATTATTTTATTTAAAATTGTATTTATCTATTTC